>VZRI01000935.1:98224-297506 GCA_013397515.1 Upupa epops | reverse complement strand
GGGGGCCGCGCGGGGCGGGGCAGGGCCGGGAGCGGCGACTGCGGGCAGCGCCATGGGGCTGGAAACGGAGAAGGCGGATACCCGCATCTTCATGGACGACGACAACTTCCCGCGAAGCGGTGGCCCCGCTCTGTCGGAGGCGGAGAAGGGCGCAGACGACGAGCTGGACCGCGACCCCCGCAGCATGAACGCCCACCTCCAGGTGCGGGGGACCGGGGACGGGACAGGGAGCGAGGACGGGGCCCGGGCCGGAGCGTCGAGCGGGGGGGCGGTACTCGGCGGTCTCCCGTCGTCCCAGCTCTGCTTCTTGTTACAGGTGGGGTTCGAAGATGTCATCGCGGAGCCGCAGCTGACCCACTCCTTCGACAAAGTGTGGATCTGCAGCCACGCTCTCTTTGAGCTCAGCAAGTACGTGATGTACAAGCTGCTGACCCTGGTCCTCGCCATACCATTGGCTCTGCTGCTGGGGATCGTCTTCGCGGTTCTCAGCTGTCTGCACATCTGGTAAGTGCGTTCTGTGTCTTGTTGAGCTCTTCTGGTAGCTCAGCAAAACCCTCTCATCCTAGTATTGCTGCCTCGCCCTTCATCTCTGACCTTTACTGCCGGTAGCCAGGTCAGTTTACATTATCAGCTTTGTTTTTAAAGGGAGAAACGAAAACAGGGTTTTCACTGTGCTCCCACCTTTGCTTTGACCAGCGGTCTGTTATGTCCCTGCAAGCAAATTAGGGCAGAATGCCTGTCCTGCCGTTTGTATGGCACCTGTCACAATGCCAGCCTTATCTGGTGTCTGCAGTGCTAATAACCATTGCTTGTGCTTGTTTTATTTAAAGTAGCTGTTACTTTGTTAAAACGTGTGTATTTCAAATGAAAAATCTGGGCAGGAGGATAATTTGTGTGCTTTTCTCTTCCTGATCCTGCTCTGGCAGGATGGTGAGACTAGATGGTCTTCAGAGGTCCTTTGTGACCCGCACCGTTCTGTGATTTGGTGTGATTCTGTGAAATATTACTTACACCTGGCACCTTGATATGGTTACCTCTTTTGGTTTTTAACTCACAGACTGAAGAGAGCTTTTGAGGGATCAGCTCACTCTTTCTTTGCTACTACCACAAAACTGCCTTGCATCTGGTACATGGCCATTTCTAAGTGCAGTGGCCCTAAGCACTTTCACCTAAGCAAAAATCCTATGCTGGGCTCAGGAAAGTTGCTTCTGGCCGTGGCCCAGGTTCACAGGCAAAAATACAGCAGTACTCTAAGGCACAAGTAGCCTGGTGTATTTTAAGCAGAGTATATTGGCAAAATACCATGGCAGAGTACCTTGAGACCAGAAAGACAGATGAATATGGAGAAGGAAGATAGGCAGGGAGAAGAATAAAGCTGTAGAAAAAACTGGGAATCCAGCAGGCTGCAAAGAAGAGATGAATGAGGATTGTCAATGCCATTCCTGCCAACCAGGTTTAAACTCATGTTTAATGAGTTTAATGCAAAATCTCATTTGACGTGGCTACACTGAATCACAGAATTATTGAGGCTGGAAAAGACATCTGAGACCATCAGTTCCAGCCTATGGCTTGACATCACCACATTGGCTAGACTGTGGCACTAAGTGCTGCATCCAGTCTGTCCTTAAACACCTCCACAGATGGCGACTCTACCACTGCCCTGGGTAGTCCATTCTAGCATCTAACCACCCTTTCTGTGAGGAACTACTTCCTAATATCCAACCTGACGCTCCCCTGGCACAGTTTCAGGCCCTGCCCTCTCATCCTATCACTGGTTGGCTGGGAGAAGAGCTCAATCCCCATAATGGTGCCACGAAGAAGTTACAGAATCACAGAATGTTAGGCATTAGAAGAGACTTCCAGAGATCAAGTCCAACCCAAACCAGAAACAGGTGCAAACTCAAACAGGAATAAACTGGTTATCTGAACCTGTTGTTGCAATCTCATGGGTGCTGATTTCAGTTTTTGAAAGGGAAGTTTGGGTTGATGACATTGTCACAAGCCACTTTGAAAACTGATTAGCCTGAATTTTGGAGCGTGGAGTTTCCATGATATCCAAAGGAGAGGAAATGTAGTTTAAAGTTGCCCACTAGCCACTTACTTCTCTGGTCCCCAGATTATTATGAACATCGTATAGTGTGCTCAGACTTTCAGATCTGTGAGCTGTCACTGTGCTGTGGTGTAATGTGTGGCTGGAAAAGGATATGGTGAGCATGTGGATTGCCATAGAGAAGTATCTGTGAAACAATTCATCAATTCTGAATTTGTTAAGACTATAATAAGGTTTTGTGCTGCAGAATGATTTTGTGTCTAGATTTCACAGCTTGGATATGTAGACATGAGTTTCATGAACTAGGACTCAGAGGTCAGTAGCTTTCTCAGGAGCTATGGGTTCTTTGTACATCTGAAATAGGGCTGCCTGAATATGGCACTTCATTTGAAAACTTTCCTTTGACTTCCTGTGAACACTTTTGCTTCCCTAAAACTTAATTTTCTTTTTCTTTGTTCACCGTCACTACGAAAGCGATCATTCTTTTTGATCTTCCTTGTACCTGGGAAGTGTGTCAAAGATCGTATAACTCCGTAGCACTTACCTGCAGCCTTGGATCACCCAAAGCCAGCACTGTCTCATCTTTGCACAGCCTGGATTTGTTCCAATGCAGAGGTGGAACACACCGAGATGGATTTGTTCCAACACAGAGGTGGAACACACAGAGCCTAAGTTAGCTTACCTGCCCCTTTGCATGTTCCAGATTTCTTGGGAGTAAGGAGGTCAACGTTTGTGTGTTGGAGAAGAGCAGTATAGACCCTAAATACATGGTACTGGCCCCCACATAGTCCCATTGGGTATGAAAAAAAGTAGCAATTCCTTGTTTTGTGAGTGAGAATAACTCTTCAGCTGTTGAAACATCAGGGGAAGAGCGGGGGCTCACCCTCCCAAATGGCTGCCTGCAGCCTGGTGGTCTACATACAAAGCAGTTCAAGAAAGTTTACTCCGCATTGCTTCTCCTTTACCAATGGCTGTCATTCTTAGAAAAGACTACATATGGCAGAATTTGCCAGACTGAGTTTTAATACCTGTCTGTGAATACTAGCAAGCTTTTAAACATGTCTGTAGATTGAGGCTATTAAGGTTATTGATTTTTGAGTATGAGCAGAACACTGTTTAAGGGAGCACATACCAAAGAATGATATTTATTATAGATCAAGGACTGATTCTTTTTGCAATCTACAGGTTTGTGACCTCTTGGAAATGAACACTTTACTCTCATACGTGCACTTTACAGTCTTGTGTGAATAAAGTTCTGATTATGTTCCATATTTGACTCTTGGATCTGAAATGGTCTCCAAAGTACAAGAACTCAGAAACCTTTATGTTCTTGCCATCAGCTGGAGCAGTAGGTACTTGAAACTCCTCATTTTGAACTTTGGTTTACAGTGCTGAGATGTAGCCCAGGATTTATATGCAAAGAAGCGGATGTGGACATTCATCATCTCTTGCCTCCTTCCCCCCAACTCCTTATATAGCTTATTGCTATGATACTCAACACCAAAACTATCTTCTTACTGTCTGTCTGAAATTACAGTACAGCTATGCCTTGGACACCCACCTTATGATCTGGTGTTGCCTTGATTCCTCTTCTTTCATGTCTACTGTATATCCCTTGGCCTTGAAGAGGGAGTAGGTAGATACTGTCTGGCTTCATTGTTAGTTTTATCTTTTCCAGTCTACCAAGGTCATGAAATTTGGTTTTAACACACTTCACAAAGTATGGGACCTGGAAGGCTTTGGAGGTTCTCTCTTCCCTCACTCATAAATACTCCAAAGGTTAATAGGACTCAATAGAAAGCTCTGCATCTGCTGACAACATTTGCTTGTGATTTTTGAAACAAAATTGTGATGTAGTACATATGCATCCTTGGAATTAGGTAATTTACCCACTGAATGATACAGCATTAGAAAAATAGCATTAAGACTTGTCAGAAGTGCCATTTTCAAAACTTTTACAGGAGAAAGTTATTTGTTTAGGAGATTATGGTTATTTAGTTTTTAACGGGGCCTGGTCACTCTGTGAAAGGCATATCATGATGAGCTGGAAAAGCCATAAGGTGTTTGAGTAATTGTTGTCTAAGCAGACTGACTTTAAAATTGAAAGTTACTTATTTCATTAGCTTTGGTTTCTAATGTTTCACATATCCTACATAATTAGCCTACCTTGGGCTTTTGTGTGCATATACCAGAAAATTGCATAGTAAGTGCTAAAAGATGATAAAACTTTACCAAAACATTTTTGTCTTTATTGTATTTAATGTTATCAAAAGAGGTTGAGTCCTGGTACTTTATGAATGACATCTACATCAGTTACAAGTAGCCTGATCACTGCTTTTCCAGTCTTTGATAATGACATCCTGGCGATTCACTGCATCTTTCTGTGAAATATCTGCATAGTGTGGTATTTGTTGAGTTTGTATTTTGTGTGATCCTGTCAACAGAGGGTCCAGTAGAAATGCTGTCTTTTCTCTATCTAGTTTAGTTAGTTTAAAAAAAAAAAGACTTCAATCCAGATTACTCCTAGCTGGCATCAAAGCAACAGAGCAACAGTAACATCATCTTTATAAATTAAGTTAAATGGAAAAGGGTGAAGTCAACAAAAGCTGAGTAGGTAGTTCTGCTGTTTTCCTATGTTGCTTGGAGAAATAGCCCTTTTTCCCCCCTTTTCATTGCTGGTGTTTATCAACTATAACACATGAAGATTTGATTCTCTAGAAATTATCTATTCTATATGCAGTGATACTTCAAACAGTAATAAAACATAGTTTAGTGGGTTCACTTGAACACTAGAGACACATTATTCCAGTAGTGCTCACAGTTCTATATGGTGTGTATATTACTAGCTGTTTCAGCAAAGACAAAAGAAGAGAAGGTTTTAGAAAAACTATTCTTTTTTAAATCCATCTCGGTTAGCTTAGAGTGCAGCACAGACATACTGGTATATGGCTTGCACTGAGAATCCAGTGAGATAAACACTGAAAAGAATTCCTTTTCACCATTAGCATTTCTAAGCTGCAGCATTTTTTTAAATGGGCCGGTTTGGGTTTTTTTCCTATGTTGTTATTCTGAACAGCATTCTTCAGAAATACTTTTTTTTTTTTCAGACCTATGGTGAAATGGTAAATGAAATATTTTCTGTAATTCCAACCAAAGTCAATGAGAGCTCTGCAAATTCTGTGGACACAAGACTGGGATTTTAAATTTTGAATGAAACAGCAACCTAGAACTGCATTCATTATCTTTATCAAGGATAAAGGATCTGTAACTTCTATGAGATTTAGGAAATACATGTGTTATGTGTGACAGAGGGGTTGTTTTTTTAAACCTTGCTCCAGTACCACTTCAGCATTACATAAATTATTATACATTGAATTTTTGGTACCCAAGAACATCCGGCTTAATCAAAAGATCAAGGGAGTTGGCCAATACATGAATAGGAATGGAGAATAAAACTTGGAAATGTGTGGTCAATTATCATGTGTCCACTGGTCCTCATGAGCTACCCATATGTGCATTTCTCTCTTGCTTCTGTTGTTAGTGTGCTTTGGCTTAAGCCAGCACTAATAGCATTGCTTTGGATTTGGAACATACGCAGAGCATCGCCAGATGCTTACTAGTGCTCAGGAGATGAAAGGATTAACACTTTAAAGCATGCACCCTGAGTGAATATAAACATCTTTACCCTGAGCAGGAGTTTTGACCTCATTCTACAGTAGTTTCTCATCCCCAAGATCCCATTTTTATGAGGTTCCGTTCATCTCAGTACTACAGTAATCCAGTGTAACTGCTTTCCTTTTTCTGTTTTATTCTAGCACCTTGTAACAGCAATGTTAGATTGGTAGGAATGAGACAGGAATGGTGATGTGCACATGTGCCTGTGTACCTATGTGTGTCTGAAAGTCAGATAAAAGAAACACCTAAAGAGCCACCAGAGCAAGAACAGATCAGAAAGGGTGCTGTTCACTGAGTCAATCCAACTGGGGAACATGTTTCTGTCTGTCAAACCCCAAAGACCATGCTTGGATGTGCACACAGCACAAATGAGTCTTTAGGTGATGACTCTGCTGTTCAGCTACAGTGGGGTGGCATCAAGGTTGCAACACAGCACCTACAACAGCCCTTCCATCAGCAGGGAGAGAACGGCAAAAATTGACCCTTGTCAAAAACATGTCCGAAAGTTATCTCAGCATTGCCAGTTAAGAAGTAGCAGAGACATGATGAAAAGAAAGCAGACATCTTCTGTCCCCTGTGTTGCACACACATGATTCTAGCTACAAAACTACATGCGTCATTCTGCTTATGAGCAGATGTCAGGCTGCAACAAAATTGGTGGAGTGAGTGCAAGAGTGAACATCAGTCAGCATAGAGATTTAGTTACACCACCACTTCCTTTCCTCACAGTGGTGTTTGGTTATCTTGACTTCCCTGTGCTACAGCAGTGGCAATATTGCAATCTTACAGTCTTCCATTTTCTCTTTTACAGGATCGTGGTGCCTTTTGTGAAAACCTGTCTCATGGTCTTACCTTCAGTGCAAACCATATGGAAGAGCCTGACAAATGTTTTCATCGTACCGCTCTTTCAGAGCCTAGGCCGATGCTTTGCCATGGTTAATATACGCCTGGACCAAGAGTAAATGTCAGGGATGCGACACTGCTGTAATTGTAGCTGGTGTTGTACCTCTTTGCTAATCTAACATGCAAGCACTTACTGTTCATTCCAAACTGTTAAATTACAGTGGCTGGTTTAAGTGGGAACACGCTCATTTCTCTAAAACTCATTTATTTTCAGGGAGATATGTTTAAGGATAAGTAGGCAGTTTTCTTAGCTCACTGTTTTAACAACAGAGTGAACTTGGTTGGAAGTATGTTGGCAACACTTTATTTTAATGGTACATGCATTGCTAAATTATAGGAGAATTCCCGTGGACCCTTAACAGCCACCACAGTGATAATGATTGGCTTATTACTATAAATATTGAAATAAGCTGTGATAGCTTAGGTGAAGCTGATCGCTAAGGTTTCCTGTTAACTTTACTACAAGTCCACCAGGGATCATTTTTTGTCCATCACTATGCAGAATGATGAACTCAGTCCTTTATTATCAGCAGTTTAAATGTACCCAACTCATTGCATAAGCATGTTGGGAAAGGAACTATGTGTGATTCTCCTATATTGGGAAGGAAAAACTCTCTGGAAATTTATCCTTTAAAATAAGGTGTTAGCTAATGATTTGGAACATAGCTGATCTGTATATTTTATTTAAGGAAAGGTTAACTTTGCTGTATATTTTGTACCTTTGTAAATGTCAATTGATTGGTTTTCTCTAAGCACTATTTTTAACAGTATTTGAATTCTAACCAGCTTATTAGGCAGCAAGAGTGAGACACTGCAAAAATTATTTCAGATAACAAAAATTTCATTTTCTAAATTACGTAGATTTTTAAGTGTTGCCGTGTAATTCTAATATATTCATATGTGGCTGCGTGTAAAAGCTAAAGTTATAGGCATTTTCATATGAGATGATGCAAAATAGTTGGAAATATGTGTTTATGAGAAATATTTTTTATTGAAATCAGGGTGTGGTAAATGCAACCCTGCCTATTTCTGCATATTATGTGTGTGAACACTGTGATATTTAAAACAATAGACACTATGCTGGCACTTTAACTAGGTAACAAGCTCCTATAGAAGGCAAATTAGTCTAACTGGTATCCTTGTCTAATTCTTCTTAGTTACTGATGTGACTCTCCTTTTTGCTTATTTGCTACTCCAAAACCTAACCCATACAAAATGCCCTTCTTCCTTCTGCACGTGATGTGGCTTTGTAAATCAAAATAACAGAAGGTGTGCAGAGGTACATTAAATTTACATCAGCCATCTGATGGGCTTATGCTGCTGTTTTCTTTAAATACAGATGAGAATTTGCAATTGTAAAATGTTTATATGATTTAGAATGTTATTTTTGAAAATTTTATCTCAGATTTCTTATAAAAAAAAGATATATAATAAAATAATGAAATGACAGGTTTTTCTTACTTCATTTCTACAGGGTTTTCACCTTTTTAAAAAGCTTTTTAAATGCAAACAGCATTGAATAGTGTGCAGCTCTTCCAAAATATGGTAGAGGGAAAAGAAATGGATGAACATCAACATGATTCAACTATTATAAACTGTGTTTAACTTACTTATAGTAGAAATTTATGTATCTCTGTGCATAATGAAGCCCATACAGAACAATTGCTTTCTCTAAATCAATTCTTGGTGCAGAATTTTGCCCATGTTAAGAAAAGGTAAATTCTTTTTTCAAAGTGCATGCTTTACTTACAGATGAGCTGCCACATGTTCCTTTTCCTGCTCATGGGCCTAGAGATGCTAGCTGACACTGTATATTCTGTGTACATCAAGAAGTTCTTTATCCAGTACAAACATTTTTACAATATGTGCCATTTGGAGAGGGACTCATATGACTTTTCAAACTGGATATTAAGGATTAGTGAAAACTTCTCTGGAGTTTTTTTTTTCTTCTGCAGGAAGTCAGCTCACTGTTCAGATGTGCTCTTCAGGATGCTTTTCTAAAGCTAAAAATGGAAATATATTTCAAAAATAAAAATCTGTCAGGCTAGGCTTAAATTCTTTTGAGAGTTATTTTCTTTTACAACATCCAAGGATTTTTACAAAGATATCTTTCATGGAAAAAATACTGCCCTCATCAATTCCTTTATAAAAAATTTATCAAATAAACCACTCAGTACAAGTCCTCACTCCTAAAAGAAGCCCTACAAAAGCCTAAGCTTTGAGGGAACACAGGTCTCAGTACAGACTGTGAGAATGAGGCCATTCCCCACAGAAAAATACATCATTTATGCACTCCTAGATCTACACATTCTTAAGTACCTTACTGCAGTCATCTGGCTCCAGCTACCACAGACAACAGAATGGTTTGGTTTGTTCTTATTTTAAGTTGTCATTAATTAGCTCTTTGTCACCACTTCTCTAACTGCTACAAAGCTCAAGCAAGCTTGAAATTTACTGGTTAAAGCTATTAGTTTCTTATAGTGGTGTCTTTCTCTGGAACAGATGTGTTTTCGCTATAAAGAAACATCAGATGCACTGTTAAGCTTTGGATAAAATATTAAGCAAATACACTTATTTCATCCATGAAAGTAGTGGAAAGAACTTGATATACACAGACTCCTCAACACTTGGGGAGAATCTGCCCCATGCAACTCTGGCTGGCAAGTGTTCTGTGTATTTTATGGATTTCTGTCAGAAGCTTTGCCACAGCTGATACTGCCAGTAGGTGACAGAACTATCTGACAGCACAGACTGAATGAGCATTGGAACTGAACAGTTCCTTAAGTTCATCTCCAATTCATCTGAAATTGTGTACAGACCATCCCTGTTGACCCCTTAAGAGCAACTTAAAAGTGAGGATTCAGACAACAGTCCAGAAATTCAGGTCTCATTGTCTGCAACAAATGTAGGAAAATTTAGACCTCATTCAGGTGCATCCACTTCAAGGGAATGGGCTGAATGTTGTCACTCTTAACAAGAGTAGACCTTCTACCATCATGGTACAACTATGAGAATAAATGCAAAGTGTGAGATGTTCTGATTCCAGCCTGCCTGTTGTTACTGCAGACCTTAGATTTATAATCATGAACTGATGATTGACTTCTGTTATGCAAACTATTTCAGCATCTTGTTTTTCATTAAGGTCACAACTAACACACAGAACTAACCCTGGAATTGTGCTTATGGGCACCTTCCATTTAGTTCACAAATTTAGACTGTCTTCTTATGAAAACTATTTCACAAAATCCTTCTAATCTGACTCCTGGACTTCTGTATTTGTATCTTGTTCACCATATAAAATGGAATAAACTGAACAGAAATTTTGGCATATTAGTATAAGAGGAGCCTTTTTCCATTTATTCAAAAAGTTCACTCAGGCATACACTGACTAAAAAGTTCAGAACATCCCTGCAGCTCTGGGACCTTGGACCACACACTCATATTTAGTGGAAGCCAGAGAACGTTAACTCCATTAATTTTACAGGGTGTGATCATTTCCCCGCCTGCAGAGATAAAGTTATCACTGCTACAGTGTATTAGCTATCTTTTAAACTATACTTTTAAAAGTATATGCAAATATACTTTTGTTTTTTAAGAAAAATGCAAATGGAACAAGGTCAAAGAGCAACACTCTACCAGTGCTCTCTGGTAGAAATCTGTGCTCATGAAAATTAAGAGTTTTAAGACCTATAAACGGCAGTTACACATTAAGACCTAGAGTGCTTGCTTTATTCAGGGATTTACAAATGATAGAATTAATACAGGCTGATTTTGGCCTGGTGACACTAGTCTTCCGAAGTGTATTGCAACAAAATGAAAATGTCTTCTGTAGAGACAAATCTAAGGATCTAAGATGATTCTTGGTCTGAATCATTCTTCAGAGAAGACTTACACAAAATGTTTGGCTTGTCTCCTGTACTCTGCTATGTAACAACCTGTATTTGCTCCAGAAATTGGGCAAGTGTAGTCAATCAACTAGAGTTTCATGTAAGTAGTAAGGAAGCTTCTTCTCTATATAATTCTCTCACAACAAGTCCAGGGGTGTTACCTGTGTTAGGTGTTTTGTTTTATGTGATGTCTGCTTTCCCCTCCACCTGCAAGGGGAGAAAAAAGGACCCCTTCACAAGTCACTGAACAACATTCTATTTCTGATACCCACATGGAGTAAGACACATAGTTTCACACTCTTATTTCAAGCTCCAAGGAAAAGTTTCTTTGTTTTTCTATCTGCCTCACTTTAATAAGAGCTGCTTTTTGACTTCATGTACCTACCTCACCTTGCTTTTGAGTTTGCACTGTGACACGTATCATAATGTTAGAACTACAAGCTGGGACTGGACATGAAATGCTTAGACAGTGAATCTTGGTATCTGGAAGTCCTATCTTATGTAAGCCTCAAGAAGAGGGTATTCAAGTCCCATTAATAAGACTATTTCTCACAGCCTGATAGTTCTATAAGACACTTGAACAATTAATAATAAGCTAGAATGGGCTGAATGGTACAGAACAGTGTTGACCTTGATCAGAATTCATGGTCCAGCTTGGTGTTTCTCAAGGAATTGTGCACTGAAGAGGACTGAGAAAAGAGAGACTTGATTTGTTCAAAGACTGGCAGAACTGAAGCTTTCATTCTGCATCTCCAGCCAAGAGAGTTAGAGTTATCTCAGTGGAGGCCTACAGAGACTAGCTCTAATAAAGGACATACACACCTTCTGCAGGATTGAGACAGGAGGCATTTAGATCCAAAACTGTAAACCAAGCCCAGATGCCACCCAACCAGGAACATGTCTAAACTCGGAAGGCACCTCCCTTTCATGTAACCTCCCCTTAGTACCTACAGTTTTATTTCGGTCATGCCCAGAACTGCCCTTGTTTAAACAGCTTGGCAACATACTTGCATCTAAGCCTTGTGAGAATCCCAAAAGAAGCGAAGAAATTGCCTTGGACACCTCAAAATACATTTACTACACATCAGAATAGGGTACCTGCCAAAATACGCTTTCCCAGAAGTGAGTCCAAATGTGTTAGTGCAATTCAGACAGGCAAAAACTTCTAGGTCTCTCAAGTGTTGGATTACTTCTAGCCCTCAGGCTATTGTGAAATGTGTTATGACAGCAGTGCTTCCATGTAAAAGGAAAACTCTTCGGGCTAGAGGTGAGAAGGAAGGAATAGAGGATCTCACTGTTTCTCCTAGTATAACTACACTTTTGATGCAAGGAACAAAGAAGCCAAATAAAAATTGCATACATGAAAGTGTGGTTCTACATACTACAAGTGAGAGGCACATATCTCAGTGGAAAAATTCTGCTCCACTAGTGACATATAATTTAAAATACAGAAATTCTCCACTGAGGACAGGTTGGCCACCACCATTAATCCTTCAGGACATTTAAATAAATAAGTAAAAGAATTAAACACTGGCCTGCATGTGAAATCCATCCCAACACTTACCACACACCAGGATGGGGACAGTAGCATGATGTTTACCATGCTGATGGTCAGCAGCAGCAGTTCTGGCAGCTCAGACTTTAATCCAATGAAACATAAAAATGCAGACAAGCAATTGAACAGAAGACTCTAAAAGAACGTGATTGTCCTCTCCTAATACTCAGGTTTTCAAGTTCTCTGCATCAGGCAGGCTCCTTGCTGACAGCCTCGGTTTCGTGACAATCTCTCTGCTGTTGAAACAATACATCAAGAATACAGGTAAAGAAAACATTTTCCCACTGCCGATTCTGATCTTGCTCACATTGGAATATATCAGGAGTATTGCTAATAGCATAACTGGAATAATCACACAAGCTTAGAAAAATAGCAGAAGGAGTGAAGGGAGACTAAGTTTTTGGTAACAAAGACACTTGTGAGCAGTCATGAACATTCAGTTCAGTTTCATCAATAATTTTCTCAAAATGTTTTGCAGAATTTTGTCCAATCTTCTAGGTTTTTCCAATTTCTTTTCATGTTTCCTACACATAACAGACCTTTCCTCTTCTAAAAATGGAGATAACAGCTCATCTTTTCTTCACACCTTGCTTCATGTTTAGTTCATGCTTTCAAGGTGATCCTGAGGTTTGAATGTTCACTTCAAGCAAGATTTTGGACCAACCCAAACTTTTCCAAATTAGGCACAAAATGCCTAATGCTGGTGTGATGGAAAAAGAAATGTAGTGAGGTGGCTGGAGACAGGCATCTAGTCATCCTGTTAAACAGCTGACTTGGGCTACTAAGATAGCCCATACCAGAGCCCAATGAAATGACAGTTTGAGTGAAATTTCCAAGGTGAGCTTGGGTGTTTACAACCCCTGATAACTTTAGGCCACCCTTGAATAATCCATTAATTTTAACCAAGTAGAGTACCAGAATCTTGCCCTTTCAAAAAATTCCTGCAAGCCTCTACTAGGCTTTTTTGAGCTGAGCTATACTGTTCAGCTGTACTCAATGGGGGCTGTTTGAAGAAATCCTGCATGCATTCATGCCAGGTCTCTGGCTATTAAGTTGGTGTGTGTTTGTCACACAGCAGTGCCAGAGGCAATGGGCTCTAATTCTATACTTTTTTTGTAGATATATCTTCCTTACTTCTTACAACTCAGCAGTACCCACATGATTTTCTCTGTAAGCCATCTTCTTCATATTCAAGCTCAAGTGAGGACATCAGGTGTGATGGTTCATTTTTGTTTGTATGCAGCCTGGTCTGGGATTTGTCTCTTAAAGTTTATAAATTCCACCGGCTTCTAATACCCAGCTATCTGCAGCAGTGTGATTCAGAGATTTCTTTTAAAGAAATTCATATTTCTTTCTGTGCTTCTGCAGAAGTCATTCCAAGACCAAGTCAGCTTTCCTAACTAAAAAATATGTCTTGTTTTGAGATACGCAGTAATGCTAAGTGATGGATCAAAATATTCTGATTTGTGTGCAGGATGCTGATGAAAAAATACTCCTAAGTGTGAAAATATAGACCTATCTTGTGGGTTATTTTTTCAGAAGGGTTGAAATATTGCAGACTCTGTCCTTCTATTTGACTCTATGTACAGATTCAAATGCTTCGACAGCTGAAGATATTTTAACAATGGCTTAAGTGAGTTATTGCATCAATAAATAAATTACTTTCAAAAATCACAGCTAGCTTGGAAAGTTGGAAGTCATCCATCCAGAGCATTTGTTCTAAAGTTTATAAGCAATATAAACTCCTAGAGAAAGTTCACTGCTAACTGATGGCTGTGTCTGTGATTCAGGTCCGTGTGGACAGCACTTCCAACAGGTGCAGTTATTTATATCTGTGGAGTCTACATCCATCTTACCTTGTGGCTTTTTCCATTGAATTTCTCTCTTGAACTGTCTAAATCAAACATATGGCAGTTTATCATTTTCTACTGTTGCAGCAATTCTGCGCTGCATGGAGTAACACTAAGGTCACTATTTTTTCTGTTAATTTTATAAGTCTTTCACTGTGGTCTAATTTCCTAACAACAAAAAAATAACGGCTGCAAGCATAAAAAAACACAACAAAACATAATTCATACCATCTAGTTTATAGACAGTACATAGTTTATAGACAGGTTATGCCATTGCAACCCTAATCTTACTATCTTGAAAAGAGATGAATCCTTACAGCTTTTGCAGCAAGATGTGTCACCGAGCTTACAACAGACCTTGAGAGCAGAGTGCAACAAAATACCAGTGTCCAACCATTCTCTTTAAAAGCAAATCCCAGTGATTACTGTGCATGGCAGCCGCACATGGGTCAGTCTCCTCCCGGGAAGAACTACAGCACAGCTAAAGTGTAGGACTGCTTAATATTTGCATAGTTTCGAAATGAACCAGTTCAGAAAAATCTTTTTTTCTTCATCACAGAGATGGCCAAGTTTCCACAATTGCTCTTGGGACAGCGATGACTGTGTGTAAACTACTGTCAGTGCCGGGAGAGGCCGGGGGGAGCTCTACAAACTCCTCGCTCGCTCTGGACGTGAAACACAACTGAACCTTTCCATCTCCTCAATACTTCTCTATCATCCCCCTCCTCGCCCGAGGACCCACTGCGTGGAGGATACAATGTCCCCCTCCCCATCGCGTCCGCCTCCCAGCCTGCATTCCTGTCCCACGCATCCAGGACCATGTCCGCCCGCTTCCAGGTTGCCGGGGCAGGGCCGCTTTCCCCTCCCACCCCCGTAGCGATATGCAGGGCTCTTCCGCGCCTTGTCATCCGAGGGCAGGGAGCAGTCCCTGGTGTGCGGCCAACCGGCTCCCTTCCACCTACCTTTCCCTGGCCGCCCGCTCCGCAGCGCGGGATCCTCTTGCCTCCGCTCCCACTGCTTATAGCGCGGATACTCCCTAACCCAGCCCGCGGCAGCATGTCCGGCACCAAATACGTGGACTCGGAGGTAGGAGCTGCGCGGAGACGGAGATGGGACGCTGCGACACCCCGCTGCCTGCCCCAGCGCCGCGTACCTGCAGCGGCCCGTACAGCCCCCTGTCCCCCAAGCTCCGCGTCCGCTGCAGCCACCCGTTGCGGTGGAGGAGCTGGGTCAGCTCGTATGGGTCGGGGGACGACAACTGGGTACATGCAGGCAGGGACAACGGAGGGGGGTACCCACTAGGGTTCGTTTCCTACGGCGGGGCTGGTGTCGCGGGGAGGGCGGTATATGGAGGGGGCTGAGGAGCGACGCGCGGACGGAGATGTACATGCGGGAGGGCAGCGTATTGAGGGCGGTGCAGTGAGCACAGTACAGCCAGGACGGTACTGGGAGTGCAGTGGGGAGAGAGCGATATGGGAGGGAAGGTGGTACGGAGATCGCAGTCCGCGCTCCATCCTACCCGCGGGTTCCGCTGCTACGCCTTCCCTGCTCTGCCCTGGGGCATCACTGTGGGGTGCGGGGCGTGGTGGGGCCGGGGCCAGGGCCGCCTGGCGGCGGGAGAGGAGCAGAAGGCAGTGTNTCTCCCTCTCGCAGGACTTTGTGTACACGGCGCCCATCAGGGAGCAGGGCAACATCTACAAGCCCAACAACAAGATGATGGCAGATGAATTGAACGAGAAGGTGGTGCATGACGTGCACACCAAAGAGATCGACCTGGTCAACCGAGACCCCAAGCACCTCAACGACGACGTGGTCAAGGTGAGGGAAGCGAGGCGCGATGGGACGGGGCGAGTGGCGATGCCGGTGGAGGAACCACTCCCCTCCACCTGCTGGCAGAGGAGAAGGGCCGGAGTGGGGATAGTGTCGTATCTTATCTTCATTATTAAAAAAAGAAAGCGTGTGCAGGAGAGAGGTGGACAGCGGGACAGGGCAGCCACCCTGGTCCCGTTGCCAAGGCGGGTCGCGGTACAGCGCGGCGGGGCTCATCCTCCCGCGGGCTGCCCGTGCCCTTTTTGTTGGGGCACGGCGGACCGAGGGCTGCGGGATGCTCGGAGGGCTTGCAGGAGACCCCTGGGAATAGGTCTGCTGCGGCGAGGGGCGCCGGCTGGTGTGCGCCCCAGGTCGGCGCTGCAGCCGGCACTTCTCGTCCGCGAACGGGAATAAAGTAACATGACCTTACGTGACACCAGCATAGGTATTTTCCTTCCCTCGGGCACGTACAGAGAGGCAGGGCAAGGGAGGTGGCACCAGACCAGTGGAGTCTGAGGTAGCTGCGTTGCTGGGTATGGCCTGTGGGACTGGTCACTCTCCCTGAGCCAAGTGAGTGCAAAATCAGATGTCTGAGTGGTCTTTTGGATTTGTGTCTTTGTGTTTTTTTTCCCGTGGTGTTTTCAATTCCCCTAAGAAGTGATAAATGGAACCCAGCTAATAAAAATTATAAATTGTCTAGAGTTTTGGTCTGGGTGTTTAAATTGGAGTTTGACTCAACAAATCAGAGTCGCTGGAGATTTTTGCTTTAAGTTGCTTTGGTCAGAAAAATCAGGAAGATGATATTTCTCTTATCAGATAAAATTTTATCCTATGCATGTAGAAAGTGAGGATGCTGTCATCTGAGCTTGTTAGAACTGAGGGAAAATGGGAGCTGCCCAGTCGCAGTGAGTGACTAAGCTACCAACTGACTTATTTCATGTCCAGCAGGGTCAAGAGTATGTGCAGCTCACCACGTTTGTTGGGCGGGAAGACTTATTATAGAAAAAGTGAAATATTTCACTGTTTCCACAGAATATAAATGTTGGACTCTGTTTTCTGCATGTATGTCAGTGAAATGATTCATGTGCGGCAAATACAGCAAGATCCAAAGTAACCTCAAATTCAGTTTGAAGGTGCTGAATGCGAGTAGCCATCATCCTGGATCAATGCTAAGAGTTATCGTTCAGAGCAGGCTATAGGTTTAAGATCCTGTTGGCAGCTATGCAACCTAGAATGCATGAAGTTTTTGTTTAGAAAGAAGTGATCTGTGTACCTAATGCTACAAACCTCCATTGAAATGCTTGATTGTAGAAAGGAGAGAGCTATTCCAATTCTGTTCTACACGAGGAGGAGGGGCTGAGTAGGTAGGGAGTGCTAGGACTGAACAATAAGACCACATCAGGGCTTATTGCATCCATCAACAGAAGTCCTCAAAGCAACCAGACTTTCTAAGGATGAGTCATATCCCCCAGGCAAGTCATAATCTGGGTGTCCACAAGCTTAACTATGGAAAGAAGAATCCTGCTTGAACAGAAGACCGACCACTGGTGGAAAAGAAGACCACTGGCAGAAAAAGCTTACAGACTTAAACAAAACTGAAGTGTAGAAAGATACTTGTGCTTGCTCTGCTTCCCACAGGGGCAGTGATTAAGAAAGTTTGTTATTGTCTAAAAGAAAGCTGAAAAATAAGAATTACAGGAATGGAAAAAACAAGTTTTTCTGCTTGTCCTTTTGAAATAACTGTGGACCAAGACATTAATTGAGAACCAGCAAAAAGCCAGAATGTCAGTATCACGTCTGTGTCAGCAGACGAGCTCCTGATAGTACATACAAGTCGCATCAAGACACAAGAACGTATCAAAAGGAATTTGATGTTAACCAGACAGGATCCATTTTGCATCATAAAACTAGCGGTATTTGTAAAAAATATGGACATAGTAAAGCAAAATTTTTCTGTCTTCTTACAAGGATAAATAAGAATTGCTTCAATTGTTGTAATTATTTCATGGATAGGTGCAACTTGAAAAGCTGAGAGAGGAATTTTACCACAATTGGACTTCTGTTTTGTCACAGTTTTCAGCTTCAGCTTACTAGACATAGCAATAAAGTTCAGACCAAGTACCTAGGGGACAGGCTTGGATTGGGGTGAGGATACACAGATTCAGTTCCTGCCTTAGCCATCAGTCTGGTCCCCTTCTTGTTATTCACCTGCCTTTCTTACTTCAGCTGTAAATCATCCAGGCAGAGTGTAAAAAATACACTTATATAACAAAAGGAGTTCTAAGTCTCACTTGGGTACTGAAAGTTGGAGAAAAAACAATTAGTGAGTGCTGTTAAAGTGCATTTCAGGCTTAGCTCAGCTTTGTTTAGACATAATACATTTTTCTAGATTTAGAACCTTCTGTTTTTTACCCAGAATTTAATGCATTTCTTGCCACTTGACTATGAGGCACAATAGCATAGAAATGGGACAAATCAGTGAGCCATGAAATAGAAATGATTAGACAGAGAATGAGGAATCTGCTCTGTAAGCAGCTCTCTAAAAGGCCTCAGTGTTGTTTGCATTCAAATACTTCCCATAGCACATTTTAAAAATAACCCCTTGATGTGCAACACAGAGCACCTGCATAACTTCCTCTGCAGCAGATACATGGTGCATTCAGCAACAGGGTAGGTATCCAGACAAGAGGGAGAGACGCGATCATGATCCTAGACACGTAGAGCTGCATTATAGAAAAGTTACCGGTGACCTGAACTTTGCTTACAGTTTATCTTCAAGTCATCTACTAAGTGGAAGCTTAAGTGCTGGGAGGCATCCAGAAAAGTGGGGCAAATGACTGGATTTCTGTTGAGAGAGAGATTGAATTGAAGCCTTATCAAACCTAAAGTTCATAAGAGATGGAGCTGGCAGCTTTGTGCTGGTGGAAGCGCGATCTAGTAAAATCACCAGAATTTCCTTCAAGTTCCAATTCCTTTGGTGAGGAGCAGAAAGAAAGGAGTTTTGAAGGACACAGAGCTGCTGGAGGGTGTCTAGCATAGAGCAACAAAGATGATGAAGGAAGTAGAACACCTCCCTTATGAGGAAAGGCTGAGGGAGCTGGGTCTCTTTAGCTCGGAGAAGAGGAGGCTGAGGGGTGACCTCATTCATGTCTAGAAATTTGTGAGGGGTGGGTGTCAGGAGGATGGAGCCAGGCTCTTCTCAAGGTCATGTGGTGATAGGACAAGGGGCAATGGATGCAAGCTGGAAATAGGAGGTTCCATATAAATATTAGAAGAAACTTTTTCCCAGTGAGGGTAATGGAGCATTGGAACAGGCTGCCTAGGAGGATTGTGGAGTCTCCTCTGGAGACATTCCAGACCTGCCTGTATGTGTTCCTGTGCCACTTGGTCTAGGTGCTCCTGCTGTGGCAGGGGGATTGGACTAGATGATCTTTCGAAGTCCCTTACGATCCCCTATGATTCTATGAGTTTCCTCCTCATACAGCTGCCCTTGTGCACCATCTTGGTATCAGGAGAACATGCAGTGCTGGTCCCACTGCTTGAGGTGCTGGGTTTTGAAGTTCTCTAGTCATGCAGGAGGCAAGGAGGGAAGCTAGGGAGGAAGAAGCAGTCTCTATGCACCTGGGCTTTCTCTAGGAGTCATGATGATGATTGCACAGCTCTTTTGCCTCACAATTTTATCTATTTTGTATGTCCTTCACTGTGTGATTCTCGTCTTGGACTTGTGTCCCACGATTTTTATTTGTCACAAGACGAAACAAACAGGTTAGAAGCTGATCATATTTATCTCATTCATTCCCCAGTGTCACAGCACTCACATGAAGGTGCCTGAAGTTGAGCCTTTGCTCTTCCTGTTCCCAACACAATATTTGTGTTTTCCAGAGTACAGCTAAATTATAGCCTTCCCACATCTTGGAGTTCAAAATTTTTCAAAGTATCTGTGGTCAAGTGTTTGTACAAAGTTTACTGAATTTGGAAGAAGCAGAGGAGGGAACCAGTTCTGTGTTTTGTGCTTCTTGGCGTTTCCTCAGCCTTTGCTCAGGATAGGGATGGACCTTGCAGCTAACCCAGGTAAGTCTGTTCTTTTGAGACTAGCATGGACCAAATGTGTCACATCTGCAGCCAGATTACATTTTCTTCCTACGGTGGCAGCCAGGGAGAAAGGCCTGTGTCTGTTGCACCATGCAGAACATAATTAACATTTTGTTGCAAACAAGTGGTGTCTATCTGCTCTTGTTGCATAAGAGTCCTTTTCTCTGGAAAAAGAAAAGAATTGCAGGACTTGGCTACAAATGTGAGGATGCAGAGCTTTTATAGCAAGTTGTGAGCAGTTACATATTTGTGCCTTCCACTTAGAGCTAATGTAGTTAAGACTAATTCAGTTCACTGCAAGGAGAAGTCTGGAATTTTTGGTCAGATGCTGACAACTACCCTAACACCCTTGTATTAGACGTTAGAGAGGAAAGTATTACTCAGCTAATTTAAAGCCATTTACAGTTTCTGTTGTTTTCTGATAAAAAGAGAGGTTTTTAAAAAGCAGTTTGCTATATTGTTTAATCCCTAACAAGTACAGTCCCTCCCTGTTGTGCAGAGCATGGTGTACAGAGAGAGAGATGAGTACTCAGAGCACCTCCCATCTCCATGCCTGAGAACGTCCTAGAAGAAAAGAAGGCCTAGGCCCTTACTCTTTTTGGGTGGGAATGCTTAGGAGTTGAGAGTTGTCACTCTGATGTGACAGCAGGCATCAGCCTAGGAGGAATAGAGAAACAAATAGAGCTCTGCTCCTCAAGACACTCTAAGGAAAGTAAGAGAAGAGCTCAATCAGCTGTTTTTTCTGAAACAAGAACTTAAGTGAAATATAATGCAGACCCCCTTTGTTTTCAAATACTGTAAAAAGTCCTGAGAAAACAGATAAACACATGTTTAAATACATAAATATATTTAAAAATAAATAAATAGAAAAATGTGGCTTTTCTACTTCCCCCTCCCCTTTTTTTTCATGTTATTTTCTGGGCTATTCTATTGGCAGTAATGGAAATTAGATGCCTCTGGAGGCAGTGATGTCACAGAGCTTAGGTCTAACCATAGGATGGAACAAGTGGTGGTCTTACAGGGTATGTTTCTCTCCATTGGCAATACAGATGCGTAGACATAACCCCTTTTGCATAACTGTGTTTAAATTAAAGGGTTCTTCAGATTCATGTCTTAAGTCCATCCACAAGAGTATTCAAATCCTTGACTTTGGCTTCCCACATGATGCAGTTGAGTATCTACTGCTTCTTCCCAGGCTGGTCTATGATTGAGCAATTAACAACCTGAGTGATTACAAATGCCAACATGCACAAGGATTGAGCAAAATCTCAGAGTCCTGAAAAACAGTTTTCTTGACATTACCTAGGAGCTCCCAGGCAGGGAATTTCTGAATGTTCATAAGATTATATTTGGTAACAGTCTGTACTAATGAAATATTCCTTCTTGAAAGAAATGTGTTTGCACTTAATCTCATAGTATTATTAAAGCCTTATGTACTGCCTTCTCACTTAGCATGATGAAGACGAATCATAGATCCACACGAAAATGTTCGTTTGATGGCCATGGGGGCAAAGCCAATGATTCAGCATGGATGTGTTCCTTTTGTTAGAATTTACTGGACACTATCTTGGAATCAGAGATGACAAATACTTTTTGTTCCTGAAAAATTACAGAAGAATTCAGATTACGAGTTCAAAAACTTTTAGAAAAAACTTGAATTGATTTTAGAATGTTTAACCTACTCTCTCTGGATAGAGATACCACTGTTGCAGAGAGAATGGATATCTAAAACTGAAATTTCTCTAAATCCTAAACTCTCCAAGGGAGGACGAATCAATATGTATACTAGAATGGTCTGCCTATAAGGTCCCCAATGAGAATATCATCTTTGTCATACTTCTGAGAGAGGAAAATAAAAATGAACATGGATGAGTCTGTAAAACTTGTGATCTCTGGAAAACCGAAGAGAGATACAGTTCTAAATTAAGACAAGTTTATATTTCCAACAGCTCTCAAATGCCTTTGTAACACACAGTGGAATGAAATCTACATTGGCAATTGATGTGAGCTTTTTGATCCTGAACTACCACTCCTCTTTTCTTTTCCAGACAAACAAGAGCAGTACAAACTATCTTGGACTAAAAAGGGTTTGTTATTCTAAAGATGAAAGAGAAGCTATGCCATTTAATTTCATCTGACATATTAGGCGGGGAGTCAGGTTTAACTCTGTTAGTCCTTTTATATTTTTCTGTCAGATTTCTTATGGTAATGTATTTTGATAGTTTCAAAACAAACTTTGAATTTTACAAAATATCATTGTCAGAAATTACCTCATCAGATAAGCATTAAAAAGGACAAATAGTTTCAGTGCCACTAACACCACTCTAATGAACAGATCAATTGTACCTGATTTTATTAAAGTTAGTCAAGGAGATGTGGGGCTCTACAAGCATGGGATTTGTCATTTATTTTTCTGACCTATGTCTTTTATTTGCAAATAAATGGGAACTAATAAATTTAGCTTTGTAGATAAGAAGGGAAAAGATGCTCTCACAGCTGAAGGTGAAAGTATCGCATTCCCTGTTCAAACTCCTGCTGTGCTGAGTTTATTCTCAGAGTTCCATAAAAGCTAAGGGCATCTCATAGGTGGACTGTGACACTTCCTTTTGAAATTCCTCATCAGAATTCAAACAAATACTACCAGAAGAAACTAACCAGTTTTACAGGTTAATATCTCCTGTAGACCTCAGCTGTAAATCTGTTGTTTCATGAAGTCAAAGTTCATACATCTTTGTTCTAGTGAAGTTTATGGGAGAACCTGAACTGTTGAGTAATGTTATCTTAATTTTATGAGATACTAAAAAAATAATTACTGTATTTAAGGATCAGTAATTTAGGATCTTCATAGTACAACCTCCTAACAGGAAAAATGCAGAGGCAATTTTTTTAAAGGAACGGAGAGGCAGTTTAGACTCCCTTTACAAATAACACAGAGAAAAAAGTGGTTTCCAGATCTAAGGCACCCTCCAAAGGTACCTGTCTCATCCACAGGCACTGCTGAAGTGTCCTTTTCCCGTTATTGTCTAAATTTAGGAGGAACGCAGACAAAGCAAGTATTAAAACATTATACTTCATTATAGTTTATATATAAAATTATAGTTTAACTTAATAGC
Organism: Upupa epops; assembly: GCA_013397515.1. Classification (NCBI taxonomy): domain Eukaryota; kingdom Metazoa; phylum Chordata; class Aves; order Bucerotiformes; family Upupidae; genus Upupa; species Upupa epops. The sequence continues at coordinate 274,572 of VZRI01000935.1, read as the reverse complement.
AGTTCTGTAAAACCTGCATTTATGGTAACATAAAAATAAAATACAAATATATTATGTGTGCAAAATTAAAAAATATGAAATAATGTAAATTTGTTTACAGAACATCTTTACTTTTGTTAATGTTTCTGGATTCTGATTAAGTCCAGACCTCAATGGACTCAATAAGAGTTCACATTCTCATCAGTGTAGCCAAAACTTTACCCCAGTCTTCATATTGATGAATACACCTCTTCAAACATACTGGTAGACAGACATATATAGATGTATATACTCATAGACGTATCAGAATTCTTCACTAAAACAGCTGTATCAGACAGGGAACTGTGAAACAATAACATGAAGAATGCTTCTTAATAATTTTTATTAGGGAAAACTGCAACAACCTCCAGGGAACTCAGTTTCCAGGGAGGAAAATAGCCAGTTTATCTTCTGAGGGCTTACTTCAACAACAGCAACACATTTTCCAAGGAACTAGCTGACATGATATCCCCACCTGCACAGGAAGTTTCACTGTGTTTCAGAGCAGTGCACATGTCTCCTTAAAGCTGTTGGTCTTTCCTTCTGCTGATCTGTATTGAGACAGGACAGGCAAGTGCTTCAGGAAGAGCTCTCTAGAGAATGGCTGGTTGCTGCAGTGCTGACCCATTGGCATCAATTGCATTTTTCTCACGAGTACTTCCGCAGATTTCGATGAGCCAGTCCATCTGATAAAGGACATCACCCGGGCTTTTTCTGGTGTGGAGTCAGTAATTCAACACAGGCAGAGAACAGGGGGTTGTTCTCTCAGTAGTTAACAGCAAATTATTTTTTTGTCTCTTTTCATTGATTTTCAGTTTGTGAAATGGTGATCTGCATTTGCAACCTTCTTCTAAGTCTTGGCACTATTTCAATTTTCTAATAATCCATTCAGATATTTGTTACAGCTGCAATAGAGGTCACTCCTGCCCAGAGTAGTTTCCTTCTCTAGCTAGAAGTGTATTGTACTTCATCTTTACTTTCCATCATGAATATCCTTGTTTGTTAAAGCACTGATTTTTTTTTCTGGAATACTCTGTAGTACTCAGGAAAGATTCACTATTTCCACTTAGAGATCTGCCAGCAGAACACTTTTGTTGTCACGTTATGGAAAGCAGGCATGGGGAGGCAGGGAATAGAGGCAAATTAGTTGGTCAGTTTGAACAAGTAACGGGTGGAACGGTTCTGCTTGCTTGTTTACAGTTTCATTCACTTTGGAATGACTCTTTTATCATTTTTCTGTACTTAATCAGCCTTATAAAAAAAAAGATGGTTCTAGCCATCTGTGCTCACGTCTTCTCTTTTCTGCAAAGGAATGAATGTGGCCAGTCCCCAGAAGAGCTGTGTGCTCTGAAGACAGATGTTGCTGCACCCCGGCCTGAAGGGACTGTTTTTCCTTTGTTAGGTGCTTGCCACCATAGCAAGAGTTAAGGCGATTTCTTATCTTGTGATGGAACTTATCTCTGAGCACAACTAGGTGTTCTTGTTTTGTAGACACCAGGTGCTATAGCCTGAGGCTCTGGAATAGAAAGAGGTTTGTTTGCCTTTACTACCCACCTGAGAGCACCTAACGTTTTCTGTGGAAAAAAGTGACTGCTGAGGAAGTAGAGAGTTTCATGACGCCTTGATGTTCTGTGTTTTCAGGAACAAAGCACCAACTTCTTTACATAACTGCAGGTAAACATTTCCCTTGGGGATTACACAAAGCTCCTAACAGGGTGAATGAGTCTCCTGGTGTCTGGGGGGTGAGGGACTGAAGAGCAGCTTCACTCCTGTAAGTCCTAACACCTCCGGTGCTCTTTCCCTCAGATTCAGTAGAAACAACCTTACACACTTCATCATTTTCTATTAAACTGTGGCGGTGGTCAGAAAGACAAGCATCATCAGACAAGGAAACAAGATATTTTAAATGGTCAAGGAAGCACAGATGTTGAGCTGGTACCACTGATTTAACAGAATGACGTGAGCAATTGCTTAACCTTTTCTTTCTGCTGCTGTGATGCTTTTGTTCTAAACTTGCATTTTTATAGTTTTAATTACACACACCACAGCCTTCTCCAAAGTTAGCTGCACCTATGCAGCTCCCAGACGTGACTGGCGCCATACAATGTCACGCTATTTTGCAATCTTTCATACATTTTCTGTGGTAGAATACATTTTTAAAGGACATTGAGTGCATTGGGCAAATTTACAAATTGCATTTATCACAACAGAAGAAAAGATCGTACCGGCTTGTGTCTGCATGTCTGTTTCAAGTCAGATAGGGACACAATATCATGTGGTGAACCAATAGTATATTTACAGTCTTGGTATCAGGGAAAAACCTGCTTAAAAGCAGCGTAGGGTAAGGACAGTTTCCATACTTTGTGATAAAAATATAAGTAAACTAGCTTGTGACTCTTGTTTAAATATGCATTCATAATTGATGAGGTTATAGACAGGTGATTGTTGGTCTTTTCTAACAAGTAACAAGTGATAGGACAAAAGGAAATTGCCTCAAATTGTTTCCAGGGAGGTTTAGTTTAGACATTAGGAAAAACATCTTTGTTGAAAGACTTATCAGGCATAGGAACAGACTGCTCAGGAAGGTGGTGGAATTGACATCCCTAGATGTGTTCAAAAGTCGTGTGGATGTGTTTTTTAGGGAGGAGATGGTTGAGCAGTGGGCTTGGTATAGTTAGGTTAATGGTTGGACTCTAATCTTACAAGTAATTTCCAACTTGAATGATTATGTGGTTTGATAGCCTCTGGTCTAGCAGAGAAATGTAATCATATTGACATCAGCAGGACTGTTCACATTTTTAAAGTTAACAGAATCACAGAAAGTTAGGGATTGGAGGGGACATAAAAAAATTATCTAGTCCAATCCCCCTGCCACAGCAGGATCACCTAGACCAAGTCGCACAGGAACATATCTAGGTTTTAAATATTTCCAGAGAAGGAGGCTCCACAACCTCCTGGCAGCCCAGCCCTTTCCAGTGCTCTGTCACTCTCACCATGTATAAGTTTCTTCTCATATTTATGTGGAATTTCCTGTGTTCCAGCTGACACGTGTTGCTCCTTGTCCTATCATTTGATGCCACTGAGAAGAGCCTGGCTCCTTCCTCCTGACACCTGCCTTTTCCATATTTATAAACATTAATGAAGTCACCCCTCAGTCTCTTTTTCCAAGCTAAAGAGACCCAACTTCTTCAGCCTTTCCTCACCAGGGAGATGTTCCTCTTCATCATCTGTGCACTGGATTCTCTTAAGGAGTTCTGTGTCCTTCTGGAACTGAGGGGCCCAGAACTGGATACAATATTCCAGATGTGGTCTCACCAGGGCAGAGGACAGGGGGAGGAGAGCCTCTCTCGACCTACTAACCAACCCACTTCTAATCCATCCCAGGATGCCAATGGCCATCTTGGCTGCAAGGGAACATTGCTGGCTCCTGGTTATCCTGGTCCACCAGGATGATTGTCCACCAGGTTGATGCATACTTAAGTGGTTGTGACTGATTAGAGGTATTAGTGATCAATCAAGATAGATGCAGTGAATATCTGAGCATCTTTTCTCTGACTCCAAAACATAGTGATGGCAGTAAAAATGTAAACATCCTCAGTGCTTATATGGATTCCTTCTCAGCAGAGTAGTTGTGGTATCTGTGTGCAAAATGCATTCTGAGAACACAGTAGCAGCACACAGCTACCACACACAGAGATTTGAAAAATTACAGTTACGGCCATGAAAATACAGACTAAGTCAGAGGCTGATGGCCTTAACAATTTTTTTCTGATTGACAGAACAGACTAATTTTTTCTGTGTAATTGATATTATGCACTTTAAAGAACAAACTTTTGAGGAGAAGGACACCTGGCAAGTGAACAATCTGAGGTTGGCATTTACACACCTTTCCAGCCTTCCAGGGTTTGAATACCTAGGAATCAGCATGACAAAGCCAAGAGATAACTATTACCATACACAAGGTACAATTCTTGAGTCTCTCTCTTTTTTTTCCAAAAAAACCCTGTAGTTTCACATTGCTAAGATGTTTTTAATTAATAGGGTTTTTTCTTTAAACAGTCTTTGAAAAAAGAAGATAGATTCCCCATGTCATTTCCCTTTCTTGTAAATAAATATCTTTTAGAATCAAAACAAGTTTGTTACTTTCCTGATGGATGTTTAATAAACACATGCACAGCAAAAGAAACTGCAATAGTTCTCATAGCAGAGGCAGACAAAAGCTTCAAGCAATGTAAAAACGGCTTTACCAAACTGAATAGTAGGAAACAGAATAGCTGAAGTCAGGAAGTGTATTGTAGGCATGGAGCAGGACTTGATAGTGCTTAATAGTTTTGGCTAAAACATAAGGCTCTAGTGAGTTATTAGCATCCTTTGGAGGGTCAAAACAAATTTCCTTCTCTCTTTGTTGCAAATGAAACGTGCCTGTATTTTCATTGTCTTGACTAATAGCTCAGTGTGGTTTCACAGCACATCCTGACAACTCTGGACTGCATGCTGAACATGCAGTCTACAGAGCAAGACCTGTGCCAAACCTGAGTGTGCCTTTATGTCATAGAACAGCTCTTCACGGATCTGCATGCATGTGATACTTCGGCAAAAGCAGCCTCAGGAACAGCACCCTAAATAAGGTGCCTTCAGAGTAACTTCCAGAAATTAGTGTCTTTCTTCCCGGTGATCCTATTTCTGGCCAATTCTCTTTCTTCTATTAGTCCTATTTTTACTTAGTTCAGTTAGAGTCTTGTTATCAGTCTGGTGGCACTCACTGTCACTGAGTGCTACTGAGCTGAACACCAGAAGAGAGTAACAGGAAGGACTGAAGAGTGAGTAATTCAAGTGATACAACTTATAGCAAGGCAAAATGTATTTAGCCACCTATTTGTCTTGCTGCCTGTGGAGGACTGATCCCAGTGAGTTAAAAACAGGATCTTTCATGGGAGTGGTTCAGCGCAGGAAGAATCTGGGTGATATCAGAGTTCCTGCAGTATAAAGACTTCTCTGCACTGCCTGAACAGTGAAATAAGTAGTGTTTCCCAGCCAGCGGATCTGTACATGATCTGTTAACAGCTGAAAAGCAGAGGAGACCAGATTACCTCAACTCCTTGCTTATATTCCTTTAGACTGTACACTGCTGCTGATAAATCTAGGTTTGGACAGCACTACAGAGGTTCATGTTGCAATTATAGCTGGATTCTTTTGACATATGAGTAATATCGTAATGTTCTTGTGGTTTTCAGGGAGACAGCTTCATTTTAACACCATTTTTAGCCAGGCATTAAGTTTTCAAATTGCCAGTTTTAAAATTTCTATCAACTCTCAAGTCCAGTTTGGTACCTCCTTTATTCGGATGGGAGCAATGCAGAACACAGTAGTGAGACACCAAATATCATTGGTAGAAACATTCTGAGAGCTGCTGAAATTCCTCCAAGAAAGCAATCTCTTGACAATTGTTGGTTGCATGATTGCTCTGCTACTATAATCTGACAGACACATCAAGTCCCAGGTACTTGGAGGACAACTGCATATGACTTGAGCTGGGAAATCTGGGCCAAACCTATATCATAAATGTTCTAATATTAGCATCCTCTCCTGGAATGAGCACAGGACTGTCCATCTGGAAATGTTATATGGCATGATTCTTCTGTCAGTTCCCCAGAATTAACTGCATGGATGTTTTGGAGTGCACAGCAGGCTAAAAGCATTAGCTGTTGAGAAACACAATTTTAGATAGTTTCTACTTCATTTGAAAACAAATTAATTTACTGTCTTGCATTTTTTTCAGTGGAACATTGATTATAATTAATTATTTTGAAAGGAATTAAATTATGGGCTGGTCTTACCATTTGTTTTTAATGTTCTAGGAAATTCACATTATCCTATGGTTTCTTTTTGCATGCCAAAAATATACTTTGCTGATACAAATAGGTCCCACTTAGCTAAATTAAAGCTGTAACCATGAAAAGACTGGTGGAGCTCAATGCAAACTTGCTTACCTGTTGAGATGTAACATTTCCCTTACAGACTCCATAGACTCCACCACAACTGAGCTGAATAAAATTACTTTAGGAATTACCTGAATAGCACCCGATGCACAGAACTTCTGTATGATGATTGTTTGCACAAACCAGCTCTGACAAGGATCACAGCATCAACTAATAGGAAGCATGCAAAAAATAGCCAGAAGCTTTGGAATAAGTGAGCTATGCTACAACCATGTAGCCTTTATGCAGTCTTCATTTTTTGAGAAGCAACTTTTTTTTGGCTGTCGTCATCCTGAGCTTTGCCATCATCTGCACATTATTATTATCTGAGTTCAAGGTGTATATTGATCAGAATGACATGGTAAGAATGACAGTTCACTTGCAAGATGAGCTAGCAAGGGATATGGGTTACAGTGAGAAGTTTGAATAGCTGCATAAACAGCTAATTTAAGTGTGTGCATGCTTGTGTATTCCAAAAGAAAAAATGTATTTGCTCCGTAAACTCAGGCGTACGTATTTAACATGTGTAGTCAGATGAATGAGATTCATTTCAGTGAACAATATGTTGAAATCATTGCAAGGAAGCCAGGAATAGGTAGGACAAGTAATGCCACTAGATGCTGATTTCTGCATGTGTATACATCTACAACTTGTTCTTCTTTCTTTCATGATAAAATGCTAAAATCCTGTGATTGATACAAAGACATCTGATTGTTTCATTTGGTAAAAAGACCACAACACATTCAGAAAAATTCCTTGCTCTGCCTTAAGACTGCAGGTAATAATAACTGATTCATTTGATTATTTTATGGCCAATGTACTTTTTGTCAGTTGTTCAGTCCTCAAACATGAATGTTTACATATAATAACCACACAATAAAAAACAACCTGTGATGCCTTCCCCAGACTGAGAGTAGTTTCCATCAGAGCTTCAATTTTGCACCCACTGAAATTACAAAGCCAAAATAATTAATTTCCTGTCTTCACTCAGTGGTAAATGTAGTGTCTATGTTGTCTTTAGACAGCTTCAAGGAAACTGTTTTCTAAGATTTGTAGCAAAACTTCATGCACCTGACCTACCAAAGCAGACATTGTTGCGTATTTAGAGAAATATTGCAGAAGAGAACTGAAATTCAAACTATTTTCTTTTCTTGTAGCTATTTTTTTTGGAAGTTGTGGAAGTTGTGCTCTTCCACTTCAGAAAGTCCAGATGGTCTTTTAGCTCTGCACACCATTACAGACAAGCACACAGTGCTGAGGTGGGGTTCTTGGGTACTCTACCAGTGCAACGCCTACTGTTGGATTCTGTGCAGACAGAATTGCAACCCAAATGCTGCCTCTAGATGTGATGGGGATGATGATCATGAATTCCCACCGCAAAGAACAATCTAATAGCCTCCAGGTCACTAGAGTTCAGATTATTAGATAAAGAGGTTTGTAGTTCACATTATAAGATGTCTAGAGAGAAGCACTGGCAGAGAGTGATGTTTAGGCCTAGTAAAATTAAGCCATTGTGGTGCTAGGCATTCCAGATATTTGATATGACAGCTGATCGCCCAAGAACATTCAAATCCTTAAGTGAACTGTGCCTAGACTGCAGATTTGCCTTGTCATTATTTTTTTTTTTGTTTAAGAAACTGTAAAGTGAAGTGGTTTTGTAGCACTTTCCCCTTTGTGGATAACTTCTGCTTGGAGATGACTGAGGATTCAACAGGAAAGAGGGAGGAATTATTTCCAATTATTACATGTATTTTAGATTAAAATCAGTGATTATGAGGTTTGTCCTGCAGTTATAAGCAATATTGATTGTGAGTCTGTGTATACTCACCTCCTTACAGCATGCTGAGATACACGAGTTTCTGAGGCTGCTGGCCCACATAATACTTACCCTACTCTAAATCTTCACTTGTGACAGCATTGTTATCTCACTTTGGGATCCAGTGCCAGGAATACAATTCCTTCTTTTCTTCATATGATTTAAAATCATTTGGGTTTTTGCAGAGGAATGGTGTTATGTTCTGTTTCCTGTTGAACGCCGCACCTATACAATTGGTTGTGGTAACTAAACTAAATATCCTGTGCTGTGGATTATGTCAAACATGTGTTTATGTGACATGCAGGTGAGCCCCTGCTGAAATTCTGTTAATTTTCTAACAGAAATGTTATGACAGTTAGGCTTCCTGAATAGCTCTGTACTTATACGGAGGGTGTTAAAATGTGCCTGCTGTTTCCTTCAGTGAATTTTTGAAAGATTTACAAATAGTCAAAACTATGAAATATGCAGGAGAGTGTGTTCTTTCTAAATATAAATATGTTAGCTTGATCATGTCTTTCAAACACCATATTATCTCATTAAAAGAATAGGCTGTAACAAAACAGCTCTAATGTGAAGCGCATCCATGTGTTTAATAAGACAAAATCACTTCCTAGCCCTTTCAGACTAGGAGGAGCTCCAACTGAGGAAAATCTAAACCCAGCATTTTATTTTTCAGTATACTAAGAGCTACCTATGCCTCCTTAAAAGTTTATGTTTGAATAGCTGGCACCACTGTTTCTTCACTGCCAAAGTTCAGTCGTTCTATAGAAGGAAGGATAGGAAAAATTGGGCAAATAAATCACAAGTTATTGATAGGTGATTGAATTGTGTAAAAAGTAGTGACTACACTTGTTCCATTCAACAGTTTAATTAGGCAGTGAAAGTAAGATGACTCTGTTCACCTGGTTTGTTCCTTAAGTAAAATTTAAGGGCTCTGAATATCCCTAGAACTGCAGGAGATGATGAAAATACATTGGGACATTTCCATCTAGAAGTTCTATGTCTAATTTTGAGCTAACATAGGAAGTCACTGGAAAAAGATAGTTACTAAAGAGTCATGGTTTAAATGATATATGAAAGTGCTTTGAATCATGCTGAAAGTAGGAAGTAAGTGCTTCAGTGTTTTGTTGCAGGTGATCATTGTTCTCTAGGAAAAGGTGTTTCCGGAAGTCACTCAGTGCAGACACCTGACTGAACTAATTTTGTGTTCTTTGCTGCAGATTGATTTTGAAGATGTGATTGCTGAGCCAGAGGGAACACACAGCTTTGATGGGATTTGGAAAGCCAGTTTTACCACCTTCACTGTAACGAAATACTGGTTTTATCGTTTGCTGTCAGCAATCTTTGGCATTCCTATGGCTCTCATCTGGGGCATCTACTTTGCCATTTTGTCATTCCTGCACATCTGGGCAGTGGTGCCATGCATAAGGAGCTACCTGATTGAGATCCAATGCATCAGCCGCGTCTACTCGATCTGCATCCACACATTCTGCGACCCATTGTTTGAGGCCATAGGCATAATGTTCAGCAACATCCGAGCCACATTACGGAAAGAGATTTGAGGGACATTTCAAGGAGAGCCATCAGCCTAGGAAAAGGGTGAGGGGTTTGTGTTGTTTGGAGGGTTTTGGTGCCAGTTTTGTGTTTCCCAAAGCAATATACAGCAACTGGTAGTGGATATACTGGCCCAAAACCAATAATCAATTACTCAGTTTCCTTTTCTACTGTTTATTCTTATTGGACAACTTGCCTTTTTTTTTTTAATTACTTTTCCCCACAACTCCGCACTTCAGTCTGTACTTCAAACTAACCTTAAATGGTTATTCTTCTCTGCCAGCTGCATATCATTTTGCTGGATGGTCAGAGACTGAAGGGTTGTTGGATGACTTTTTATCTCATTCTTCATTCCTTGTGAGATAAATCCACAGTGATACTGAAGAATGACAAAAACGCTTTCCGACACTATAAAGCTGTTCATTTTATTGTGGCCGAAGAGCACAGAACTATTGCAGCTGAATGAACGTGACCAGCTGGCAGATTTTAGCAGAATGTTCTTTTTCAATTGGATTGTCAGTTGATAGCAGCTATTTACAGTCATGGTCAGATAGGGTGCACTATGAATAAATTCACAGTTAAGTAAACAAATTACCGAACAAATGTATGTCCCAAAAATGTAACAGTTCATCAGGTGGGAGACATGGACATGAGAAAGCTTTTCACATACATAAAAAGATTCACTTGGTGCCTTTTTGTCTCATTCTCTCTTAAACGTTTGCATCCAGTGTTTCTCAACCTTTGCTAGGACTGCCAAAGCAAACTGCAGTTGAGAACTAAAACTGGCCATTATGGAAATGTTTTCCTGACTGTGACTTACAACACATCCCTTAGTGAGCACTTAGGTGCTTATCTCATAGGCTTCAATGTTTTTGGTTTTGGTTTTGCCTTTTTTGCCAAGTATTCATACAAATATATATTGCAGGTATGCCAGAGATAACCCAGAGTTACAAGAAAAATTAGAGTGTGCCAAACATAGAGCCACATGAGGCCAAGAAAAAGCTGCCCCAGAGAGAAACATCTACTAGCTTTTAAAACTTCCCTAGCAGCAAAGTCAGCATGCCACTAGCACATAGATTACTTTCAGGATGCTTTGCTGAGTCTAAACTAATTCATCACAAGAGATGGTTTAGAAACTTCAGTTGGTTGGTTTGTTCATTTTTGGTTGAGCTGCAAGATCAGGAAGTCTTAAGTGGAGGGTGTTGAGTGAAACTACCGTGTTGCAAAGTGCAAGGCTTAGAACGCAAAGCCTTTGCAATATCTTCTGATGCTGTGACCTGCAGGAGCTTTTTGCCCTCTTTATAGTACTGTGTTCTGAGATGCTGTTTGCATCCTCACATGGTTTGCTTGAAGCATTTGTAAAAATAGTTGTGAGGCTATTCAGTTCTGTTGTAAACCAAGCTGAGGCCTGAGCCTTCACTGGTTGGGATCTTCAGCAAACCAGTTCTTGACCTCAGAAACTGCAAGGTTCGGCCCTTGGGATGAGCATGGAGCTGTCTGGTACACTTACTGCTCTTTTCTTTAGTGCTTGAGTTTCATATATTGCTTTACGTAGCAGGGGGTGTCTTCAGTTCAAGTTCTGCCAAAGCATTGAAAACTTTAGGAAATGCTGCATTTTTTAAGGGGGGTGGGTGAGGAGGAAGGGAGAGGGTGCACAAAAGAATTTACAAAGCTATTAACTCCTATTGTTTGCATTTAAAACAGACACTGGTATGGATATAGTTTTACATTTTTCTATGTACATAATGAAGAGTATACTATTACAGATTTTTTTCAGTATTAGAAATAAGTGAGATTCTAAGCAAGAAATATTCTACCTTTTTGTGAGGAAAATCACTGAAGAAAACTTTCTTGATCTGCCATACAAACTGTATATCCTGAAAGATGTCTGTTCACTTAAAAGCTACTAGTCCCTAATCCGAATACATTGCTGATCCAAGGCATTTACACTGTTGTTATACACTTATAGATGTAACTGACACTTTTTTTAAAATTTTGCATGTTCATTAAAGACTGCAATAAAATGATGTTTAATGGTAGCTCCTGTCTGCCTTTTCTTCCTTGAAAATCATGTGAACAAATCCCATATCATTATCTTGTTTCTCAAGAAAGAATGCTCCAAACCATCTCCATTTGTGGTTCAATCTAACTCAGAAAGGTTCTTCCCAACAAAAAAAATATGTATTTCCCCCAAGTAAATCTTTTCTCAAGCTAAATATGAGGGCAGAAGGAACTTCTTCACAGTGAGGGTAACGGAGCGTTGGAACGGGCTGCCCGGGGGGGTTGTGGAGTCTCCTTCTCTGGAGGCGTTCAAGACCCGCCTGGATGTATTCTTGTGCGACTTGGTCTAGGTGATCCTGCTGTGGCAGGGGGATTGGACTGCATGATCTTTTGAGGTCCCTTCCAATCCCTAATGATTCTGTGATTCTTTGATTCTATGACTAGCAGTAAATAAGGCAGCAGTAGGATAGAATTGAATAGAGCTTAAGCTTGTTTAAATGCATGATCTTCCTCAGTTTCCCTGCATTTTAAAGTATGCTAATCATGCTTACTTGTAGATAATTTTAATATCCAATAAACAGAATTATATAATAATATAATTAGTTGCTTATAGTTCATTTTACATTAAAAAATCATTCAAATTCAGGTCTGGATTCTCCTGACAGTAGCTCTTCTCTTAAAATGGTTTAAGGCTTTCTTTTTCAGTCCAGTGAAAACGGGATTGTTCCTAATAAAAGTTCATTAACCTAAGCATTTAGTGTATGGAAGTAGTGGAACGACAGCCTTTATCCAGCTGTGTACAGACTGAGCTTGTGATGGACAGTTCTTTCTATGGGCTTGTTGTGCAATGCCTGTCACACTATTAAAATAGCACACAAAAGTCCAACAAAACATGCCTAGAAATCTATTAACTCTGTTTTAATATTCAAGTGGCAGATACCAGCTTAAGATAGACTGTCAGTAGATGACAGACTTTCCAGTAGGGGATGAAGCATCTAACAGTAGTCCAGTATTAGTAAAAAGTACATTGAACATGTGAGAAAATGTAAAATATTTTAAAGTATAAAAGAGGGATTGCAATGTGAAAGTAAACCAAACAAGCCCTCTGATACTCAAAAACATCTTGCTTTTGCAGACTGTGATTCAGGACAGACACATCTATTCATTTTAATCATTTATAATGGCATGGCTCCAAAATTATTTATTCATAGGAGAGATGTGCAGATTCACCCTATGATTGCACTGGCCCAGGTGCTTCTCTGTGTTCCTGCCACACTCTAAATGCACTAACACTCAAGAGCAATACCATAGCCATTGTACACCCCCTAGCAAGTTCCAGACTTGTCTACTAGAGGGCTAGATATTACTGTTAAATCCTGGCATCAGGCAGTCTCTTATTGTGTCTGTAAATGTAGCATAGATAGTCTTACACTACTAGATATGAACGTCAGCATCATAGGATCCTTAGAGTCTGTGGGTTCAGGTGGGTTCAACACCACCTTTTCCTTGTAGAAAATTTTCCTGGCTATATTTCTTATCCTCTGGATAACCATTTATTGACTTGTGCCTTGTGTCTGGTACTGTTTTCCTTTGGGACAAAGTATGAGGAACTGGACACTCCAATTAAAACCAGCTGGAGCCACCAAGTTTGCAGAAGCGAAACAGTGTGAACTGCTTGGTTGTGTGGTTTGTCATTCTGAATTTGATTGTTTTAAGAGCAAATGAAATACAGAATATATTTGAAAATATATATTTATTGGAATTAACTTGCAATAGGATATAATGACAAACCATAGGCACTGATGATGGAGAATTTCCATAGCTGCACCAGGATGCCTTTTGATGCTTTCTTAGACTGAACTAGAACTGTTATCTGTTCACATGTTTCCTTTTGTTGCCCTGCATGTCTGCTGCATTCTATTCTTTAACTCATTCTCTGAGGGTGGAAAAGGCACAGACCTAAGTTCTTTAAGCTAGAACATTTGTATTTATTAATTTATATTTTACAGACCCTTAGTTTTTTACTTCATGTTATCTGACACTGGGATACCATGTGATACAGGTTATGCTATTTCTATCTTGCTGTTTTCTGTAGAAATTTTTATTAACATTTCTGTTGCATAGTAGAACTGTGCTGCTTTAAAGGAGGGGGGAGAATTAGGAAGAATTTTGTAAGGAATAAAATCTCATGCCTTCTAGCCAATTTCTTCAAAGTTGAGGGGCTAGGAGCGGCTTTGGGATTATTTCTTAATAGGAGTGCCAATTGTGGGAGTGTTGATGTACATCTGACACCGGAGGTTATAAAATAATATTTATTCACATATGCAGCAATATACAGATTCCTTTGATTGTTGGGATAACATTAATTTGCAGAGAGTACTGTGTGCTTTAAAGAGATACAGACAGACAAACCAACCTACGAAATAGGTGCAAATACAGACACAAAGGTGGGTTTCTTACCAACAGAGTTCTGGGGTCCGAGAGGAGGAAGGATGCCTTTTTTGATCATTTTGGTGTCAGCTTGGTGTTTTCCCTCCACTACCTCTCCACTCCCCAACAAGACCTGAGTTTTTATATTGTGATTAGTCTCAGGCACATTTCAGTGTTGATCCAAGACGCAGTCCACAAATGGCCCTAGGCCCAATGCCAGTAGGTAATTTGCTTTATTCTGAAAACCTGAATTTACGTGACCCTGCAAACACCTGACTTTCCTTGGCATGTAATTGTCAGTAAAATTCAACACAAGGGTGTCCAGGTCATGCCAACACACTGCTGAGGTGTACACATTAGATGTTTCTCTGGTTGCCACCTTCTGCAGAAAATGGAGACAGTAGGTGCTCTCGGTGTCACGGTTTGAAACCATGCATTTGTGCTTTTCTGCAGGGAAACAGTTTTGCTGCCCCTACCCTCCCTCGTGGCTGCAGTTCCAGGGTTGGAAGGGTGGAGTTGCAGCCATGGGTGGGGGAAGCCCCCTTATTTAGCTGGGGGAGAGTTCCAGGGTAGCTGTCTTTTTTTGACTGAGCCATCACAGGCAGCATGCCTCCCCCACCCCAGGCTGTGCAGATTGAAGCAGCTGGTGGCTCACCCCCATCAGCATGCACCACCAGCTCACACTGGAGCAATGTGGGAACGTGGATTCAAGATGTCAAGCCGACTGAAGCAGCGTTGGGCGGAAGAGAAGCCGCAGAACAATCTTTTTGCCTGAAGACATCAGAACTGGTGAGCTACAGCCTTCTGGCCCCCCATGCTGCCTATAGCCATGAGGAAGAGAGCTCCAAAGACCCAGAGAAAGGGCTGCCGTTGCCACTGCAGCCCCAGCCACTGGCACCGGCACAATATTGACCATGCAGCCAGTGCCATCTTGGCTTTATTCTGGCCATGTGGCAGAGAAACTATGTCACACTCACAACTGAGAAACTGGAAAATGCTTGAATAAGAGACCCAAGGGACGTTTGATGTTTTCCTTCATTGCTTGACTGCTCTGTGTGTGCTGAAGAAGCCAAAGGGACTTGTGATTCTTTGGCAAATTGCCAAGATACTAGGGATGAAGTGTACTCTGTCACACCTGAGTGTTCACTGCTGCCTGAAGGCCATCTGCCAGCCATGCCATGTGATATCCTGAAGATCTTTCCAAAAGCAGGAAGAGAGAGAGAGAGAGAGACATTGGATGGTTTGGGGCAGCTGCATTCAGCAAAGCCTGGGAGGGAGCCTCTGTCCCAGGGGCAGTCTTGGTCGTCTGTTGGATGCATTGTGTGCCCCACAAGAGGATCAGCTCAGAGGAACTTTAAAGAACCAAAGGATCTGTAGTTGTGTAACCTTTAGGCAAGCAGCAGAATATAGGCATTCATCTGTGGCTATTACTCATCAAAACATTTAGCCTGCTGATCTCCACCAACCAGAGCCCCAGATGTAGCTTACAAGATGCACATGCCAGCAGAAATCCTGCTGGCAGAAAATCCCAGGTGAAAAAAGTGATGTGAAATCTAACTAGTTGGTGCTAAGAGAAAAAAACAAAATTAAGAGCATCATCAGGAGGATGAGGAATACTCTATGTAGAAAGAAAAGGGTAAGAGAATCTCAGGCTTCTCTGCCTTTCATATTAAAGAAATGAGGAGCAGCAGTGCATAGCAGGTGCATTTCTATCTGAAAGTGACAGATGGAGACTTCTGAAAGGAGAAAAGGAGAAAGATGACTCTTCATGCCTTTTTTCAGTTCTGGCTTGTAACATTTTGCAGCTAAATTCTGAGCAAAAGGACAATAATACAGGAGAGAAAATGTGAATAGTGCAGTGACAACAATAACCAAGGCATCATCAGGTTGTGCAAATGCCCACTTCCTTGCAATTTGCCTTCAAGGGGAATGACCATAGGTATGGTACTGACAGAGCTAGGTTTAAATGCACTGACAAGTCAGCTTAAAACTTACCTTGGACTTGTTATGTATAACCTGATACACAACAGGAGCATGGCTGGGCAGACAACCAGGCCTAGAAGCTGTTTCTCATCCTGGAGAAACACACTGACAAGCAGGCTGGGGAATCATTCCTTCAGCACCAATCAGACTGCAATCCAAAAGTCAATCCCTAATGTTGGTGGGTCACGCTTAGACCTGCATTCCCTGCAGTAAGCATAGGGGGTGTTTCCAGACTACTCATTCTATTGATATGCTCTATCTCACTGGCAGAAATCCTCTGTTGTAGTCTAGATTCCTTGTAGAACAGTAAATACCCCAGTAATAGGAACTGACACATGGATAGAGCATATGAGTACTTCTAGGTTTAAGCAAGTGCCATTGGCATTTGTTCATGCTTTTGTCATCTCCTGACTTTGAATCTTCTGGCTTGCACAGTATTTTATCTCTGGTTCATTCTGTGTAGTCTGTGATTCAACTGTTACAGATATCTGTCAATTGAGCTGTCTTTCCTTGACAAGAGCTGGTCTTGTCACTCCCTGTTAGACAAGGATTCAACTACATTTAGAAGCAGCTAGAATTCTGCCTGTTTCATCTGTGCTGTTTCCAAAACAGTCTAAGAAGCCTTGTGAAGCAAAGATATCTAGGGACAAAAAGATTACGCTGATTTTGTTGGATTTCAGCAGGACTGAATAATTTCATTTGAAGTTAAGCATCTTTTGATCATAACTTCTGGAGTTAAAAAAGTTTGTGCATCTCTAAAAAGAATCATTTGAGGAAGGCCACTGAAAATACAGATCTGCTCTTCTGTGATGCAGAACTGTCTGACAAACCACCGGTATTCAGCACACAGAGGGCAAAGCCAACAGCACTCAGCTCTTCAGTGGAGTGGGAAAAGCCTTTCTATTGCAGAGTTCTTAGGAACACTTGGACATCTCCATGTATCAGCTTACTCTTTCCTGGCTGAATGAAAAACTTTTACAGTTGAAATAGTAAAACCTGTTGGTCAATAGTCATCCAAACTAAAAAATAATTGTCAATCATGAATTACTGAGGCCCAAAGCTCAAAGCAATGCTGTTGCTGATGGCAACAAGAATTGAGCATTGAAATCGCAGTGTCTGCAGAAGGTCTGTGCCTGGCAGGAGTCTTAAAGTCCTTGCTCTATTTCTATTCTGAACTCTGTTCCATTCTACCTCCATTTCAGCATGAGCTTCAAGAAGTTATGTAGATTATTCCAGATGTAAAGCTTATGCAAATAAAAACACTCTCCAGTTGCCTTTCTCCCTGTTCAGTAGTATTTCATACCCTTAATCTAGGTAGAGCTGGCTTTTTGCTTTGGTCTCTTTTTACAAACACCAGCCAGAAGCAAAAAGCCTTTACTCCTTCAAGGAAACCACATCAAAAATGGCTAAAAACTACTAGCTAATCATTTTATTGCTCTTTGTTGAGTCCTAGTGCTGTGTTTCCAAACACCCATTAGGCAATGACCAGTGACATCAGATAATAGCAGTGTATTAGATCTGGGGCTCTCAGAATATGATGCTACTGGCTATGGCCCTGTGAACACTGTCAAATGCAAATTTTAATTGCTTCCCAAAAACTAAGATGCCCTGCTGGGTTACCAAACACTCCCATTGGTGAAAGTTGTTAATAAAAAGCATTTTTATCTTAAGGAATAACAATTTATCTGACAACCATGGGTATGTGGGTACTTACACTTCAAATGAGCTACCGTGTCGATCCCTTTTCATGGCACATACTATCAAATTTCAGTACGTATAACCACCAAATGATTTCCTGAGGCAGCAGATAAGTCTCTTAGGAGCTTTAATTCTGCATAAAGAATGTAACAGGTGCAAATAGTTGACACCAAGCATATCTTAGTATTTCTAAAGAGAGTTAAATAGTCTTGGAAAAGGGCATGGAATGGAATCGTTCTGACAAAACAAATTGTCTCTCCAGAATAAATATTGGTGCAAAATTAAAAACACTTTCATATTGCCCTGCAGAAATGTCTGTTCCATGTCTCCTTGAAAGACTGGTTCTACACAGCTGCAGGACTTTTTAGTTCTTACCTCTTCCAACACTGATATCATTGTTCTGGTAATTTCTGTGTTGTGTGGACCAAGCACTGAAACTTGAATCTGTTCTGCCATGCAAATCTTTCCATAGCCAATGAGTAGTGATGTGATCATGGTGAATGTGATGTGAATTTAAACTCTGTACTCTGCAGCACTCTAGTCTGTAGTAATTCTCATGGCAATACTCGATGTTTATCTGATTAAACCAAACCAACTTGTTTTGCATTTCTTTTCCTGGTAACTTATTTGCAGTCACACCAAAAAAAATGCAGAAAAGAGTCGGTGTAAGCTAACAGGCTTGATTGAAAAAGATAAAGTGCTTCTAGTTCAAGGCTGCTAATCCATGTACTAATCACAGCTATTGTATAAAGCTCTTGAGTTTGGTATCTGGAAGAGATATTGCAGCAAGCCACAAAGTCACATGGAGGTGGAACAGTGCTAAGAAAATTGTCTCCCAACCCACATGCTAATCCAGCCTGACAGTAAATCTGTCTTAAGTATGGTCTCACATAATTTGCTGGGGAAACTTACGTGTTTGACACTGTAAAAGTTTTGCTGAAACTGGGCCTGATTCATAGAAAACTTTAGTCATGGTGCTATTACCATTCTGTGATGAATTCTGTGTGGAGGTTAAAGCTGGAAACTGGGACCAGAGCGAATCACAGAATCACAGAATGTTAGGGATTGCAAGGGACCTGGAAAGATCATCTAGTCCAGTCCCCCATGTCACCTCTGCCCTGGTGTATGCCTTTAGAATTGTGTCTCCAGACAGCACAGATTAGCTTTGACATGAATGGAGAAGATAGAGCTCTTGAGAAAGTCAAGCCCAAGGTATGACATCAGGCTCCTTGTAACTCCCGTACAGCTCTATAAAGGGCCTGAGGAGGGGATGATGGCTCTTCAGGAGAGATAATGGGAAGGGAGCCAGTGCCTCACCAAAAGCTGTATCACTGTGTCAGAACAGTGCATAGCTGAAAGACCCTGGCACTTTGTGCTCACCTCTGCTCTTCCACAGCCACACGTGTTGACTGATCCAGAGCAGAGACTGAACACCCTCCCAGGGACCTAAAAAAGCTGCTGGCTCACTGATTAACCTCCATGGTGAAATGAAATATAATTTAGGATTTATTTTTCTGGCTCCCATGACATCAGAACTCTTCTGCTGCTGTATATAATTATAAAAATGTCCCTCTGACTTCTTGTTGCTGAAAATACACACGCTGTTTTGTTTTCCAAAAGACAACATGTTCTCTCCCTATTGCTTTTCTATTTTTAGCAGATTTTACCAGGAAAACTGTGGTGATTACTACAGCTGAAAGCTGAAGTAAGGCTTAAGATTATACCCTCTAGCACAGAGCTTTATAAAGGTATCTAGCTTTTACCTTCCCTCCAAGAATTATTACAGGGTCGCTCTTATTTGTCTAGTACTTGAAACAGAAGGTGAAGTACACTACTTGTTTGTAACTGGTGCTAAGATCTTAGTAGCCTTCAGCACAAACTGTCACTGCAGAGAGAGGTGCTCTTTAGTAGAAGGGGACTAGGCACTGAAGTACACCAAGAAGGAGCCTGAGTAATGGGCAAAAAATGGGAGTGCAACCCTATTACCATATTTAGTTTCTACATGTGAATCTTGGCTGGCTGAAACCTACCCCGAATGGCAGTAAGCCTGAGAAGCTGGAAGAATTCTGCTCTGCGCATTCAAGCGGAGTCATGACTCATGCAGAAGAGAAACAGTTTTCTTTTGCAAAAAGAGCAGTTTTCCTTATTGACCAGGGAGACACCTGAAAATAGCTTTGCTTTCTGAGTGATTCTGTCAATTCACAGCAATGCTATGGAGGTATAAAAATCAAAGAAGCATTGAAAGCTCAAGGAATTTGCTAGTAAGTGGTAGAAATATCTGTTTAAAGATAGACAAATTCACTACATATGTCAGCTCCTGGAAGACAATGAATTAAACTGAGGGTAATTCCCACTGTTCAATAAATTTGAAATGTCAGACAACAAAATTAAATGAAGGAGCAAGTAACATTAATGCAAAATACTTAAAACGCTACTCTTCAAGTAGGGAGCTCCGTGTATAATCTCAGTTGCACTGGGCTTTATTTCTGATGCAATACGTTTTCAGCATCAAAAGTGAAGAAGCGTTAAACTTCTGTGAAAGATAGAACCCTCTCAATCACAGAAGAATGCTGCTTCTTGGAAAGGAAGGACACTTCCGAGAAGCCCAGATTGTTGGACTTTGCTTCCACCAAAGCTGTTGGAATTTTCCGAGTTACTTTAATGGAAACTGATGTAAGCCAAGGAAAATCCCACCCCGCAGTGAGAGAGAGAACCTCATTAAAAGGTATTAGTAATCAGAGCAAAGGAAACAGGAGTTACTTTAATGCTTACTGTTTTTCTCTCCTGGTTTACTCCAGTAAGCCTATTCTTCTAATGTTTATGAATTATGCTGACCTAAACCAGATGAAAATTAGGCCCTGGTCAACCAAAATGAGCTCACCCAGTCTAACGCATCTCTCACCATGTCCACCACGATACTGTATTACTTCCAACCCATAGAGGTTATGGAGGGTCCTTCTCTGGAGCTCTCAAAACCCACCTGGATGCATTCCTGTGTGGTCTGCTCTAGGTGATCCTGCTCTAGCAGGGTGATTAGCCTAGATGATTTTCAGAGATCCTTTCCTAT
The DNA here is from genome assembly GCA_013397515.1 of Upupa epops. Lineage (NCBI taxonomy): Eukaryota > Metazoa > Chordata > Aves > Bucerotiformes > Upupidae > Upupa > Upupa epops. The sequence goes on along the minus strand of VZRI01000935.1, from coordinate 254,027 downwards.
CCCAAACAATATATGATTCTGTGTCTACACCTCTCCCATAGAAGCAGCAGCAGAGCAGCCCCTGGAGCACCGATTCCAAACCAAAGCAAACCTGAACATACCCATGACAACACAGGTTAGATATTTTATTTGTATTCCTAATGAGGGAGAAATTCCACTTGGAAAAATCCTCTCAAAACCTAGCCCAGCAACGCCTCTCCCCCCGCCTCCCCGCCACCTCCCCGTGCCCTCCTCCTGCCCGGGGGCTGGGGCTCCGCGGCATCGCAATGCCGAGGCTGCCATCTCCTGGCTGCTCGTCCTGTCATCGGGCTTCAGGTGTGAAATACCTCCGCTTGGTGGTAAGAATGAAGAGAAAACGTTCTTTGGGAGCTCAAAAAGTAAATTCTGTCGACCCTACTTAAACCCATCATCAGTTTATCCAAACACTGCAGCGCAGGTCTAACAAAAGGCTCTGCTGTGTTTCCTCTGACTTACCAGGGGAGGTTAAGGGGCCAGTAAAAATCGTGCATCAGTTTATGTGATGTCTGACATAAAAACACTTCAGTGACTACGAAAAATCAATCCTAAATCTGGGTCATCAACATAAGCAGGCTGCAACATACAAGCTCTAGGAAAGGACTTGGTAAAAGCACACTGCTGAAGTTGGTTCCACTTCAATAACAGAAGTGTGTCGATCGCTTTACCGGTAGTGATGTACCCTCTGCTTTCGTCCTAATACAAGCATTTCAGAAAGTCTTTTGTTACTGTAAGAGTGGAGAGGGAAATAATTGAACAGAATGCTCTCTCAAGGATGGAGAAAATGGATCCAGCAAGCAAACTATAGTTTAACTGAAATCGGTACCGGGCTTTTTGCACGAGGACATTGCAGTCAAAAACCAAACAGGGAAGGGTGAAAATTAGACAAGCAGACCTTCTATCTGCTAATCATTGGAAGAAGTTAAGCCAGAACAAGCCTGAAAACAGAATTTTTTCTCTTTTTTTTCTGCCCGTCTCCTGTGGGAATCTGGGCTGGGATTGAGCTGAGCCAGAGTGGTGCTGCAGTAAAGGCTATGCACAAGATGAACCTGCTGTGTCCTGAGTTGTAATTAGCAGCTTAGCACAAAACAGTCACCCTTAGGAGTCCAATGGGTAGATATTTTCCTCGAGGAAGACAGCAGTTTTACCTGTAATCCAAATTTTCCTGCAAGAATATGTTGTCCTCTAAAGGAAAAAGAAGTGTTTTGAGAAGACCAGTCTTTTGCCTCAGAAGCAGCAGTGCTGCTGGCATGTGAGTTTAGACAGCAACATGTTTTCTCAACTTTCAGAGGGGTAGTGGGCAGGATGATAATGAGCTTGAGTTGTTCCTGGTTAACATCTGGCTGTTTAGTGATGCTTCTAACATCTCAAAGCAGCCCTATGCCTCAACTGGCCAGCTGGGTTGAATCAAACAGGCAGATCCTCTGTTTTCAGAGTTGCACTAAGTATCAGGAGCAGATTGGTGACTCTGGCACAATATCGATTAATAAATAAATGCATCAGCTTTTGCATTTGAATAGGCTCTTTTCTTTGGCAGATATCTAAGTAGTTTCTAAAGAAGTGCAAAATTATTATCTCTGTTATGGGGCTAGGGTATGCCATGAGTTCATAGTTGGGGACTGTGTGAGATCTTGGCTCTACAATAAGCAACAGCTGCTCTCCTTGGTTAAATACCACACTCCAGCAGTCCCAAAAGTTGTCGAGTCCTGGCCAAGTGCACAAAGACCCTTAGCCATATGGGCAAGAAGTGGAAAGCCGGTTCTATTACCCACTTGGTTCTTGAAGTAACTAAAACCTCACTGAAAATGTGTCCAGAATCACAAACAAGCAGTGATAGTCTTTAACACAACTTGTTAGAGTTGTGTTTCAATTGCTTCTCCTTACTCAGTTTTGAAATAGTGCTCACTTTTCCTTAGGCCAAGATTCAAACCAGTCTGCTGCAAGAAAGAAAGACTCATTATGTTATTCAAAAATGTTCTGTTGAGCAAAGTTTGAACCTGTTTCATTTTTATAGGTTTGTTACACGCTTTTGTGTCCTTCTACAGCTCTTGCAAGCATGACATCCTTGCAAAAAGACAACCCTGCAGGATGGTCTTTGTTTGTATGCTTCATATGAGCTCACCATATAGAAACCTCCTAGCTCATGTTTTAGGTGTTGAGTCACATTATATGTTAAATCAAGGACTTACCACAGTAGTTTTCTGATTCTTAGTCAAAATGTCAAACCAGCATCTGCCCCACGTCCCTTTGCAAAATATAAATAAAACCTATTTCAATAGTTCATTACATTAATGAACTATTCACTCGGCCTTTTAGCTAGTGAGCCCGAGCAATGCAAAACCGAGTTTGCAAACCCCAGCCCAGGGTACTATGTACTACTATGCATTACATACTATTATTAATAAAATGGCTATTACATTTGTTAGTACAGAGAAGAAAACTGCTTCCAGGCACAGAGGCTATTCAGAAGTTACACATGCACAACACAAACATGTACACAAAACAAACCCAAGCTTCTGCCATTGAATAACGGCATTTGCTACCATCTGACAGCTGCTCTGAACCAGATGGGAAACAGCCATTCCAGTTCTGCTCTAATCCACTTCCCAACACCAGCATCACCACAGACTCCAAGGCTGGCATCTCTATGAATAGGCAGAGAGACAAATAGGAAAAGAAGCCAAATCCACCTCCCAGCTGCTGCTGACATCCCTCCAGGACAGGACCGAGGCATACTTGGCATGGAGAGGAAAAAAGCAGAGAAGCAGGCATGTAGATGCTGCACTAGGAGACCTATGACCACATTTGTTCTGTACACAGGGAATGTCTGCATCCAGAGCTGACAATGTGTCAGTGACTAAAAGCTGTTGATCCACCTCGGATGTGATAAACAGAAGAAAAAAATGAAGTAACAAGTCATCATCAAAAGCAATAGTTCCCAGCTCACGAGTCAAGCCTTCTTAGTGAGGCACTACAGCATTAAATATACAGAAGACAAAGCAGAGATACTGCTGAGGCTGATGGACAGAAGAGAGAATACTGTTGAGTTTATTGGGGTTTTTTCATTCTCTTTTGACTCTCAGGTTCACATCTCAGAGAAAAAGAACATGCTGCCTGGTGGAAAGGAAATATAGTACTATAGATCTCCAAAGTTAGAGACACTGAAGAGTCATGGGTCATGGGACAGTGGAGGAGAGGATGGAGAGTACACTGAAAACTTCAATTATTAGAAGAGCCTAAAACAGTTTAGACATTAGTGCCCTGAAAAAAAAAAAGTATTAATCTGAAGCATGTCCATATTTAGGCTAGTGAATTCAAATCCAAATCCAAAACATTCTTATTAAAACATGGAGCTGGATCCAAGTCCACTGAAAGTCCGGTGAAATTCTTACACACACACACACAAAAATAAAATTATGGCCCTTAAGAATAAGTATTCCCTGATATTTCACTCAAATTGTATCATTCTGGTACCCTGCACAAAGAGGAACTTGAAGTTGATCACACCTTTAAAAATCCACAATAAACACAGAGGTTGAGAACACAGAAATTTCTGTCAGTTTTTTATGCATATCAGCAAGTTGCACACATAGAACCTTTCTGTTCTATAAAAAACCATGGAAAAGCTCACTCACTGCATTGCCTTTTGCTTGAATTTGAGTGTTCTATTAGACTTTCAAACTCCTTTTGGTACTCTGGTTCCACTGGATAATAAACATCTTGTAGGTTTACTTACTCCAAATCCATGTCTGTTTTATGTCTTAAAATCAAGAAGCACCTTGTCTTGGATTTCTATATTTCACAACTCCAGAGGAAATGGTCACTAATCAGATAGTATTTGTTCATTGTCCAGATCCTACTGCTTTTACTTAGTGTCTTCACATTCATCTGGGGACAGCTGCTTAAAATTCCATGTCAGCTTTACCAGTGCTGTAGCACTATGTCCTGTTTGTCTGTCTGGCAGTTCCAGCACAGTACAAACATCAGCTGTTGGCTTTGCCCCATACTAAAAATCAGATGATTGCATCACCTTCAAGATGGTCATTGTTCACCTGTTGGAGAAGATGCAAGCCCATAAATTCAAATGCATTGTGTACAATTGCCTTTCACAGTTCCTCAGTGAAAGCTTCCCTCCAGGATCTGTGCTATTAAATGTCTGGGATGTTTTACAGCTCACATATTCTAGCCCACTCTCCTTAGTGCTTCCCATCCAGTATGGGCCATGTCTAGACGTGACAAACCTGCTTGCAAGGAGAATGGTTGTCATAAAACATATAAAAAGAAAGACTTTTTTAGGTTCAGATCAGCTATTTTTGTTTTCCAGGACTTACCAGATAAAGTTGTGAGTAAAGCTCTCCTTCTCCATTAACAAAGCAAAAGCCAGCAAGCCTCAATGCCCTACTACTGTCCCTAGACAGCTGCCTTCCCAACTGCTTTAGATATCTATTGTAGTGTGGGACATCTATGGGAGGGAGTAACTAGACAGGTATTTTTTTTACCGACTACAGAAAAAATTGAGTTGATGGGCTTGGACCAGGCTGATTTTATGACGGCAAACAACGGGTGAGATGGATCCCACCCATGGAATCAAGAGATGCTTTTCCGTGTATTGAGAGCATCGCTGCCAGTCTGAGTACATACGGCAGATAGATGAAACACTTTTTTTTCTTTAACATGGAATTACAAATCCATTTCTGAAAATGGAAATGTAAATGTAATGTTCTTATAGGGGAGCAGGGCTCCCCTTTTTACCTGATGTATAATTCAGCCAGCGTGTTGCTGAGAAGTACTGGCATACACACTGCATGCAGAAGAATGAACCATAGCATTAGCTCATCTTTGTGTAACACAGACAGGACCATGCTGCACATATATGAAGAGATTAATACTTTAACCTGCTTGAGTGCACACATCCACACACACCTTGTTTGAACAAGGATAAATTATATTGCCCTCAATATGCAAACAAATGCACACAAACTTAACCTGTGTTCCAGACAGAAGTGAGTGATTGATATAAATAGCCTGGGCACATACTCACACCTGCACAATACACTTAGATAAAGAATACTCTATAATCCTCTCACGTGCCGATAACTAAAAAGCCTGTCTTCAGACACAGAAAATAACCAGTGAAATTTTCTGTGCCCCGGTGACCTGTGGCCACTGTTTGAGAACCAGCAGGTGAAATTAGAAAGGAGGAATCAACAAATGGCATAGTAAAATGCACTTGTCAACCGCATCCTTTTGATGTGTATTAGGCAAAATGAGACCTGACAGCCATGCACTGACCGAAAACCTTGGGAAGCTGCTTCTGCCTCAGAAGTCCTAGAGGCAGAAAGGGCAAAGGAATGGCTGCCCTGGCAGGGTAGAAGCATCATGCAGTCTTCCCTGGCCTGCAGACAGGACACAGGGCTTGTGACAGGTATGAATATTATTACTTACACTGATGGAACCGTCAGATAGAGGGACTAGAGACATCAAGTATCAGGCAGAAAAGCAAAACTGAAAAGTCATTAGCTGTGTTATTACACCTACAACTTCTGGGTCAGATGCAGGTATTCAGCTCCTCGCTGCTGAGGGGAGCTCAGCAATCAAAGTCTGGGAAGAGGAGGGGCAGGGGTGATAAAATTAAGGGATAATAAAGTCAGAGGTGATAAAATCATAAAGTGAACCTGTGCACAACAGTCTCTGTTGCCAATGGGATTTCCCCTGCAAAATGTGTGCACACATGGGGAGGAGTTGCTGAGCTCTCCAAAAGGATGTTCGCTGTGGGTTGGTACAGCTGCAAGGAAAGAAGATAAGTGACCACAGTAAGCTCTATTCTTGCAGAACAAGAATTCATAAGTTAGATGTGGAGAAAGTACTGAGCAGTGTCAATTCAACAATTCAGGGTTGGTGAAACACTGGCAAAGGTCACACAGGGAGACAGTAGATGTTCCATCCCTGGAAACATTCCAGGAAACAGGACAGGTTGAATGGGGAGCTGAGTAACCTGATCTAGTTGAAGATGTTCTTGCTTATTGCTACCTTTAACGGTCCCTTCCAACCCAAACAATTCTATGATTCTGAATGGAGAAACATCTGGATCCCACAACCCATGACTATTCTAGGTCCACAAGAACAAAGCCTTAAGGAGATTTATCAAGGAAAAGTGACACGTGTTTGTGGACTGAAAAGCAATGGAGAAGTAATATTTTCCACATCAATAATAAAGACCTTTTACTCTGTGCTTTTACCTGAGCAGATCAATAAAGGTTACAAATGTTCTGGATAAAGCAATATATTCTAGCCTATGTTCACTGTTCAAAATGCCAAGAGTTTAGGCAGAGAGCCAGGTTTAATAAAAATTAAATGGAAGCTATAGTTTGACTAAATCATTCTTTTGGATCCCTAGACAACATTATAAAGTGTTGGTGGCTACAGTAAAGAGCACTTCAAGGGCATGATTCATGGCTGCTGCATTCCGGTGGTACACTGGCTCAACATCCCTGGACTCAATAAACACAGCAGTGAATCAGATGTGAGAGTCATCAGGAGAAAGGAAATACAGAATGCAATGATCACTATTACTAATCTGATGATCATAGTGCACAGATCCTCAGGTTGTGATGAAGGATCCTTTCATCCACCAAATTGCTGCCAGTCTCGATATGTGATTGTTCTGTTTCTGTTTTCCTTGCCATTCTTTCTTAAGATCCCTGTCCTCCAGTTATGTAATTAACTAAAAAATGGTGGGGTTTTGTTGTTATTTTTTAAAAGGGATTCTCTGGCCCTCATGGTCTTTCTGGCTGCTGGCTACTCCTCAATAATAAATTCAGAACTGAAAGAGACAAATAACCCCAGCTTTACTGTCACTGCTTTCAAACACTACTGAATTTAAGGTATTGTAATCCTGGAAGACCTTGATGCATCATATTGTAGAGCCTGGAGCACTCACTGACCTGGCATGCATGTGGTCAAATTTAATATTTTGGAGTTAGATATAATTTGTTAGACTCTGAAACAGTTAAGGGAGCATGACCTAAATAAAGGTAGCAGAGGTCAACATGAAAAATAACAAGGCAAACTGGTAGCACAGATTACCTTGATGATTGAAAACCTGACTTTGCTGGACTTACTGCTGAGGCCATTGACTGCTGTGCCCAAGTACAGAAACTAAGGAGACCATTGTGAGAAAAACCAAGAAGTGACAGTTTGACTTCTTTTGTGACTTATTGCTTGTAACTAGATTGTTAAATTGTTAACACTGACATTCGGTATGCATTTAACTGCCTGTAGGCAACCTCCTTGTCTGGTCTGTAGAGCTGTGAGTACACGGTAGTGGAGAGATTTCCTACTTAAAACAGAGAGCTCAGTTTTCTGGGGATAAGTAAAAGTCTGATTCTCTTGATAAGACTCACACTAGAGGCCATGATTCCTGTGTTGAAATAAATTACAGGGAACATTTTGCTAATTGAGATCAGTGAGCTACAAACACATAGTTCTGGAAGTTGCTTGTTGTTAAGTGTAAAACCCACTTGACAAATAGATGTCATCAGCACTAATTCTGGATGTATTTTCACACAGTCACAGAATCACAGAATTATTGAGTCTGGAAAAGTTCTCTAAGATCATCAAGCCCAGCCTAGGACCTAACATCACCACATCAGCTAGACCAGGACACTAAGGGACACAGCCAGTCTGTCCTTAAACACTTACAGGAATGAGATNCACAGCCAGTCTGTCCTTAAACACCTCCAGGAATAGGATCTCCACCACTGCCCAGGGTAGTCCATTCCAGTACCTGATCACCCTTTCCATGAGGAAGGGTTTCCTAACATCAAGCTCATATCACGCTCACCTTACCAAGGTGTAAATTTTTCTGCAGTATCATGAAACAGTTAAATGCAAAACATAGTTTGCAGGATGACTTTATGCTTAGAGGTTTTTCAGTGATGTTGCCTGTAAGAGATCTGCTTAGGACACCAGCAGCCTGGGTCTTCACACTCTGAAATCTTCACACAGATTCTCGAGGTGCTAAATGATGATCCTTAAAATATTTGCAAATTGTGCCACACAAAGCATGAACTTTGATGTCCTGTTGATTCTGACCCTGAAGTTTTACTTTTAATTGTTGCATTCATTTGCACACCCAGAGATCGGGCTGTACAGTCAAGCGCACATTTGCAGGTGTGTGTGAACCAGGACATCACTTGTTTTCATGTAAGGCTGGATATCAGATTTGATGCTGCCTTACATATTTCTCAGATTAATCTTAAAGCAAGTCTTCAGTTCAAGGCTATGCCTAGATGACATTCATTTTGGACTCTGTGACTCTATTGTCATAGAAAAAGTGATAATAAGAAGCTCTGTGCTGGGTTTACTCTTTAGTTTATTAGTTATACTTGCTCAGAAGTCTGCAATGTAGATGGCTGCTCACCGGTGAATCTCCACCACTAAATCCATGAGTGCTCTCCTGGTTGATAAGGGAATACAATGTGTCCAATGCAACTAAAATCTCACCTGTACAAATTTAACCCCATACAGAACAGGTCCCTAGGCAAGGTCGAGCTGATCTGGCTGGCAGGACTATCCAAAATAAAATAAAATAAAATCCTCCATAAGCTTACAGACCAGGAAAGCTATTAAATTAGAAGTAGCATCACTTGGTGGCTTTCTGTGTTTAAGAAGAATGAAGATCCCTGCCTTTTTTCTCAGTGAGAAAGATATTGCATATCCTAGCAGTGAATGCACTTATCAGACAGATTCACGGTACTCCAATTTGTCATAGAGACGAGTCCCAGGTTCTTGTCTCAATGGCGTAAAGGCATTGTTTTTTATCCTCTAGTGTGTGAGGAGCACAGCAATTAAACAGCCAGGCTTTGTCAGATACCCAGAAGACATCCTCCCCAAATCTTCTCTATGGTGAGTTTTGTGCTTTCTGTCCTTGAGCTGTAGATAAGAGGTGACAGGAGCTGCTGCCACTTTCAGTTGATAGCGATTTGCCAGGTCAGCAACTTCCAGCTCATGGGTGAACACTCAGGATCTGTGGGTGCTGTGGGTGAAGTCAAGGCCCTTCTGTATCTCATTACATCTCTTCAACAGGGATCAGTTGCTCTGGTGGAGATTTTTGCTGCATCTGGATCTGTGTTCACATACTTTTAGGGTACATTCATCCTGAGGTGTTGATGGGAACTGTAGACCTGCTGCAGCCAACAGGAGCATGTTGCGCTGCAATTGTGCCATGGCTCTGTTACAAGGGTCAACAATGTGACCATAGTTTCTGGGACATGCAAATCATGTTTTTGACTTCTGTTAAACACAATACAGTGTTGTTTTGCTATTGATACAGTTGGCAGACATTCAAAAATTGTTGTGCAAAGTGAAGAGCTTGCAAGGGAAGTTTATTTGTATGGTCATGAGGCTTGCAAAGAAACATTATTCTTCTGTGTTTCATTAAAAGTCAAAGGCCCAGAAAGTCAGGCATAATCTGAGGAAAGATTTATGCATGTTAGAGACAAAAGCAGGAGATATTTTCAAAGAAAAGGCCACTCTCTGAATTACTTCTCAGCTATATCCCCACAGCTGTCTGGGAAGGAGTGGGCTGTTTGATTTTTAATGTTCCACAGTTTATAAGTTCATAGTTGTCTTATTCTGGCCATTGTAGTAGAAATTCAGTCTTCAGTCTCTCAAGAAAAAAAAAAGCATTTCTAGGCCAGCTCTGGCCCATGGTTTTCAGTTTTGTAGCATTCAGTGGGCCAACAGCAACTCAAGTTGTCTCCTTATAGCCTCAATAATTTTCATAAAGCAGCAACATCAACAGCTACATTAACTTCAGAATTTGTGAAAGCTATTTCAGGTTACAGACCAGAAAACGTAACAGACCCACACATTAAGGTCGAAAACTCACAGTTTTGCAGCAGTGCTCTACACACAGATTCCTGCTAAATGCTCTCTTCATTCTGGACACAGTAATGCTTTATCAGCTTGATTCCAGTGGATATGCAGCACCTATGTTTAAAACTGTGTTTTTGCCTTTCAAGCATGTATAACTTGTGGCTGTAGGGCAAACCTGCAAGTCTGGTTCTACTTGCCTTCTTAAGGAGCCAAGACTTGTTTTTCCAGTTCACAAAGGGAACATCACTGGGCACTCACAATGTTCATTCTGTCACGATACATTCTGTTACCTAGCTCATCATCTCCTTTCTACTGAAAAAGCTGATTAGGTGGATTTGAGGAAAATCATTGGTGAAGTTTTTTATTTGCATATAAACAGGAGCCTTGAAACTCCTACATCAGATGCCTGAATTTGCAGGCTCTTTCCTAGGCACCCTGCCAGGGGCAGAAAGGCTTTTCTGAAGGACAGTGCAATGCACCCAAGCAGAACTTTCCATCCAAACCGCTGGGTGCAGCACCTACCTCCCATTCAAACAAGAAAGAAAAGAGGCCTAAAGCCAAATAGCCTCACAAGTCACCAGCAGGGTACAGTATTCCAGTAGATATTGGACGTTTTCTGTTGAAAGCAGAGTTTCAGTTAAATCAAAATATTCTGCAGCAACTTTTGAATGTTATTTGAATTGTAAATTAAAAAGCTAGCTGCAAATTATTTTCTGCAATGTTGTTTTCTGCAGTATGTTCTGCAAATTATTTTCTGCAGTTCACTGTTATCACTTCAATACACGTTCTCAAATTTTTCATTATGACCAGGTGACTAAGAATATAAGAATTCCTAGAAAGCAGGACTTTTCCTTTCCAGCCTGCTTTAGAGCTGGCTTTAAAAATGTATAGGACAGAGAGGAAATCTTTGCACAAAACCCTCTACTCTAGAAAGTACTTCTTCAAGGAATATTGTGCCATCAAAGCTTGCAGTCTCAGGATTGAAAAACAAAGGGGAAAAAGACCTGGAAGACAGTAAGTAATAGTAGGGTTTATGTATCTGTTAAATTCTGGTGGCTGTAATTCCACTGATTGGCTGGAGCAGATTTAAACTCTCATGCTCACCTTTACAGAAATGAGTGCGTTTGCCCAGAGAGGTTGTGGAGTGTCCAGAGAAGGAGGCATTAAAAACCCTGGATGCATTCCTATGTGACATACTGTAGGCTATCCTGCTCTGGCAGAGGGGCTGAACTAGGGGATCTTTTGAGGCCCCTTCCAACCACACACTTTCTGTCATTCTGTCATCCCCTGTGAGGTACTAAGAGCAGGCTCCTGTCCATGCAGTTGTAATAATCAGACTGGCCTTTTATTGCCTTGTGAGGGGGTTACACGGTATCACAGCACATGTGGCACCCTACCCTGAATCCTCTGCTAGAAGCACACCACTGTCTGGTGTCCCATGTTCCCCCAGTCCCCACAGAGCTACCCGCAGATGCTGTAGGAGGTGAGATAAAGGTCTGATGCTGAACACTTCTGGTCAACACCTGGCTCATACAGATGAACACGGTCCATTTCAGGAGTCACTGGAAATAGTGAGCAGCCTTCTTAGCTGGGGCTGAAGAGAGAAGAAAATCCAGACTTTATTGTTAGGAAAGTTTTATATCATGTGGGATAGGGAAGGAGGCTTACAACTGAATAGCTGCTGTCTCAGAAATTATAAAACTGTTGTGGAAAGCTGCTATGTACTGAGATGGAGAAAAACCAGCCAGAAGTGGGGTATGTCATAAAGAATTTAATCAGAAAACCACACAACCGTAGAATCACAGAATGGCTCAGGTTGGAAGAGATCACCTAGTTTCAGCTCCCTGCTGAGGGCAGGGACACCTCTCATTCAACCAGGTTGCCCAGGNGCTGCTATGTACTGAGATGGAGAAAAACCAGCCAGAAGTGGGGTATGTCATAAAGAATTTAATCAGAAAACCATACAACCGTAGAATCACAGAATGGCTCAGGTTGGAAGAGATCACCTAGTTTCAGCTCCCTGCTGAGGGCAGGGACACCTCTCATTCAACCAGGTTGCCCAGGGCACCACCCAACCTGGCCTTAAACACTTCCAGGACAGGGACATCTACAACTTTTCTGGGCAATTCCTTCCACTGCCTCACCAACTTCACAGTGAGGAATTTCTTCCTAAGATCCAATCTAACTCTGCCCTCTTTTAGCTTAAAACCATTCCCCTTGCGCTATCACTAGAGTCTCCTGAAAAAAGTCCCTCTCCAGATTTCCTATAGGCCCTACAGCAAGGTTGCTATAAGATCTCCCTGGAGCCTCCTCTTCTCCAGGCTGAAAAGCCCTTAGCCTGTCCTTGTAGGAGAGGTGTTCAAACCATCTGGTCATCCCAGTGGCCCTCCTCTGGACTCAGTCCAACAGTTCCATGTCCTTCTTGCACTGAGGACTCAAGAACTGGATGCACTACTCCAGGTGAGGTCTCACAAGAGCAGAGCAGAGAGGGCGAATCACCTCACTTGATCTTGTGAAGCTTCTTTTGATGCATCCCGGGGTATGGCTGGCCTTCTGGGCTGCTCTCATATATTGTCAGCTCATGAAGAACTTCTTGTCTACTAATATCCCAGAGAATTTGTCCTTGTGACTGTTCTTGATCCATTCATCTCCCATCATAGAATGGGCCAGGTTGGAAATGACTTCCCAAGGTCATCTAGTCCAGCCTTCCTGCAGTGAGCAGGAACATCTTCGACTAGATCAGATTGCCCAGAGCCTTGTCGAGCATCACTTTGAGTACCTCCAGGGATGGAGCCTCAACTACCTCTCTCAGTAATCTGTTCCAGTGTTCAACTTCTCTTATGCTAATGAACTTCTTCCTGACATCCCATTACATCTACCCTTCTCCAATTCAAAAGCTGTATTTGTGCTTGGGGTTACCCCAATCCAGAAGTAGAACCCTGTGCATGGGCTTGTTGAACCTCATGTAGCTTGTACAGGCCCAGTTCTCAAGCCTATCAAGGTCCTTCTGGATGCCCTCTGGTCTCTCCAGCTTGTCAACTACCCCACACAACCTGGTGTTATCAGCAAGCTTGCTGAGTGTGCACTCAGTGCCACTGTCCACGTCACCAACAGAGAAGGTAAACAATACCAGGCCCAAAAGTGACCCCTGAGAAGCTCCACTTGTATCTGATCTCCACCTGGACATCGAGCTGTTGACTACAATTCTTGAGTGCAAACATCCAAATATTTCCTTATCAACCAAGAGGTCCTTCTGTCAACTTCATGCCTCTCTGTTTAGAGACAGAGATGTCATGCAGGACATGCCGTGCACAAGTCCAGGTAGATGATGTCAGTTTCCATACCCTTATCATCGCTGTAACCCTGTCACAGAAGGCTGCAGATTTGTCAGACATGATCTACCCTTAGTGAAGCTGCCGCTGGCTGCCACCAACCACCTCCTTATTTTCCATGTGCATTACCATAGTTTCTGGGAGGACCTGTTCCATGATCTCACTAGTCACAGTAGTGAGACTGACTGGCCTGTTAGGTCCCTTTTTAGAAATAGAGTGTTACATTTCCCCTTTTCCAGTCTGTGGGAACTTCACCAAAATGACATGATTTGTCAAATATGATGGATAATGGCCTAGCAACTTCATTCACCAGTTCCCTAGGGATACATGGATGTATCTCATCAGGTCCCATGGACATGTGAACCTTCAGCTTCTTTATGTAGTCGTGAACCTGATCTGCACCTAACATGAATTGTATTTCTTTCTCACTGTCCCATCCTTTGACTTCTGTGACTTGGGCAGCATAGTTTGAGTGTTTTCCAGTGAAGAATGAAGTAAAAAAATCACTGAGCACCTTAGTCTTCTCCATATCCTGACTAACCAGGTCACCTGTTTCACAGTATCACAGTATCACAGTAATGCTGAGTCTGGAAAAGACCTTAAAGATCATCCAGTCCAATCTAAATCCAAGTAAACCCAGTAAAGCTAACATCTGGCATCTAGATCATGCCACTCAGCACATCATCCAGACTAGCCTTGAACACCTCCAGAGAAGGAGACTCGACCACCGCCATGGGCAACCCATTCCAAAACTGGATCACTCTTTCAGTGAAAAATCTTTTCCTAATGTCAAGCCTAAACTTCCCGTGATGGAACTTAAGACTGTGACCCCTTGTCCTGTCTCCAGTGTTCAGGGAGAAAAGACTGACCCATACCTGACTACAACCACCTTTTAGGTAGTTATAGACAGCGGTAAGGTCACCCCTGAGCCTCCTCTTTTCCAGGCNGATAACTTCCCTCTCCCTGATGGCCACACCATCCTATTGGAGTCTGCCCATCTCTCCAGTCTGTCCAAGTCCCTCTGCAGGGCCTACCTACCCTCCCACAGATTGACATGGGCTCCAAGCTTGGTGTCATCCGCAAATTTGCAGGGATGAATGGATTCCATCCCATTGTCAATATCATCAATGAAGATGTTGAACAGGACCAGACCTAACACCTTCCAGAGGTGGCCTGCTTTTCCCTTGTGTTCCTTTTTTCACTGCTATACCTATAGAAGCTTTTCTTGTTGCTATTAATGTCCCTGGCTATCTGGTCTTTGGCTTCCCTAACCCGTTCCTTGGCTGAGCAGACAGTTCCTCTATATTCACAACAGGCTTCCTGTCCTTGCTTCCATCTGCTGTAGGTTTCCTTCTTCTGTCTAAGTGCTGTCATTTGAAATTTGAGGTTTCTTGGGAAGTTGTTATGACAACTTACGAGATCTTTTCAGCTTTGCAAGAACATGGAACAACAGGTTTGGAGCTTCAAGGGTTGGGTTTCCAGCTTCTCCTTCTTGACTTCACTTCTGTCTTTGTACAGAGAGGAAAGCATTTCATGGAGTGAGGCATGACAGCCATCTTGCCCTGGGAACATGGTGAATAGGCAGGTGCATCGAGGATCAGTAGAAGGAAGGAAGGAATGGAATCTGGATTCCATTGTTTGGTGAAACAGTTGTTTTTCCTTCATTCATGGCCATAGGAATCAGAACGCTGGAAATGGAGGACTGGCTTGGAAGCACCTGGAAAGGGAACTGGACTTTAAAATGCCTGCTGACCTTGAGGGATGTGTGCATGGACAGAATGGACTCCACGTTTCCACAAGGAAAATGAACTGCTGGGTGTCTTCCCTTAGAGGAGCTGTAAAAAACACGATTATTCTCTGTATGTCTCTGTGTGAGGTTCTTTATTTGGGGAGAACTAAACGTGTTCTTGTCTTATCTCCAAATTGAGTTAATTTTGGATGTTACCTGCAATTTATAAGTACTTATTGAGTCCTCTTTGTTTGGGGTTTTTTGTTTCATTCCATTAGCACAATAGCTGAAGTAATTGGTTAATTTCATCTCAGGATAAACCCTTGACGCTAAGTGTGTCCAGGAGTTTTTTTCATGCACACAGGCCTCCTGGTGTTTTTGCTTGACTTTGTTTTTCTAGAGATGCAGTGCTCTTGAGGTTGGAGGAGGTGGGCTTTGAATGGTAAATAGCTTTCTATGGCTCCCTGGTCCTCCAGGGCTCTGTCTCATTCATTGCACTCTACTGCGAAGGTCCCTGAAGAGGCCAATTGTCTGCTCTCCTGAAGTCCAGGAGACCAAACCTGCTGGGTACCCTCCTCACTGCCCTAAGGACCATAAGCTCCACCATCTCATGACCACCCCAGCCAAAGCAGCCCTAGAGTTTCACATTGCACATTAGCCCCTTCCAACAGATATTGGGGTGATTGAAGCCCCATGAGGACCAGGGCTTGTGAATGTGTAGCTACTCCTATCTATCTATAAAGGGCCTTATCCACTTGGTCTTCCTGGTTGGGTGACCTTAGCATACCCCCACCATAATGCCTACTGCTGTCCTCTTTACCCTGACATGTATCACAGTATCACAGTAATGATGAGGCGGGAAAAGACCTTAAAGATCATCCAGTCCAACCTAAAACCAACCAAGTAAACCTAACATCTGACATCTAGATCATGCCACTCAGCACTTCATCCAGACACCTCCAGAGAAGGAGACTCGACCATCTCCGTGGGCAGCCCATTCCAAAACTGGATCACTCTTTCAGTGAAAAGCGTTTTCCTAATGTCAAGTCTAAGCCTCCCGTGATGTAGCTTAAGACTGTGACCCCTTGTCCTGTCTCCAGCATCCGGGGAGAAAAGACTGACCCATACCTGACTACAACCACCTTTTAGGTAGTTATAGACAGCAATAAGGTCACCCCTGAGCCTCCTCTTTTCCTGGCTAAACAGACCCAGCTCCATCAGCCTCTCCTCGTAGGGCTTAGCTTCTGGGCCCTTTACCATTGTAGTTGCTCTTCTCTGGACTTGTTCCAGCACCTCGACATCCTTCCTCAACTGAGGGGCCTAGAACTGAACACAATACCCCAGGTGCGGTCTAACCAGGATGCTAGGGTGCCATTAGCCCTCCTGGCTGCCTGGGCATATTGTTGACTCATGCTAAGTTTACTGTCCACCAGTACCCCCACTTCTCTTTCCACCTGAGTACTCTCCAAGATCTCCATTCCCAGCCTATAGTTCTGCATGGGGTTCTTATAACCAAAATGCAGAACCCAACACTTGGACTTGTTAAAACTCATCCTATTAGAGTCTGTCCATCTCTCCAGTCTGTCCAAGTCCCTCTGCAGGGCCCTCCTACCCTCCAACAGATCAACACGGACTCCAAGCTTGGTGTCATCCGCAAATTTGCTCATGATGGATTCCAACCCATCATTAATATCATCAGTGAAGATGTTGAACAGGACCGGATCCAACACTGACCCTTAGGGGACACCACTAGTAACAGGTCGCCAACTAGATGCAATACCATTTACTACCACTCTCTGGGTTCGTCCATTCAACCAGTTCCTGAACCAGCATAGAGTATTCCTGTCAAAGCCCCTTGCTGCCATCTTAGCCAGGAGAGTTTTCAGTAGTTTCCTTATTCACTCCCAGGAGGAATTCCATGCTCTCCAGGAGGTCATTGATATAGAGGGCAACACCCTCTTCTCTCCCGCTTGTCCTTCTAAAGATGTTACACCCCTTCAACACTCCAGTCATAGGAGTCATCCCACCATGTCTCTGGGAAGCTAGTGAGGTCATAGCCCTCTTAGGCATGCACCCATCTCTGACTTTTCTTGTATCTTGTCCCTGTCTGACTGTGACCGTCAGAATTCTGATTGGCTTGTCAATGGAAAAATTAGTATTATTGTTGTAGAAATACTATTGGTTTAATTAGAAACAATGCTTTAATTAAAAAATATGAAACATTTCTCAGGGTAAAGGTGCCATGATTGTTATATTTCATAAAAATATTTGTGTTTGAAAATGATTAGTATTATAATAACACCTGCATTTTACCTTTTACCAGTATACATCTCACCATGCAACCCACTGTGAGTATGATGATCTTTCAAAAGCATTTGGAAGTGTTTATGAAACATGAATGAGTTCTGTCCAGAACCCTTGGGGGTGAAACATGTGCTCTTGTAACAATTTAACAGCTGACAAACTAAGGCAGGTGGTTTATGCAAATTATTAGGGGTCAACACAGAAAAACAGCACTTTTGCATCCCTGATGCTTGTGTCCTCAATAAACAGGTTCCACACTCTTTCTGTGCCTATTTGATTTATTTAATTACAGTATAAAAGACTTGCCTAAATGGCAGCTTCAATAGTTGCAAGCTGTAATAACGTGATTACATATGAATACATTAAAGCAGGCAAAATATAAGGCAAGAATCATGATCCTATAAATCAGAGCCGCTAGAGGTGCTACATAGGTTTTTAAGTGGAAAGGTAGATGACTGGTGACAAAAGAAACTTCAATCACATATCAACCTCTTTATTTCATCCCGTATTCTTCCTTTTGTTGTTTATATATATATATACAAATGAACATATTAATGGAAAAGAATAGTCTGTCAATCAAGCTTCAATGGAAGTAGTTTAGTCATAATCTGCTGCTCAATCTATTGTATCTGGAATCTGATTATACATTAGAGCCATAGGCAATCATCCCATTTCACTGTTGTACAGCAGTACAGTTAGAAAAGCTTTTCAGATTATTATTTTTCTAATAAATAGGAAGAGACAGGTGTGTGAATGCCTACAATTTTATCTAACTGGAAGAACAGCTCCCCAAGATGCAGCTCATCAGAATGCTGTCACTCAGGGCAGGGTCACAGAGGAGCTGCAGTGTGGGAGTCACACAGAGTCCACTGCTCACAATGCTCCTCCCGGTTTTTCTGAGAGCATCCCTGTGCTTGGCAGCTTGTTTAATGCTTTGTAAAGCATTGTCCCTGACAGAAATCTAACATATCTTCTGATCTGTAAATAAGGTTATAACTTTGGAGCCACTATTTAAGCCAGACTAATAAACCATGATGCTATCAGCTGGTTTGCAAACTTGAAGACCTGTTTGACAAGCAGGAATGACTACATTTCGGAAAGATTGACAGAGTATTAGTTATTTAATTCTTACTGAAGTCAGACATTTGACTGTGCAAGGATGTGTTTCCATCACAGATTCAGCATACTAAATACTGAATAGTGGCTGGATTACTAGCAGCTAAAAATAAGAATTAATTTAGGCTCCAGGCACTGATGCAGGAGCCCAGTAGGAAAATTTTGCTGATGGTTTATTGAATATTCAGTCATAGATGCTAAGCCTCAAACATAACCAGCAGGTGATTAAAAAGATAAATACTCTTCATTTGTATTCTCAATAGTAGTCTTCTGGTTATTTTTCAATCTACCTCAGAAGTAAAGATACATGCTGTGATTTTTAAAAAACACAATTGAATTGAACAAAAGTTGATTAATATTAATCTTCAAGAAGCTTTAGGTAATTGTTTGGAGAAGACGAAATAAACACATAAAATACTTAGAGGTTTGCAATCACAGCAGTCCTCTTCTCTGCAAAGCAAGAATCAGCATTCTTATCTGTGTTGGAGAGAACTGATTAGTAAATTAAAACCATCTGAAAGGTTCATTTGTGCTCCAAATTGTGCCTGCACAGCAACTATGATTTTTATTCCGAAGGTACTGTTAGTTGATGCTTATTTTCTAATCACGATATGGATTCATTACTCTTCTGCAAAACCATTATAGGTATGCTATAGGCACATACAGGGACATCAAACTTCATCAGCTTCTGGCAGTGTAGGAGCTGCAGCACTGTCAGGCAGGTTAGACGGGCAGAATCCATACAGCTGGCACAAGTCAGGGAGAATTACTCTTGCCCATGCAAACAGAACACCTCTAGGTCTTTAAAAAAATATAGCATCTTTGAAATCGAGACTGGGTCAAATCCCAGAGTTAGCAAACACACGAGCAGTTCAGATGCTCACATATCATAGTAGGACAGCCAGGTTGATTGTCTCTCCTCAACCAATTCTAGACCTTTGAATCCAAGGTAGATCTTACCAGTACTGTCCTGTATAGCAAGGAAACCAGACTGCATGATGGCTAAGCTAACAGGTTACCTATTAGATTAGCAATCAAAATGGGTATAATAGAAGAGCAGCCTCCAGAAACATCCTGAAGGCACAGCAGGATTATTTTTCTCCTGGGCTTGATATAATTACGTAATTCCACTATAATAAAAATTACTGTTTTTTAACATTATCCTGGCAGCTGTTGATTTGCTGCCACAGCTTTATTAAGGCAATCAGAAGATAATACACCAACTCATCTTGAAAGACCATAGCTGAATTTGGCTGTGGCTTACATCCATTGACATCAAAGGAGGTAGTCAGTGAATCAAGTCTACTCTATCAGTCTCACAGGAACTGGAGAAGGCAGAGACAAAAAATATAAGGTAACCTGCAAGATACCGTAATTTGTTTTGGGGATAAAATTAACTAACATGGCTAAATTCTGTGAATTTGTGCTTCTTCAGTGCTTGTTACTTTTGAAGTAGCACAGAAGTCCTTAATTGACCTGAGACTCTGAAAACTTTACACTTGACTTCTACTGCCCAAGGAATGCTTCCTTTTTGGCTGTTGTGTGGGTAAGGTGTGGGGGGAATGGGCATAAAAAGAAATGAGCACAGGGAAGCTAAAAATTAAGAAAACCTCACTAAGCAGCTCAGCTGACATGAAAAACACAACTGTAACAGAGATCATCAATGCACAAAGCATTTTAGACAAAGCCATAAGGCCCAGCAAATCTTTTTATCACAGGGGGAAAACCTTTGATTATCACAAAGAAAGAATAGTTGGCACTAAGGGTACCATTAAATAAGAGATTTTAAATCCGCTGTTTGGGTAGAAGGAAATTTCTCCCCAGCTTATTCTTTGTAGCATTGCAAAACCTGGCTGAAGTAGCCTGTTGCAATAAAAAGAGAAGAAAAATCCTCACGGATGAACTCAGGCAATTCAGAGACCTGAGACAAAGTGCACAGAAGCATAAGAGAACCCACTTGTGCAAACAGCAATATGAGAGACCTGAAAAGCCAGCTGAAAAGGGGAGAGGAGGGTGTCTAAGAACATCATGTGAGGACCTGTGCTGCCATAGGGCTGCTGAAACAACAAGAATCTAATTTTAAAAGACAAATTATTTCAATTTTTTAAAAAATCTAAGACCATACACTAAGAAGGAGAATAGGGACAAGAAAAAAAATAGGACATTCAAGAGGCAGTCATGCCAAACCCTAACAGACTAGTACCCAAGCAAGTTAGAAAACTCTGCCAAGCTAGAAAACTCTTCTGGTCCAAATACCTTGAAAATTAGCCTCAAACTGTTTGGAAGCAGTTGTGGCTAAGGTAAGAAGTATTTTCTGGTGGTAAACTGCTTATGCTGCAGGTTACTTACTCAGCAGAAGAATTTTTGCCACCCATGTGCAAGTGGTCAGTGTATGCTTCCCCGTTTCTGTTGTGTTCAGTGCTTTGTGTATGTGTACCTCAAGTGCAGCTTTTCATGCTTTCATCAGGTATATGTCTTATAAACCCTCCTGTCCCCTGTGGGAGGGGCCCCATGCTGGAGCACTGAGAGAGTGCGATGAGTCCTCCCCCTCAGGAGCAAGGAACTGCAGAGTCAGGTATGATGAATTGACCGCAACTCCAAATTGCTGTCATCCTGTGCTGCTCAGGAAGAGGAGGGAGAGGTAGAGAAGAAGGAAGAGGCAGAGGGAAGATTTTTTAAAGATTTACTTCTCATTATCCTACTTTGATTTGAATGGTAATAAATTTTTCCCAAGTCAATACTGTTTGCCCATGACAGTAATTGATGAGTGATCTCACCCTGCCCCTATCTTGACCCAGGAGTCTTTGTTTATAGTTTCTCTCTCCTGTCCAGTTGAGGAGTGGGAGAGATAGGACAGCTTTGGTGGGTAGCTGACACCCAGCCAGCATCAACCCAACTTTGACAGATTACCAGAAATCTCAATTAGCTTGTTTTTGTGTGTATGTGTATGTGTGTGTGTGTGTGTGTTAAAGCAGATTACGAGAAATCTAAATGAATTTCTTTTTCCTTAAAACCCCAAAACATTTCAGGATTGTCTCTGGGTGGCTCATGAAAGCTGTAGCTGTCTTCAGTCCCCTCTGTTGCCCAGGTTTTCTAGCTTGACGTGATATCGTATAACAAGCTCTATTGCCAGGAACTCATACAGCGGGTCAAGGGAGGAGCAGTTTGCTTAAGAAGCCCACACAGCTGAAGGCTTTAGAGCATGAAGAATGCAGACTACTGCTCCCATGAGATGCTTGAGGTATCAAAACAAAACCATTTGCAATAGAAAACACAAGTTTCATTTTTCATCATAAAGCATAATTTTCATTAAGAATAATAATTTCTGAGCAGCTCCAAAAACAGCAGTCCAGTGGCACACACAGTTCAATGGCTTATTAAAACCAAAGTGGGGAATTTGCATGTTAGGAGATTGAGGCATGGCCAGGATATTCTCGGAAAAAGAGAACCAGAGGACCTTTGTTAATCCTTAATAGGCACTGATGCCAGTGATAACACCTCGTCCAAAACCTGTTAACTTCAAAGTTCTGCACATTCCTAAGAAGCCATGAAGGAGGTAATCAGGAAAGATTCAGGGGAAACTTAGCAATAAGTTACTGGGTTTGCCAAAGCTGAGGAAAACTTCTGTCTTTGGACAACAAGCAAATGATTCAACATGGGTGCCTCTTTCTCCATCTGTATTAAGACGGACGGTCTTTCCTACGTTTGTTTTCTGGTAGTAGTAGAAATACTGAATCAACAGATAGAATACATACTAGTAAGAAAAGTATCCAAGATTTTCATCACAAATTGAAGTACTTCCCCAAGTTCGTGTTTGAAAACCTGAATGCAGCACAGCAAGACAAAGCACTTTAAAATTACAAAAAAAGCACTTGTTCCTTCACCATCAGGCAGCTGGGGCTGTTTACCATTGTAGGATTTATTGGCAGCCATGAACTTGTGAAAGCTGCTTGGAAAGTGTGCACTATCTCAAGGTCATATTATAGCATCTTAA
This sequence comes from Upupa epops, assembly GCA_013397515.1. Classification (NCBI taxonomy): domain Eukaryota; kingdom Metazoa; phylum Chordata; class Aves; order Bucerotiformes; family Upupidae; genus Upupa; species Upupa epops. The sequence continues at coordinate 231,658 of VZRI01000935.1, read as the reverse complement.
TGAAGAATTTTCAGAAAAAATATTTGCTCCCCAATGGATCTGACAGTCAGGAATGTCCAGTGAATTTTCAGCACTCTCTGAGAGCATGTGAGAGGCTGGATAGAAGGAAATGGCACTGCCCTGGAGAGCATCACTAGAAGGTGGGTGACTGTCTCAAGAGCACTCTCCAGCTCCACAGGCTGGCACTCTGCCCTAGCACTGCCCTCAGCAGAGGGATGCGAAAGGCAGGCAACCAGGATGGCCAGGCAACTACAAAGCAGCCGAGGAGCCTGTCCCTAATTGCTACAATGGTCCTAATGCTTCAGCAGCCCTGGGATGGAGAAAGGCTGGCTGACATACATTAAGGAAAGTTTAGATAACAAAGACAGTGGCTTGCCAAGAGTAGCAGCCCAATCTGAAGAGGAAAGCCTATAATTGCTTGTCAAATCTATATAATAGGTCAAAAATCTGCAGGGGAAATCCCCCATTAAAGGATTAGAGTTGCTGAGCTGTCTAAAAGAGGGGAATATTTTAGCCTTCCTCCATTGCTATTCACTATAAGCTTCCTATTACATTTCTAGGTCCATTCAAACTTTCAAGACAGGTTTTCTCCGTAAGTTCTGTACTTACAAAAACCAAAAAAGAAAAAAAATCAAATGAGAAAAGGTGCAAAAAAGAAAAGGAGAAATGATAGGATGGTGAATGGTTCATTTCCAAGCTGTCTAATGTTTTCCAACTAGCATTTTTAAAAGAGAGTTTATAAAGAGATTAATATCTTTACAGTTCATTCTGCCATGGATATGAAAAGACCTGTTAGAGTCACTCCTTTCCTAAAATCTTTATATATTCACAGATTTACATTTCCAGTGTTCCTTCAGGTAAGAGAAAATCCTAAATTAGAACTTACTCTTACACAAAAGAAAGTATAACTGCACACTTGCCCCTAAATTGCACTTGTAAATGTTTGGTCCTTTATTTAGAGTCTGGTAGACAAGAAAAACATAAAACTGCATGCTGTTTGTAAGTTAGTGTTTGCCTTTGCTTATGCTGTGAGATTGAGACGGGCTTGGAGACAAACAATGACAACATTGAGCCTCATATCATGTTCTCTCCAGCTACGGATGGATGCTTACCATACATATCACTGCCTATTACTGTCACACCATGCACTCATGCTTAGGGCAACCCAAGAGTAAGTTGTGGCTGGAGGCTGGTCCCAGAAGCCTAACCTCCTTTTCAGGTTACCCAAGAGGACACAGGTACCAAGGCAACAAAGAGACCCATGGTTTCCTCCCCAGATATGTGCTGAATATCACTTTGAACCCCCAGCAAAGTACTTACCTGTTCATAATCAGTGTGAGCATTGGGCTTGATCAAAGGCTTGAAACTAAAGTAGCAGGTTAAACATGTCAGCTGTGTTTCTTCTACCACACGTTGTGTGCTACTTGTTGATGCCCACAATTATTTCCTCAGGAAAGAGCAGGACTCTGTAGAATTCACTTTATTTGAAAATATATACCATGAAGATCAGTCAGGTGTAGTAGAGAGAAGTATTACTTGGATGCAAACTGTGCGGTTGTATGTGCCTATGACAACAACAACAACAACAATACAATGCTTAGGTGAAATTGCTGACTCTCTAGTCTTTTGGTTTTAAAATATAATATTGATATTTACTTTAGATCTTTCCTGATTTACTTTAATTTGAGCCAGGCCTCTACAGAAACCTGTTACCTAGGTAACAAATGCTGTGCACCATAATAAAGTAAATTGCTGTTGAAATAAATAGTAATTATGGCTCTGGTTTCAAAAGTACTATCTTTCTCTTTATTTTAAACTAATCTTGGGTAAGACCCTAAGTATAAGCTTTGTTTGTTCCTATCTTCTCATTGCACAACAGCTGGGAAAAGGGGGAGCACACACTCACCTCCATGTCCTTCCTCTGCTCCCCTGGCAGCACTAAGCATGCACATACAGGTATTACCAGATGGTATTCCGTTCCTCAAGGGTGCATCAATACAAAGTGTTCCTGCTGGGAAGGAGCAGGAGCTGAAATTCGTTCTGTTCAGTATCTCTTACAACAGTTGCTTACAGATGAGCGCCCAAAGTGAGCCATAGCTTAGGTCTCAGTCCACTGCAGAGTCTTACCTTGACCTCCAGGTGTTGAATTTGTTCGGCATACATAGCTCTCCATCTCAGAGTTTGGTGATTCACAGACAAGGACGAACTCGAAGGAAGTGGAGGAGTGGTTAATCCTACCATCCATGCTGTGGAAGAAGGGTGCTCAGGTTACCACTACACAGAACAGCTCCCCTGCAAAGATCAGACAGGAAACGATGCTCTCTATGTTTCCCTCTGCAGGGTTAGGATGCCAAAGTCAAACTTATTTTATTGGAGAATCTACTTGTCTGGAAGGAGTGACAGAAAGTACATCCCTAGACATACTTTCCACTGACTGGGACTTTCCACTTACTGGGTTGTAATGAACCAAAAAAGCTAAGCTGCAGTCTTCTCAGGCTGACAGACCTCAGGAGTGGTGGCACTGTCTTTGAAACATTCTTTACCTTAATGATTTTCTTGTGATTTCCCTAGTGTTTCTACCTCTGTCATGCATTTGCTTTGCAGAGCTTTCAAGTGTTCTACGTGATAAGCTACCACAGATCCCAATTTAATGATATTGATGTGACAGCAGCCGGGGAAGTGAGAGGATACGAACAAAAGAAGTGTTCAAAATGCCACTTTGCTCAGTAAGACGTCTTCTTTCCCCTAAATGGAGCTAAATCCTGGGGTGAGGGTAGTCTTGGCTTTGAGAAGAAGGGGTAATTCCACTTCTCTTAGCTTCTCCTGCAGTCTCAGAAGGAGCTGCAGCCCACAGGGACACCCCTTATATAATCATGTTTTCACATCAAGTTTCTCAAGCATGCCTCAGATTTGGTCAAGGCTCCTTTCAAATGAAGCCAGGATTCCATTGTGATGTCTTTATACACCTATTCCTGATAAGGTTTGCACACCTCTGGAAATTTGAAGGGAATTTTGAAAGTAAAATGAGCTGAAGTGTTAGCAGGGGTTATGGTGTAAGGTCCGGGATGCTGCCCAGGCAATGAAAGCTTAGTCAAGCTTTAAAAGCTCCATGCTGAGAGCAAAAGGATCAGCCATGGAAAGTGAATTTTCACCTACTTTGGCTACTTTTTGAAACTTCAAAAAATGTGCAGAGCATGGAGTCATCGCCCTGTTGGGAAAGAATGACATTTTCTACAGCTATCAGCCCAGCTTATTTAATGAGCCCTGAAACCACTTTAAAAATCTGTGTGTGTGCATGCATGCATGCATGTACTGGAGGGGAGGGAGGCAGAGGGAATCAGAGACACTTTATCGGAAAACACGATCTGCTCTTTACAGCATTGGACACACAAAATCGTATCTAATTATTCAGAACATTTAACATCACCTAACACCAGATAAAAATCTGTTCCCTCCTACCCTGCCCCCTCTTTGCTGAAACTTAATACACAGAAACTAATACGGAGCAAAACCATCTCATTGAGCTTTTAGATGTAAGACGACAACTCGTGACCTTTGCCATTGATTGCCAGCCAAGTTACATATGTCTCACAGTCTCAGTGGGCCACCATTTGTCACCGCACTGACAGTGAAATCCAGCTCAGCCTATTGTTCTGCCATAGTAACCGCATCCTGGCCCACTGGCGATGGGAGGCAGTTTGCAGGACGTTGTGCGGTGTTCCCCAGGAGACATTGTGCTGTGTATCCAGGCAGTTTGGGAGAGGCCACAGCTGTTAAGGCACTGAGGGAGCCGTTCCTTGGAACAGCTTTGGAAACCAGGAGTGCCAGTACTGCCAGCCCCTAAAGGGTGAACAAACATCATGCTTTGGGAAGGATCATTATTGATTGGATGAAGAAATGAAAAATAAAGCCTTCCCAAGCAGCACAATGTGCTTTTTCACCAAGTTGCTGTTTGTGAATCCACTGGTCTCCAAAGCAGGGGTTGCCGAGTGCTTCCTATGCACGATTCATTAGCCAAAGGAAAGAAACTCTGAATCAGACTGTTTACTTGGGTGTAGCTACTCTCCCACTGTGCTGGCCAAATTTACCTTTTAGGCTTAGAAAAACAGCTAAAGGCCAAGCAGGCTGTCAGACAACTATTTTTTATCATTTGGTGCCCACAGCTGAAAGGGTACAATTGCAAGAACACTTGTGAAATGTGAATTGAGCACGGCTGCAGTCCAACAACTGAGTGCTCAGTCTGACTTATGCTGTGTGAGAAAGCTCTCTGCTTCCTGTTACCACCTTCACAACAGAGAAGACTGTTTCCTCATTCCTGAAGTCCCAAATTAATGTTGTTAAACCTCCATATAACACTAGAGATACACACAGAAACCCTTCTGCCTTGGTTCCAGAACCACCTACATTTTGGCAGCTGTTCGAGCACTCCTCTTTCATTTAAACGCCTGTAGCACCCCTCACACAACATTAGAGCAGCCATTGCCCACCCTTGGAGAAATGAGAGCTGCATTTAATCCCACAGAAACCATGCTGTAATAAAGATGCTGGCATCCTAATTAATGCTCTGATTAAATATCTAATTGCATCAATTTGAGATAGCAGAGGTGCTTTCCTGTCAGTTGAAGTAAAACTGTAGTAAGTCATATGCAGCCAGATCAGTAGTCCAGTGCCTCCACCAGTATCTTTCTCAGCTCTGGCAACCTCTAGCCTTCCAACTGAACTGCTGGGTCATCTAAATAAAGATGCTCTCAGTATCAGGATGCTTCAGATCAGGAACATAAAATATTCAGAGGAGGCAGAGACTACCCTTCTAGAACATGTATGAAAGCTCTAATCACTGGTCTTCCAATGCTAAATACTTGTGCAATGCTGAACAGGAGCAACAGCAAAAGAAAGAAACATCTTGGAAATGGGAGATCTAGAATCCCATTCCACCAGGCAGCAGAAGAATCTGAGTGCTGAGTGACCTTATCTCAGGTCAGTCCCCAAACTGCCAAGCTACCAAACAAAAAGAGACTGAAAGATTGTTTAGTAGACATCAGATGGAAGCCACCCAGCTTCTAACTTCGTCACTGTTTTCAGGCTTACAGCCCACAAGGTATTACTGTGAACATGGTACTTTCCAATCTTCTAGCATTCTAGGTTGCCAGGTTTACCTCATATATGATTTTACATTTAAAAATGCACAAGTGCATAGACTTTGGTCAAAGAGCAAAAGCCTTAATTCCAAGTGCAAATATTTGTACTTCTGCTTCTAGGCACTATGGTTTTTGACAGTGCTTAAATTAAAGCCCTGAATGTTAACCAAGGCTCTGCTAGCAGCAGCATGAATACAAGCTTTCTTCTCTGATTTTTCACTGACCTTAACCATTCACTCTAGAAACAGAAATTCTTCCCTTTGTGATTTCTGGATCATTAAAGCAGTACTGCTGTCATAAATCCCATAGAAACTCCCTTGTCACATGTAAAAAGACTGACCATTTCTCTTCCTTGTGTTTAGCCATCTATCATTGCACAGTAAAGAAGAAGGGAGTTTGGAGGGTCTTTGGTCACTGGTCTTTTACTTGGAGGGAAAAAAAAATCCTTTATTAATAACTATGCTGGGTTTGTTATTCGTGTTAATATTTCCAAACTAAAAAATGACTTCATTAGTGTCCCTAGATGAGGATTCAAGTAACAGTAGAGTAGCAATCAGAATATAATAATGGCTGTATCATGTCAGACAGGTAGGTCCACCCAGCCCAGTACTCCGACAATAAGCTAATCTCAGAGGCCTGTGAAAGGGTGTTGAAAGAGAATTGCTACACCCAGTAATGGCACCACCGTCTTCATCCTCTATTCCCTGCTCCCAGAAAGTAGAGAAGTAGTGAGTGTGACAATGTACCCTTGGGTGCATTGCAAGAAGCCTGGATGGGACAATCTGGAAAGTGGCCATATCCAATGGCTAGGTCTCTGCTAGCCCCTGTGGCAGAAGTCTCTGAAATCCATCTCCTTCTGGAGATACAACTCTTAGGAATCCTTATTTTTAGGAATTATTCAAAGCAGACCTATACCAGTAAGAACAGAGAAACATATTACAACAGTTATGACATGGCAATGTATATTTTTGCTGTCACAGTACAAAACCAAACTGTGCTGTCCTCCTAAAAACCCCTGGATATTAATATAATTAAGTTAAAAAGCACATCCTGAGAAAGGAAATTTGAATTCTGAATGTCATTGGTATACTATCATCACAGGACACATCTCCACTATACTCACTGTGAGTGTTTCCAGTTCCAAAGATGTTTCCAAGTGATGTCTAGAATAGCTATGCTGAGTACTGACAACAACATAGCTAAGGAGGCAAGGAATTTAACAGGCCAAAATACTTCTGGCAATTTTACTGGCCATTACCAGAAGGGCAGTTCCTTACTTCCAGGAAGAACACCAATCATTAAGTTGTGTTGTGTAAAACATTAGAGGTTCAGTCTTGAGTACAACCATCCATCAACCTCTGTCTTCTGAAACCATTCCAACAGTCTAGCCCAGTTTCAAGTGAACATGTTCAGAGCACAGACACACTGTGACACCTTGTACCTTCTTGCATTTCCCTCTGAGCAGTTCTAGAGGGGCTATCCTATTGCTCCAAGAAAGCATTCCTCTGTCAGACCATCACAATTCATTGGTGCAGCAGTGTTAGGGAGATTATAATTATGTTCTTCAGAAAGAAAGAAAACATTCAAACTTACAGCAACATTGCTTCAGGGAGTAAAATTTTAAACAACCACTCCCTGCTTCAAGACTATAAATAACTCATATCTCCAGACTTCCTACACTATGACTACCTGAAATAATGTGTTTATCTGCCATATTTCTTAGAGCAACAAGAACAATGCTTCTGCAAAAATCAAGACAGATAGGCATAATGAATAAGACATCTTTTTCATTAATTTCCATCCCTTCAGCTGAAATGCAGTCAGAATTTTAGCTACACAGAAAGCCAAAAATCATAAAACAGGGTTAGTTTATGTATCTGTATAACAGAAGTTGTTCTCCAGTCTTCACAAAGAAAGCCAGAGTGTGTATGCAATCATCTACTGAATACCATTCTCTTCATCAGGAAGAAAAGGTAGTGTTTATAAATATGTATATCCTATGCTTTACAGCAAGTATAAACATAATTTCAAATAAAGACCCACTTGCACCTAAACAAGCTGATGACAATCACAGAATCACAGAATGTTAGGGATTGGCAGGGATCTCTAAAGATAATCTAGTCCAATCATCCTGCCACAGCAGGAGCACCTGGACCAAGTCGCACAAGAACATGACCAGGCAGGTTTAAACGTCTCCAGAGGAGGAGGGTTCACACCCTCCCCAGGCAGCCTGTTCCAGTGTTGTCACCCTTACTGTGAATACGTTTCTTCTCATATTTATGTGGAACCTCCTATGTTCCAGCTGACACCCATTGCCCTTGTCTTATCATTGGACGACACTGAGCAGAGCCCAGCTCTTTCCTCCTGACACTTGCCCTTTCCATATTGATCAACGTTAATGAGGTCACCCCTGAGTCTTCTTTTTTCCAAGCTAAAGAGTCACAGCTCCCTCAGCCTTTCCTCGTCAGGGAGATGCTCCACCCCTCAATCATCTTTGTGGTTCTGCTCTAGACTCTCTCCAGCAGCTCTGTGTTCTTCTTAAACTGAGGAGCCCAGAACTGGACACAATATTCCAGCTGCGGCCTTACCAAGACAGAGGGGGAGGAGAACCTCTCTTGATTTACTGACCATCCCCCCTTCTAATCCATTCCAGGATGCCATTGGCCTTCTTGGCTCATTGCTGGCTGCTGGTCGTCCTGCTGGCTGCCAGGATCTTCAGGTCCCTTTCTCCTATGCTGTTCTCCAAGCAGTACAACCCCCCTAGTCCCAAGACATGTCTTACAATATTCCCCTGTGGATTTTTTTATGGAATACATACATACAGGTCTCTTGGCACTGTTTCAAGAGTGACTCAGGAAAAAGCAATAGCAAAAAACCAAGAGGTTCTTTTTAAACCAGGGTATCTATCCTTTGCTAAAGAAACGATTGGATTCATTGTGAGCCTGGTGGCCCTTCATGGAGTTTCCTTGAAAGGGAAGATCTGCACATATTTCTATGCCCTGGCACTGTAGATTACAGGCCAGTTACACTGCATATCACGTATTTTTATTCTGCATGTGTTTTCCTCTGCTTTCTGATGCACAAGTTAGAATATATCACAGAAGGTGACAGTTATAAATGCGTAATTATTACCTGGAACTTCTTTCTAAAACAGGACACCAAAATGGCAACACCGGATTTGAGATGACAGTAATAATTGTAATGTTTATTTCAAGTAATATAAAATCAAGTAATATTTAGGCTAATTTATATTAAAAAAGAGCAGTAATAAGCTCAAGGTATCCCTCAGTATAATATTTGCATCATCCTCAATACTCTTTTTAGGAGATCAGGGAAGTTTACTTGGAAGACAGTATATTTTCCTCTGGAAACGAATTTATTCCTAATGAAAAGACACCAAAGTCTGCAAAATCTAGATGATCTTTTGAGGTCCCTTCCAATCCCTAATGATTCAATGATTCTATGAAAATCATCCTTTAAAACTCACTTTAAAAGAAGGTATTATTTATTCACCTTTACAAACTTTCCTTGAGAGTATAATAAAAGCCATGAAATGGGATGATGAAATCTCTCTCTAACATCCTTCCAAAATCATTTCTAGATCTCAGATTTGTTCAAATATTGTTTAAACCCCAGTTGTCTATAAGGAGAAATCTTGTTGACAAACTGTGCCATTAACCTACGGTTATCTAATCACATAAGCCATCACTGCTTTTATCAAAAACATTGTGCCTCTTTGAATAAAAGTTAAAGTTAAAATTATTCTCACAGTCACTGCAGTTGGGTTTGGCTTTGACTTTTGCCTGCAGCATTTTATTTATTTTCTCACTTTCTGTATTTTTGCCCTGGAAAGTTCTTTCTGGAATTTATTGTGTCTCAGGTATTATGGCAGTCCCTTCAGTTTGTGGAAAGTGTTGCATTGACCAGTGTGTTTCTGTTTTACAGCACTGGAAGTCAGCCTCGGGCCATGGCCCTCACTGCCCCAAGGACAAAAAATGGACCCTCAAAGACTACTTCATTTATTGTGAAGACTCACCTTGCACCACAGCCACTCAGCCTCTGAGCACCCGGAACCAAACCTGCTTTCTGAGAGGTAAGGTGTGCCCCTGGAGAAAAGTAATGAAGGTAAAGAGTTGGTGGCTTCTGAGGATGCTGCTAGTGGTACCTTGTTTCTCACTTTGTCTTGCCTCAGAGTTCAGCCATGACAGCGCTCCTGTCCACACATCCACCTACAGAGCTGCTGGGAAGCACATCTGTACTGGTTCTGAAAAATGTCACAGAAAAGCTGAAGCTATAGCTAAATATGTATGATGGCTGATTTCTACTCTCCAAGAATCATTGCTGACTTATCTTTTTGTTTTACACCTTTTCGGGCTGTACCTTTTTTAAGTCTTTAAGTTATGGTCATACTTCCACTCATAGATTTGCACTGTGAGTGAGGAGTGCAATTACAAGCTGAATGCAGCATTCTTGAGGAAAATAATGTGACCAGCTAGGTTACATCTAAAGCTTCCCTTTTGGGTTCTCATTCTCATCATGTTTGGGTCTTATCCTTTTACAAGTTTGTTTTCCACTTGAGTCCATAATGGCTCTCAGGGTGGGAATCCCCTAGCATGAACACCAACCTTCTGAGAAGTCAGCTCTACAGTTGTCTGGGCTGCTGAGAGCATGCTAAAAGTGAAGTCTATAGTAGAGGGAACAGCTGCTTTCTAGATGGATCCATCTCTTCACTGACCACAGATAGGATCTGGGTAGTGTACATTACATATCAGGCTTTCATACTCCCCAAATTAGGTGTGCTGGATCTCATTTTCAGCAATTACAGGAGCTTGAGCTCTCTGTTTTAAATTCTGAGGTGATGAGCTCTGTCTGTAAGAAGCAGTTGATCAACAAAATCTGGAGGCTATGTTGACTCAAAAATTCTGGTGGTATCAACAGGAGGCAGATCCAAGCATTTGGTTTCTTCTGAGCTCTGTTCAGAGGTGTCAACCAGCATCTTTTTAAATTTACTCTAGGTTTTAATCCAACTGTGCTTCTTACCATAACTAGTTCAACAAATACCAAGCACAGAAAGGTTAACAGATGAATTGTCAGAAAGTTAGTAAAAATCCTCACCAGAATAGCCTGTGAAGATGCAGCACTATAAACCAAAGCTACTGTTCAAATTTCAAAGCTAAATTCCTCCTAACTATACAAACACAAAATGCTACCCTCCTTTGAAAGCACTTTGAGAGCAAGCAAATTATCCTACTTCAGAGTACAGTTAGACCTGTATTACTTTTTTACCTGGATTTTTGTGGTGAGGATGCTGACTAACTCAGCTGAAAGCTGAAAGTCTGCTAGTACCTTCCCATAATTTCCCTTGAAGGATAAACAGATTTTCCCCAATTGACTGAGAAAGAGCAAGGGCTAAGAATTACACAGGCTGATTGATACATGCAATAAATTGTAAAAGCAATGAAGAAACCATTGTGCACATGTGGGTGTGCAGTTCACACCCAGCTTGCATTCATTTGGCTTTTGTGACCTGAGTGATTAACTCTCAGGATAAGTTTGAATGAAAACATAACTCCAAAGGAAATCTGTATATTCTCCAAATCTGAAACATTACATTCTTATTAACGAAAGTTTATTGGTTCAGAAAATATTTGGTTTATTGCATTTCTGGAGCTGACATTAAATCATGGTGGAACTAGAAATGGGTCTTGAATATAGTGACATGGATTATATTCAAAAAAGAAATTAAGTTGATTAGAGCTTCAAGTCATGGAAAAGTGGCAATGAGGGGAAAATGTAAGATTTACAAAGAAATAGAAGTATCACAGGAAAAAAATATAAGGGAAAATTATTTAGAATTTCTAAAAATACAGAAGAAGGTATCAAACAAATTGACAGGGCAGAGTAGCTTAAAATATCTAAGAGGAAGTGTTGGAGGCTTTTTTTCCACACAGATTTTAGCGAGTACAACTCATTGGCAGAGGACATTGAAGGCCAGGAGTATGTATATACAATAACAAAACAACAAGAAAAATGGACGGAAGAAATGTCCACCAAAAGCAGTGAAACAGAAGCCTGAGGAATCAGCAGCTGGCTTGGGAAGACCTCCATCCACATACTATTCCAAACTGGGCAGGAAAACTGAGGAAAACATCACTGTATGTTTGCCTTGTCCTTATACTTCTTCACTAAACATGCTGTGGGTGACACTCAGGAGGTTGATAGTGTTTTTTGTACTTTTATTGTGAGCCGGTACAACAATTTTTATATGATTATATAGGAAGCATCTCTCTAGGACTCATTGTTAGGGCTAGAAGTACTTCCTGAAGTTTCTCAGTGTAGGGGAAAATGCACCTTCAAAGTGCATTTTCTCAAAGCTGGAGAATTTTCTAATTCTTCAGGTCCATTCTTCTCAAGTTATCTAACAAGCCTTTGTCTCTACAAATTCACTAACTTTGTCATATTGAGAGCTCTGATCTATATTTTTTTACATGAGTTTTCACATATAATGAGATTTCCTCTTCAGATGAACCCTTTCTTAAGCCTTATCAAAACAAAATGTATATATTTTTGGTGAGAGAAATGGGAAAAACATATTTAGTGATATTCTTACAAATATTAAACAATCGGACTGCATTCATGTGTAAGAATGTTACAAATAGCAACTAAGGCAAAAGCAACAGTTAAATAAACAGAAAACTCCTTTCAGCAATTTGAGGACCATGCTTGATGCCATGCATTTGTTTAACTACCCAGCAGAAGTGTGAGTATGAGTAAGATGCAAGAGCTAAAACCAAACCAGTAAGCCACGGTTCACTCAAACTTACAAAGGAAGGCAGGCTGAGCAACTTAAAAAGCAACCGAGAACTGGTAAATACAGAAAATAATAAATGCAAATAAATCACAGCTGCAGAGGGAATTAAAGAAAGTTAAATGTTTGATGATGTGAAATCTAAGTAGTTTAATTCTAAGTGTTAATTATTTCAAGTGCCTTTTGCAGCGTGCTGAGTCTAGTGAAACAGCATGAATCACTGTCTAGCCTTAAATATGAGCCATAATGAAGTTTATTGCAGGGATGGTGTCAGTTTTCCCAGTCTTCAGGCATGGTTTATTTACAGAGTTTAAAGTCCTTCCCCTACATTTTGCTTTGGTTTTGTATAGGACAACAATTCTTTCACAACTGGCTTTCACAGCTGATTTTAAATGCACAGAAGTGATATTTTTCACTCTCCCAAAGAGAAGAGCTGTCTTGATGCAAATATTGTTTCACTGCTTTATCCCAGGTGCCAATAGTTTGGTCTCAGCATGGATTATGCTTCACATCAGGCTGTAGCAATGTTTTACCTGAAGCTCTGCTTCACGTACTGGCTGCCATATGTATGGGATGTAGGTATCCATGGTGCTGTTCTCGATAAACCCAAAAAAGCAAGAACAACCCTGAAGTTGCCATAATATGTGGGGATTTTCCTCATGCCTCCATTCGTTACCCAGTCACTGGTGTTGTGGTCAATGAATGGCCTTCAGAAAATAAAGAGATTTTCTTTTTTCACTTTCTCAATTCATTGGGTGTAACAGAACTGAGCACTTCTCAGGCCATTTTCTTTGTATACCGGAAGAGCAGAGGTGAAAGGATTTCTCAGATGCAAACACCCGAGACATTCTCAGAGATACCATATGAAATTCAGTTACACATGGATAAATCTTTTATTCCTCATATTATCAACCTTCAACAATTTTAGAATTAAATCCCAGGCACAATTTCCAAGAATCACTACATCTCAATGTATCATTGGCTTTTGTGGGTGCTGTGGAGGAACTAACTGGCAAGTTTAGACTATTGCTGTGTTTAAAAGCCCAGCTTATTTGAGGATACGCCTCCCAGCTTTCAAACAGAAAGCAAGTGTTAGGAACTTCACTTTGAGAGCTGCTTACATAAATCATAGTAAGATGCTTGTCTGTGTCATTAGAAGCTTAGATATTTAGAAAAATATGGATTCTGCATTTCAAAATTTTGTGGGTAAGAAATGAGCTGTTATTCGGCCACAAAGTACAACACACATTTATGCCACTGTGTAAATAATGATAGTAAAGTATTATCTAGGTATTGTCTCAGAATCCACGAGGTGGCAGTGTCATAGTTTTCTTAGTATTGCACACGGAAACATTACTTTTAAAATACCTACACGTCATTGTGATATTTATCGTTGCAGTTTTGGCGAAAAAATGAATGGGGAAGTATTTGAGACATCTCCTTCACCTCCAAAACCTGACAGTAAAGTAAAAATATTTTCCCAAGAAAAGGCAGAAATTGTTATGTAAAGATGAGGTGTCTGCTTCCATGAGACATCCGTCATGTTCCTGGGTGTTCAGTGTTGAAGTGTCTATGTGAAGGATGTTGGATTCAGATGTGATACTGTCCTGCACAGAAATCAGAGTGTTACTCCCTGAAACCAGCCAGTTCTCAAACCCTACTTTCATTTGCAGTAGTATAATTAAAATAAAACTTTAATGACATTTTCCATTTTATTGGAAGGCCTTGTCTTCTTATTTAATAAACATACTATGAACGTTAGGCTTGTATTTACTTATGTCAGCTCTCTATAATAAAAAGCTGCTTGTTTAGAAAGAGAAATACAAAATATGTCTCTGTGTTCATGAAAATATATCTGTACTGTATTTTTAAAACCACTAAGAACACAGAGCAACTTCCAATATCTAAAGGGAGAGATACCCTTGTCCTTTCTCCAGGAAACACACCATTCCTATTGCAAATGAAGGAAAAGGTCATGCAGAATTTAACGAGTGGTTTCATTTGAATTTCCTGGCTGCCGTTGCCTTCACACCCTCTCTGAGGCTCCTCATGGGTTGTTTTACTTGGTCCCGAGGGCCAGGGTTGTGGTCATTGCCCTGGCTGCTGACTCTGTGCTAAGGCAGAGCTGGGTGGCCACACGGAGTTGCTGTCACATTGAGAAGATTCATGTGATTGGATAGACTACATCCATTGGGATCCGGCAAATTCCCAGGTGGGGTATTAATTAATGTAATCTTATTTAAAAACAGTATATCAATTACAACCTTTTCTACTCCAAACATGAGCTTTGTTCCCTTATTTTCTCTTCAGTAAACTCCGGGGATATAGGGCAATAAATACCAAATGCAGTTGTTCTCAGCAGAGCTAGTGTTGGGATTTCCTAGCCATCTCTTTGGAGCAAGAATCTGCACAGCTGGCTAGCTCAATCAGTCACCTCCTTCCAAAACAATTGGTTAGGTTCCATGGCAACTACATACAGTTCTCTTCCTGAAAGCTCACATCTGCGATTGCACCTCTTTCTTCTCTCCTGACCACTCTTCAGTGTGATCCACATTGTGTGGAGGTGTAATGTATCATCAGCCAGTTCAGGAAACACAGACATCTAAAATGAGCCTAAGCATCCACGAGGCACATTTCATTCTTTGTCCAGTTCAGCCTTTCAGCTTCTCTGTGAACACCTCCCATCTTCAGTAGCTCAGGTCAATCCTAGTTAAGACACAGCTTTCAGCTTTCCTCAAAGCTTTGTCACGTGTAGCCTGCTTACAACTCTGAGACACACCATCACCTCTGACCTTCCTCTAGATGCGCAGACCTGGATAATCTAAAATCACAGGTTCTGCCTGAGCAACATCTCTGAAGATCTTCAAACCATAGGTATGGCGCTCAGCTCTAAGACCCAGCATGGGGATCAGGACAGGTAGAACCAGCTCTGAATCCCTGCAAAAGGCATGGAGGTTGCTTCATATCCTGGAAAAAAGCCTATGAGGTTTATACTCGAGCTGGCAAAAAACCATCAAGGTTTAACTAGAAAATCCCTTACTAAAATCTCTCAAATTTCAAAATACTGTCCTGTTCCACATGAAAGCTGATTAAGCTATTGGAATCACCAGAATATTAACAGCAGAAGACAAACAAGTAGGTCCATGAGCCAAAATTTCTACTGCCTTTTTATGTCCATTGAAGATCTCCAAAACTAATGTGGCAGAAGTAAATTGCTAGATCAAGGGTATCTCATTAGCCCTATATTTAATGAAATCTTAATTAAACTGTTAATTATCACAACTAGTGACATTATCCCTGTATACTCTTCTGCATCTTTAATCTTTTTTAAAAAGAGGCAGAACTCTACAAAGAGTTACTTTTCATAATGAGGAAAAACATCAGCAGCCTTGAACTGAAATGTGTAGGAGCTATGTGTTAGGTTTCTATGGGTTGATGTGTGGATTTTGTTTGCTTTCTCCCTCAAAAACCATCTGCTTAAAAATCCCTCGGACATCACCGGAGAGAGCAAAGCATAGAAGGAATATTTCCACTGCTACTTTGTCTCCATTAATTGGTTTAGAAAGTTCCATCTCTCACATTTGCCTAGCGGCTTCCCTCATAGCATCCCAGGCCAAAAAACAGGGCTGGTTTTGTCTGACTACCCATCTATAACTGAGATCCACACAGAAGGCATTAGACATCCTGCATCCTGAATATAGTATATGAAGAAAAATAGATCCATCAGCAATTGCTATTTTAGAAGCACTCAATTAAGCTATCAGACATTTTTCTCTGTGCTGCTGTTTATTGTAAAAGATGATCAGACTGACAAGATCCCCTACCTTGGGCATCTCAAAAGGCACATGAAGTCTTGCCCAGGTGAGGGGAGAGGCTAAGAGCAGGGGTGAACCTACCCCTAGCATAGATTCAACCTCACAGTATTGTGATGAGGCTAGAGACCTTGTTTTCCTTCCTAGAAAGAACAGTGTTTCCTTTTCATCTCCAGCCACACCTCCACCCCAGCCACTCTCCTGACATGTTTGGTTTGAGATTAGACCTCTTCCCTGATTAATACCAGTAGGACGTGTGCAACAAGACATGTCACAGCCCTCTAAAATAATGTTAACTGTTATTACATCATTATTGTCATTAAAGAAAACCAACACATTAAAGAGAACTATCAGCGAGATGTTTGCGATACATTCTAGCTCTGAGAAAAGCAGTAAAAGATACTTTAAGATGTAAAAGATCTGTCTAGGCTTGCACTTTCAGAGGAAATGGAAAATCTCCAATCAATGGCCAATTTTCCTGCATCGCCTTCACTGTAGCTGCTGAGAGTTTTGCAGAACTGATCCTTTATTTCTTAGGGGACTAAGAGATCTGGCTGAAGTGATCTGGATGCTTCAAAGCAGCCAGCTGACCTCATAAGCTGACTTGATCAAGGCAATGGAGGTTATCTCCTTCCGCTGGTGGTGCAGTTTGAAAATTGACAAATTTTCAGGTTGTTGATCTTTGTGCTTTCATGCTAAAAGAGCCTTTTATATTGAAGCTAGAGAGAGCTCTCCCATCAGACCCCTGGGTCAGTGTCTTGACCCTACAGGTGATTGGTGGCTAGAGTCTATAAAAGGCAGTGGATTTCCTGTTTTCTCAGTGTCTTCTGTCTCTGGTCAGGTAGAGAGCTCTGCTGGGCCAAGTGCAGCTTCCCTACCTCATGGGTGGGGGCAAGGCTCTGCTCCTGCAGCCCTGCTGCTGCAGGGGTGGTGACCAGCCACAGCATTCCCTTCCCTGAAGGCTGGAACACAGAAGGATTTTAGACTGATGCTGCAGCTCTGCTATGGGGCCCAGCCCCAGCCCAGTTCCTGGCAGTGGGCCGAAGCAAGAAGCTGCTGCCTGTGCACACCATTTCCTGCAGCCTGATCTTCTTTGAAGATGCCAGAAAGTGGTGAGCTCTTAACCCTTTCCCTCCCTTGGAGCCATAACCACTTGGGTGATGGAAAAAGAGGGGGGAGAAAAGAGGAAAGAGAGGAAAAGGCCCTGAAGCAGGCTGTTTTAACACAACAGGCACGGCCCCACATGACCAGCACCATATGGCCTCTGTCCTCACCATGGGCATGTCTCCTCTTTGACCAGTGTTATGGGGCTGACAGCAGATGCTGTATCTCAGCTCTGCCACTGAGACTGGGAGAAGCTTCTGTTGTGATAAGACAGAGATCATAAAGTACTGATCTCCTAAACGTTTGGCAAACAGAAAGAGACTGGGGTTCTGTTGTTTTTCTGAGATGCTGTTGCAGTTTGAAGATGAAATGCTCCTGAGAGCAGAGGAGTTAGAAGCAAGCCTGAGATGTACAGGGGAAGCTGGCCTCTGCAAGAGGTACCAGAAAAGGAACTTTTCTAAAAGCATCACAATGTAAGATGGCCTCAGGAGTCCTCCTGAGCTCTATGGATGGAGGAGATAGCTGAATTCCCCCTCTGGTTAGAGTGTTCGTGTACACTCTCTTTTTCTAGGGCTCTCATTTGAAGCCAAAAACTGATATACTAGGTGTCTCCTGCTTCTCTAAGAGTGTGTAAAAGTATTGCAATACAGTGTTGTTTTTTGTTTTTTTTTTGGTTCTTTTATTTGGAGGTTTTTCCTTCTCTTATTGGTGATGGGTTCAATAACTTTTCTTTTTAGCGAAGTTGTTTCACTGCCTGTTGAATTCTTGGCGAGAGCAAATTGGTGTGCTTGGTTTGCAGGCATCAACCCAGAACCAACCTAGACCTTCATTTTAACCCACGACAGCTGGTGGCCAGGATGCTCAAAGCAGATGAACTAAAAACTTTTGATTTCATTTCTGCTTTTCAAGAAATGGTTAAAGACAAAAATCACTGGATTTCACAAACAGACACATATGCGATTAAGGAAAAGGTTTTTTTCTGAATGAAATTCATTGCTTGAAGTCCCAATTTCAAAGGAGCTTTTTAACTGTATTTTCATGTGAAGTTACCTCCAAGACCTATTTAGGTATCAAAAAATGCTTCCTTTAGAAGCTTAGAAATTTAATTCTGTATTAGACTTACTTACCCTCCTCTATTTCTGTAGAGGTTTTCTTCCTGTCTTACCTTAAACAAGAAAGTTTTTCTCTCTTCCTCAGTTTTGTGTCAGCAAAATAAAGCTAATAACACTTACTAGCAATGGTTTTGGGGAAGATTAAGATAGCAGGGTTTGAGGTGTTCTTCAGCACGTTAGCTCGGGAGACAGATACAATGGGAAATTGTGTGTGCAAGAAAGAAGAAAGGAAGGGTAAAATCGTGTCTTTTAGTTGTGAGTCAAACTTCGGGAGCTAATGTGGGAGTCAATCAGTGTTGGAGTTGTCCTGATGGTAATTGCAGCTTTTATACGATCATTTAAATTATCTGTCAAATGAAAATATTTCTGTATAATGAGCATGCTATTAAAAACACCCCTGCCAAACTGAGGGCAGACACAGGCACCATATCTATGAGGGACTGGCACAGACACACAGCTACCACTGAGCCAATTGAAAAGCAGTGTGCAATGCCTGAGCCTTCCCTGGCCCTTCGCAGCAGGCTGGGCAGGTAGGCAGGTTGAGTTCTATGCTTTAATTTGGAAAAAAAACCCATCACCTTCCAGTTCCTCACTTCTAATGTACTCATTATACAACTAAATCTCCTGAGCTGGATGGTATTCATCCTACTGGATGAATCCCGCTGCCCAGGTCTTGGTGGGATGCTTTTGTTCTTTCTTAGAGATAAAATTAAATCTATGAAAGTGACTGAAATCAGGAAGGTGTTCTTATAAAAATCCATATTTTAAATTTGAATTCTGCCTTTGTTAAAAATCTCTCAGCAGATAGAGCAAAAAGAAATGTAAAATTACAGTGCTGAAGTAATCTTTTCTGCTTTGGCTTGGAATTCCTAGGAACTCCTTGTTTCACTTCACTTGAAAATGTTCCCAAACTCAAACTTTAACTTACCTGTGTCCTTGCTGGTTGGTAAAACGTGCCTTCTCTTGGGATGTTATGCGGCAGTGTTACTAGCAATCAAAGGAATAAAAAATGGTAAATTTTACTAATACTGCAAGGACACTACAATGTTTTTACTTTTTTTTCTGTGAAGAATCACACTGTTATCAATATAGATGCATTATTAAAGGCACAAATATTTCCTGGCTACATATTATGGGTGTGCTGGTGCCTAATTTAAAATGTGATTTAAACGTTGACTGCATTCTGATACTGACTCATAATCAGCACATGTGTCTAATTACATTACAATAGTTATTGAAAGGAATAATCTCCTATCGGGATTTTTATGAGTTGGGCTGTATCCTAAACCATCTTTATGAAATACAGCCTTTGGCAAATACCATATACTTACATCATTAGAGAATCAACGATGTTATTCTGAAGTGAACTTAAAAATGCAGGTCCTTTAATGAAAATGAACCAAATCCAGGTCGTCTGACTTACAACAAATTGGCGTGGCCACAGAACACGTTTCTTATGTATTCTTTAAACGGTACCAGAAGAAGCATTGTACAGAAAATGCAACACGTTCTAAACCACATCTGGAAAATGGCTCGTACTTAATGACAGTAAGTAAATAAGTCTTACAAGCTTTTAAAACTGTGCTATTCTTTACAGCCATGTAGAAGACAAATTTGATACACTCATACGTGCATAAAGTGCCAGGTTTTCCAAGTCAACACATAATTCTATGATAAAAAGGTGTAAGGGAACCTATACATAGTTTTCAAAAACTAATAATGCCAGGCAAATTTCCACTATAAACTACACTAGCCTGAGGGTTTGCCAAAGAGCTCCACTTTGGTAGTTATGGATAGCTAGTAGATGCAAGCTCTGAAGTCTGTGAACCCTTGTGCACACAGCTAATTTAATTACCAAAATGAAAACCTTCCTTTCCACCTGATGCCTGGTCAACATTAAGCCAAGACAATATAGGTGAATGCAGGACCTATTTTTTTGTTGCATTCCGTGGCATTTTATGGAAGTTTAAGAATGATAATTTCTGTTTCTAAAGTTCTTTGTTCTCCAATGTGTTAAATAAAATACTGATGAAAAATCTTCAAGTCAATCTAATAACAGGCACAGTGCTATAAATACAAGCAGAAAATATAGGGACTTATTTTTTACTTCTCAAGTGTCTGTTTTGCTCCTCTGAGATAGTGCTTACAGCAGTATTACCACATGCAGGAGCAGTCTAAGCTCCTTTCAGACAAAGGAAATAAATGAAGGTGACACTTCTTTCAACCCGCAGGAGCTCACCACTGGAAACACTTGTGCAAATGGCACATTGTGGACCCATGTCATGACCTACCGTGATGAGCAGAACTACAGAACCCAGGCTGCAAATGCATTCGGCATCATCAGATTTTGCCATGTGCTCAAGTTAAGGTATCTAATTATATCTAGTGAAGCTTTATGTCCCTTCAAAGTAGGCTAACTCAGAACTGTGTTTGTCCGTGTGTACTCACACATGTGGTAGCACTATCACACTCTTCCCCTGCTCACCAGGTGCACACATAGCTGGAGGCAAGGTTTGTTCTTGTGCTTTTAAATAGGCAAATTTTCCATTTCAAGTGATCTGGCTGCTATGACCTTTGTAAATACGAACAGCAATCTGAAGTTTAAAAAAAAGAGCTGCACCTGAGTCACAGAAATTGGACTGAAAATAGACTTCTGGAAACTTCCTAGCAGTTAGTCCAAAAATAATCCTAAAATATCATAATCAGACTGATTTTAATACAAGGCAAGTGCAACATGCAGTTCAAAATAAGAGAGGAGGCTGGGAGAAATGCATTTTAAATGTACTGAAAAGAAGGTCAGAAAACAGTTACACTTATCAGACCATGTAAAGACAACTATATGTGCAGTACCAGTGAACACACAAATACAATACAGATCAAATGCCTCACTTTGTAAATATCTGAATTTTGAATAGCATCAGATTTGTTGCCAGTTACACAAACAAGTCCTCTATGCCAAAACGGCATGTATACGATACTGAGTTGGGGGTCTGCCACTGTGCTTTGCCTAAAGCAGCTCACAATGAGCTCTGCTAGAACAGTTCCCCACAGCGTGTGCTGGAAAGCCTTTGCTTCTGTTGTGTGAGATCAGTGAGTGAACCGAGGGCTACCGCACTTGTATCCATTTCAGGGACGTGAGCATGAAATCGTAAAAGCCACTCAGTTTTCCATCCCTGAAATGATTTCTTGGCTTTGTACGTTCAGAGATACTCAGCAATTTAACATATTTCAACACCATTAGGAAAGGAGGAAAGGCTAAAGCAGGAGCAGCACTGCAATGCACACCATCTCATCCCAGTTTCCCTATGTTTTCCAGAGGATGGGGTGCCTTCTTATTTTAAACTAATGTGAATTTCAGCTGCTGTGAGCCTACCTTCCTCCTCGGTCTGACCTCGTCATTTTGCAGGGACTAGCACTCACTCATGTTACTCCATAGCAGATGGATTTGAAGAGCTGATCTCTCTGTAAACTAATCTTTGTTCCTTTGAGTGATTAATTTTTACTGGATTCCTGAACTTCATATACCAGCTTTCCATGTGCTCAATTGGGCTCTGGGGATGGCACAAAGGGAACACAGACCCATGGCAATCCAAACTTCGAGATGCACTAATCCCATCCATATTGTACTCCATTCTCAAGAAATCTAGTTCATGCCTGCACCGTTTGAATATTGGAATCACTCAGTTGTGGGGTTCATTTACAACCAGAAAGACAAATAAGGAAAACCTCCCGAAGAGAAAAAAAGGACTTTCCTTTGCTCAGTCAATACAGAAATCACCTGTGACCCTCAGAACAATTAATGGAAACACCCTTGGTTACAGTTGGCTTTTCCATATAAATGGAGAAATTCCCAGGGTGGTTTAGTGGT
Organism: Upupa epops; assembly: GCA_013397515.1. Classification (NCBI taxonomy): domain Eukaryota; kingdom Metazoa; phylum Chordata; class Aves; order Bucerotiformes; family Upupidae; genus Upupa; species Upupa epops. Next base: position 209,816 of record VZRI01000935.1, on the reverse strand, counting down.
TAGAGATTAGGGTCACTAACTATGGACTTCTATTTCTGACTTTGCAAAGGACTTTTGCAATCTTCAGCCACAGGCTGAAATTTCTTCTGTTGCCATTGCTGACCCTCTTACAAACAAACAGAAAGTATTTATTTTAGTTGTAGAATTTATGAGCTTGGTTAATAAATGTCTAGATAATTAATAAATAGCCATAAAGTGCAGTGATGGTCAAATCTCTGGAGTCTATGGATTTAAGTATCAGATGCAATATTTAGCCTGTTTTCGATCATTTTCCGTAGTCCAGTCCCCCAGTCAACCCCGCCCATCCCTGCCTACCATGTGCTCCTTGAGACCAGGAAAAGACAGTGAAAAATTGATTACATCTGTGCCTCAGGCACAATCCCTTCCCTCCTCTGTCCCTGGCATTTTCAGCCAGGCTGTCTTCCAGTAAACAAGGGTCTACAGGAATTGCAGTTACACATTACCCTATCAGGCTGTTGCACTGATATTTTACCTTTGGATCACTGCTGTGTTCGGCAGTGGTGTTGGGTGCAGTCACCTGAAGTTTTTTTTTTCTGCATCATCCTTCAGGTAGACTCACTCTGAGCACTGTCAGTCTGTGCTGCTGGATACTGCAGCAAGAGGGTACCTAATGCCCATCACTACTAAGCTCAGGTCTAGAGATCGCTGGTTTGTGTGTTCATAAGCATTAAACTAATTCATTTTCATTTCTTGCCCACTGTGAAATCATTTACTCATGAGTAAGTCCTGCTATGTCAGAAGTCTCTGGGGTCTCAGGGTGACATTTGCATTTTATGTCTGCTCCCAAAGGTGTAAATGACTACAGCAGAGAACAAAAGGGCAAATCTACTTATGGTACCATATAGCTGTGGTGCCATATAGTATAGTATGTGATTCCACAGAGATGCCTAGTAGACCCATATTTGACCCTGCAGGTTTAAAAAAGGTAGTTAGTTCCAAATTTATGCAAATATTTAAAAGATGTTTCCTTAATGAAATTAAGTAAAAGCTGGGTACCTTGTTGGATCTGGCCTTTGGATTTTATTATGCTACCACTAGTTGTGATAAAACGTTGTTTAGGCTCTGAACACAAGTCAAAATCAGAACCATAAGACTGAACCAGACCCCTTAGTATGTTGGGGATGCTCTACTGCCAATACATAGAAAAAATAAATGGTCCCATGTTTTAATTCCTCCTATTACTGTCTAAATATTAAACATAGCCTTGCAATTCATTCCTCTAACTGTAAGTCAGTACCCTTGGACAAATGATAGTGCTTGTTCATCAGCTTACTATCTCAAAACATGTCAGGGCTGGGAAGGACATGCCAGTACTCTCCCTGGTGCATTCCAGTTCTCTTGCCGAAGAGATCACACCAACAGACTCTTCTGTATGTTCCTGAATTGTTTTTTTTCTGAATGCTGTCAGCTTTCTAAAATGCACCACACCATCATATTTGTGCCAGATCCCTTCATGGAGTGCAGAGGACCAGTTCCTTTTAAACAGGAAGGAGAAGCAAGAAAACATTCTAAGAAAAACAAGGTGATAAATAAAGGCATCATAGTTCTTTTTCACAAGTACCTGCACCTTAAAAGTGCTTCAGTCCTCTGACAAGCTGTTCATGGTGCATAGACACTATTGCAAGCACGGCAAAGGGAGTATCCGAGGATTATCAAAGCCTTGTTGCAGTGTAGTTGTCTCACACAGCTAACCTTAAAATAACATGGCATCAGCATGGTCAAACTGGAAAGGAAACATCTGTTTCTCCTTTTTATGTTAGTGACAATCCATTTGTTAGCTTTAGAATAGCACAGGCTGTCCCACTGATAACAGCTTGGGTGCTGGCTGTTCAGACCAGGCAGGTGCATGGGAAATAGAAGAGCAGACCAAGATCACAGAGCAGGTGGAGCTATCGTTCAGAGGATTAATGCTGCATTGAAAGCTTTTTCTTTATCACTTTCTTGCTAAACTAATAGGGAAGATTCTTCCAAATTTGGTGGAATCATATGGATGCATACTGATTAACTGATCTCTCTAGCTGAAGCCTAGTGAGTAGTATGATCTAACTCACGGTGCGTTTCCCTTGCGGGGCTGGCACAGTGTATGTTGCTTCTCAGTTCTCTTCTAACTGCTGCTGGATATTAATTGAAGTACAAGCCACTGAAGTACAGGAACAGATTTCCAGGGTCTTCAAAGAAATGAGATTTGATCAAACAGAACACCTGTTTCACTGGTCAGTTTTTAGCAATTTAACTTTCATGCAGTGAGAGAAGGGACTGGTTTTTATTTTCACCGTGTGTCATTTTAGTGTGTTGCTATCATATGTGAAATGAGAACCCCACCTATAGGCTTCCTACAGTTTTGATTGAAATGGGCACTTGCTGTCTATTGGCAGCAAAGGATACTGCAGGGGAAGAATTTCACAAGTTAAACACACAGAAGGTTACGTGCTGCCTCGATCACACTTTTGTTTTTGCAGAGAACTGGTTTACAGCTAGGTTAGATGTCTTTATCACTAGTGCCAAAAAGCCCATAGGAAAGAGGAGACAGATAAACAAATTGTAAAAGCGCTGCTGCTGCTGCAGGTTAGTTGAAAGATGGCTAACAGCTTTTTAAAAGCATTTTGTTCTGATGTACAGCTTTGTCTATAGACACGTCATGGTGACATCCCAGGCCTAAACCAAATACATGCAATATTTAATTTTCCTTTCAAAATGTTTTGATGCAAGGTCTGACATTTTTCCCATGATTAATCACGGAACCGGGCAATGTTGCTTGCAGCCTCTCGTATGCAAAACATGCATTGTTTGAAATGGTATGATTAAGGGGAGAAAAGTTGGGGCCAGGAAAGAAAGCATGCAAAGGGAAAATAGATGTCTCCAATAACTCAGATTGGAATACAGAGCCTTTCACTTAAAATCTGCTTTAAATCAGAAGTTGATGGAACTCATTACCACAAAATAAGATGGGTCCTCCGGTGCAGGTCCCAGTATTGAGATTTGCAGACTCAGCATCTCCACAAACACACATGGTGCTGGAACAAGTTCAAAGAAGGGCAACAAGGTTTGCAAAGGGTCTGCAGAACAAGACTTACGAGTGGAGGCAGAGGGAGTTAGAGATGTTTAGTCTGAAGAAGAGGATGTTGAGGGGAGACCTTAGTGCTGTCTACAACAACCTGAAAGGTGGTTGTGAAGAGGTGAGTGCTGGTCTCTTCTTACAAGCAACAAGTGACAGAACAAGAGGAAATGGCGTCAACTTGTTCCGGGGCAAGTTTTGGTTGGATGTTAGGAAAAAAACTTCTTTATTGAAACTGTCATCAGGCTTCAGAACAGGCTGCCCATGGGCATGTTGGATTGCCATCCCTGGACACATTCAAAAATCATGTGGATATGAAGCTTAGGGACTTGGTTTAGCAGTGGTCTTGGTAGAATTAGGTTAACGGTTGGACTTAGTGATGTTAAAGTTGTTTTTTTTCAACCTAAATAATTGTATGACATTGCTCTGTGCCTCAGTTTCCAAAAACCTCTGATTTGCAGAAGAGAGAGCGCAACCCCAAGCACACTTCGGGAGCTAATTGATGGTCTAGATGAAGTGGAGTCTTTTGCTTCAAATTACACCTAGCCAGATGTTGAGATTACAGCCAGCACTGACACTATGACAAGGGCAATGCAGGCTGATTTCATTCTCTAGTACACAGCCTGCGAGGTCCGGCAACAACCCCAGAGATTCCCAAGTCCTGTCCTCTCAGCGTAACGCTTTAGCATTGCTCAGGGCAGACACCTGACGTTGCCCAGCGGCCGAGGGCGCAGAGCGGGGGAGGGGGGGCGGCGCTATGCCTGCACCGCACGGGGACCCTCTCGTCCGGAAAACGGTCGGCTGCAGGATAAGGGCTAAGAAGGGTTTCCTCCCGTAGAGGACGACATCTATCCCTCCTGCCTCCGGGACTGGGGGAGCCCGGCCTGGAGGCACTTGGGAAGAAGGAGAGAGGGAGCGGAGGGAGGGAAGGAAGGAGGCTCCCCCTCCCTCCCTCCCTCCCTCCCTTCTTCCCTCCGGCGCACACCCTGGCTGTATCGCTGTGGTGAGTCACGGGCAGGTCAGGACCGCGCCGAAGGGGCGGAGGGAGAGGAGGGCACCGGCGGATTTACCGCTGGGAGCCGCCACCAGCGCAGCGGAGCCGACGACGGAAGGGTGTGCGGAGCTGACCCGCAGCCCAGGTGCCGGGCGGGGGTCCCTCCCCGCCCCCGTCGCACCCAGGTAGGGTCGGCAGCAGGGGGCCGCTGAGGCTGAGGCTGAGGCTGAGCCTGAGCCTGCAAAAGCGCGCAGTGCGGTGCCGGGTCTCGGAGGTGTGCGGAGCTTCCCCCCCATCTCTGCCCCGCCCGAGCTGCGTAGAGCCGTGGCGGGTGCCCGGGTTGGGAACGCGGGAGCCCGCCCGAGAGCGGAGGAGGTGCGCATCCTGCTCCGCGCTGGTAAGCGCCGGGTACTACAGGGTGGACGGGGCGAGGCGGGGGAACGCGGGACGAACCAAGAGCGGGGAGCAGGCGGGGAGTGGCCCCGGTGCCGCCCGGGAACTTCGCGGGAATCCGGAGCGCCGCCGCCCGTTCCCGTGCGGGCGCCGCAGGGTCAGGTGAGCGACTGTGCGGAGCTGCCAGCACCGGCTCGGCACTGCCCAGCGGGACCCCGCAGATAGCCCGGAGCCGCGCACCCCCGCGGGCAGCGCTTGGTGGGGTGGGCAGCGATCCCCGGCTGTCTCCCGGCCGCCCCCCGCAGCCCCGCTCCCCGTTTCCAACTCGGAAACGATGTCTCTGAGGCGCGGGTTTGTGGTGTCAAGTCCGTAAGGCTTAACCCCCGCGGTGGGGATTTGTACTTCGTGCAGGGTTCGCGGTCTTCCTTGCACTCGTATTACGGTTTGGGGCGGAGGGGAGCTGTTGGGTTGGTTTTTGAGCCGTTCTTTTCCCTTTTTCAAAAGCAGGGTTTGCTTCAAACAGTAAATAATTTGCCATATATAATGGCATTGCACCACTGCTTCCTTGTCAGCGTTAAATGAAGTGGTCTTCTACTGGGTAAACGTGAAGTGCGCTCCTTTAGAAATTGCAAGTTTCACGTGTACATCTTAAAATAGGGATTTATAAGCAGGTAGCGGTGCTGTTTAACAAACTGCGTTTGTAACCTGCAGGAGGTTATTGAAGCTGCAGTGCATGCTTTTCCTAAAGAACCTGTGCCATCTGTGGTAGTTCGTTTGCTTTCATCCTACAGGTGCTTTCTTCATCATTGTCCACCAGCAAAAAGAGGATGGTGTCTTTCTTTTTTTTTTTGAGATCTGAGAATTTTAGGTTCATATTCAGGAGAGATAAAGTGTCTCACATGTTTCCCGACGAGCTGGTTAAATGTTTACAGAGCAGTGTGAGAGTACAAAGCTTGCCTTTGGCGAGAGCTGTGTGATGAAAACAAAGTAAGTTAGAGAATGACTGTATTGCTCACTCTGTGTGCTCCAATCCTGCAGCACTGGATCATTCTTCTGACTGTCCTCTAATACAAACTGAATCATTGGGGGAAAGGAATATTTTGTGAAACGTTCATCTCTCTATTTACAGAAAAGAGTCAGAATCTTTGCCTTTTTGATGAGGAGGGGATGAATTGCCTCTATGCCTTTATTAGCATACAGGGATGAGGTTTCTCATTTTTTGGTTTTCTTTTTTTTTTCCTGCAGAGGATAACCACTGCATAGCAGTTTTGCATTGTTAAACTAAATTGTGCATGATGTGACCAAAGAATGGTTTATGGAGGTGATGTTTGCTCTAGGGAGATGGACAGGAGTGTAGTGAGTCAGGGCAACTCAGCCAGGGAGCCAAAACTCTGCGGAGTCTCAATGAACAGCTCATGAATGTAGAACTGAGTAGCAAACGTTGTTCTCCTATGACTGCCTTCTCCATCCTGATTCTCCTGAATTTGTGGTTTACTGGTATGTTAGCTGATGACCTGTAACTTCCTCCTGCTGGTCCAATGCGGCCAAAGGGACCAACCCACCTACTCTTACTCTTCTTGATCTGTGAGTGACTGCTCTGTGTTTTTCAACTCTGAAGAGAACTTGAAAGCCTACCACCTCCTGAATCTGGCTTCCAGGACTCCAAAAAGTAACTGGCACAGCTGGCTGCAGTGCAAAAGCAGCAGTCTTGCCTTCAGAGCCACAAAGGGGGCTTGAAGCCAGCAACGTGCTGCACTAGGGTAGCCAAAGAACCAGAGCTGCAGCAGTGGGAGTTTCAGACCTTTGGGTGATCTTCTTTATGCCACAATTGCTTTGTGGTGGTAACATGTCTAGGCTTTGCTCATTTTAAGAGTAAAGCGAAGAGTGGTGCTGTATCTCCATGTCTTTTTGTGGAATATCTACTGCAAGGGAAATTCTGTCGTAAAACTACAGGAACCCAAATCCATTGAGACAGTTACAGTTTCTGTTTGGTGCAAAGGAAAGGAATGGATTGCATTCAGTGTGTGATACTTCAAACACATCTTCCTTCATGTGGAAACCACTCCTTCTTGGCTGGTTCCTGTGAAACCCTGGTATCCAGGCTTCCCAACTCTGTTGCTTCCTCAATGGCTGAACTTAAAGCCGCAGCAGCAGCACCACCACAATTTCATGTTTCATTAGGCTGTTACCCTCAGCTGAGCTATCAACCTGTGCATCTTGTCTGCCATGGCTACAGCCTGTGATTTTTACCTGCCATGCAAAGCTTGTAGCTGCAAATTAAACTCACACAACTCAGCACCAATGGTCACACCACAAGATCTGAAGCATCATCAAGGAGGCACGACTGTGGCTGCTCTGCAGATGGCACCTCTTTGCCACAGATGAGCCTTAGAGGGTTTCTGTTGTCTTTTCCTTGTATAAATGTTGTTTTTCTTGGCAATGGTTTTAACAAATCTATATTTCATACATAGCAACTGATGCAAGCACGTTAGCAGAAGCCATTTTAAATCAGGTTCCTTACCCAAAGGAAATGTAGTATAGACAAGGCCTTCAGTAAACGAATAATTAGGTGACCTTTTTCCCCCCAGAATATCAGGTCTGTTTTATGTAGAGCTGTTTGAAGTCACACAAATTCTCATTACTCTCCAAGTCTCTAACCTTGCCTTGTTTAAAGATACCTTTTAGGAAATCAAATCAGTGTTTCAATCTAATTTCCAAAGGCATTCAAACACATGGTATGTGTGCTAACTTGTTTCCTCTAGCATTAACAAATCTAGCAAATTGCCAAGCTATTTGCCTTCAGGAGAACTATGATGCTGTACAAGAAGATAAAGTAGTTTTTTCCTCCGTTTTAAACACTAGAAAAATAAAGGAGAAGTACAGTTATCAGTCCAAATTGGTCTAGGATATATAACTGCTTTGAAAGATACTGTCTTCCTAACTAGATTGTCAATTTGTTTTTATCTCTTCTGAGACTTTTTAATTGCACTGTGGCCTTTTTCAGTCACTCGATGTGGCTGGACAGTGACAGAGTCCTCTTGGCTTAGCTGGACCTTCTTCGGACTGTATCAAATATCAGAGTGGAAGGCAGAAGCTGCAATGCAGGATTTGAGGGGTCTATAACCCTCAAGTTTTAAGGGTTTTGTAACCCTCTTATTTTAATGAGAGGCTGTGTGCATAACCCGGGGGCAGGGTGCGTGCTGTGCAAACAGAGGTGGTGAATGCCCTGGAACCCCTGTCCTCCACTTCTCACCCCAGCACACCAGTCTCCAGGGAAGAAAATGGCTTGGAGCACTGCATTTTTCAAGCACGTGTCAATAACAGAAGAGTTTCTGTAATACTGAGGAATTCAATAAGCTCAAAATACCTAAACAGATCCCCTTTTTCTGCATATCCTATGTTTCCATGTTAGTCTTTTCTGCTTATCCCAAGAAAATGAATGTGCGATTGTCCTTTTGTATGGAAGGCAGCAGAAGGGGTCTTGTATGTTGGATTCATGATAAATTTGCTTGCAAATGCATACGAAAGGAAAATTGCCAAATGCTTTCAGAAGATTTTCATTTTGCTTCAGTGTTCACACCATGGCCATCACCATGGTATTTGATAGCTATCCATTTTGCTGTGTATGTTGCAGCTTTAACCTCTCTCTGAAGGGTCACATTGGCATAGCCTTTTTTTTTTTTTTTGTAGTGCCAGATAAATAACAATTTCTATGCAAGTTGCTTTCCTCTACTGTAGCTCCTTCATTTTGATGTTTATCCAACTAAACAGTACCAGAATCCTTCTGGCATGTACAGGTGTAATTTCTGAGAAGGATCAGTGACCTATCTTGATAAATTTAAAAATATCAGCAATATAACTAAATATGTGACATTTATTGAAATTCATTCTTTTCCGTGGAGCTACATTCTTTCAAAAATATTGAGAGTAGTAGGGGATTGCAACTGCAATTTGATTAAATCTACAGTTGTTACCATTTACCTTCTGAAAATTGATTCTCTCTCTTCCCCGTCCCTCAGCTTGACATGCTTATTGATTGAAAACTCTGTGCTGGCCTAAGCCAGCATGTATTTGTTAGTGCTTGTGTGCTTCCCATGCAACTTCAGATGGGCTTTCAACCATGGAAGCCAACTCCATTCCTCAGCTATTGGAAATGGGAAGGTTCCTTAGCAATTGTTTTAAACTATATGATGACACATCTTTGAACCCCATTGTATGAAGGAAAATTGCCTTCTGACTGGAGAGAGGCTTCCTGTTTATATATGTGTTTGCTGGAGTTCGGCTTTCCCCTGTGTGTTGGCTGAGTATTTCTGCAATCCAAAATGGCAACATGGCAAGTCACCTCCAGCATTAAATCTTTTGGACAGGATACCGGTCTTTTCTTTTCAAAATAGCATGGCTCTGGAGCTGATGACAAAGCGTAAGGGGCCTCTCAGTTGCACTTCTACAAGCAGACTCCGCTAATTGAAGCAACACAGTTTTAAAGACAGCTAGATTTAGGCAATAAGTAATTAACTTATATTGACAATTTTATACAATGTAAGTTGTTTGCTTCCCACACAGGAAGTTTTTTGGCTTCAGGCAGATGTTCTTTCAGCATAAGGATATGAAATTTGCCAACTGTTTAATTTAGCATATAAAATGGCTAGAATCATAGCTTTGGTTGTGACTGAAGAGGATCCCATGAAGTCTTCTGGCTCTCTTTATAGAGCAAAGAGTGGCCCAACAAGTGTCTTCCAGGCAAGAGCCCAACTGCAGTGGGATTGCACAGAGTACCTGAAGGGCTTTTGGCTGTGTAGACATAGACAGGTGACCAAAAAATAAAGCATATATAATACTCCTGGCTCTTGGTATTTGGAGTGTCTAGATCTGTGACCTTGTCATGTGCCTCTGTACTCTGCATGCCACACCTGATCCTCCTTCAGAGGAGGGAGCTGGTGTTAGGAGTCTCAAGAAGGTATTTTGCCTGTAACAGTAATGAAGCTGGACCACCCTGAATTTGGGCAGTAAAGGTATAATTATTTATTAAATACAGTGTTAAGGTTTGTAGTTTGCATCAAGTGATGCTCATTCTAAACAACTGACTGGGAGAAAGACTAATGGACTGATTACGATGAACACTTACTAGGGCTGATAGACACATGGCCCCACTGTGGGATGTCTGTGCCCAGCTCTGACTGTGCTGGCTGCTACCCCTGTCCACATGTTTCGGAACATTGCCCTCAGCTGAATTGCAGTTCCTCTATCACCCACTGCAATGGTGCTGAACTATGCCTCTTGCAGGTCTTAAGTAATTTGCTTTTAATACCTCTTTTTGTGGTAGTGATACTTGCCTGCTAGGACCTGTGAGCAAGACTCTGGCCTCATGGTTGTCCCTGGGAGCCTTGCCACTGACTCCTAGATGGATACTGGGTTTAGCCCTGCTTTTGTGTGTTGTACAGTGTTTGCAGATGGATTTCCTTTCCTTCAACTTTAATAAAAGATTGAGGTGTTTTTTTTCCACATGAATTTTTTTTCATTAATGTTTATACAAACGGATAATTCCTGCAGGAACTATTTATTCTTGTCTGAACAGTAATCCTTCCTGAGCATGTCGAAGCAATTAGTAGTTACAGTTAGAACTTACTTATTTTCCCATTATTTTTGGAGCTATATTTCTTTCATTTTGTTTGTTGTTATTTTCAGCTGTGTTGACCCTCACCTTCCATTTTGTTTGTTTTTTTTTCTGTATTGAAATTTTTCTGGCTACCCTAGTTTCAAGCTTGGTGGAGGTCTATAGTGCAAAGATATTAAGATGCTGAAGCGGGTCCAAAGAAGGGCGACAAGGTTGGTGAAGGGGTTGGAGAAGACTGGATGATCTTTTGAGGTCCCTTCAGATCCCTAACGATTCTATGATTCTGTGAGAGGCTGAGGGAGTTGGAGCTGTTTAGTCTGAAGAAGAGGATGTTGAGGGGAGACCTTAGTGCTATCTTCAACTACCTGAAAGGAGGTTGTAGAGAGGCAGGTGTGGGTTTCTTTTTAAATGCAACAAGTGACAAGACAAGAGGAAATGGCACTGAGTTGTGCCAGGGCAAGTTTTGGTTAGATGTTAGGAAAAACTTCTTTATTGAAATGGTCATGAGGCTGGGTGGAACAGGCTGCCCAGGGACATGGTTGGATTGCCATCTCTGGACACATTTAAAATCCATGTGGATATGGAGCTTAGGAATATGTTTTAGCAGTGGTCTTGGTAGAGTTAGGTTAACTGTTGGACATGATGATATTAAAGGTCTTTTCCAACATAAATTATTTTCATCTTAAACAGTTCTGTGATTCTATATGAATGCCTAGAGACATACGTGGGTTTTTATTATTTGTCTTTAGCTTTATGATGAATAAGAATGTATTTTGGATTGGTTGGCCCAAACTAAATCACCAAAGTTTCAGAGCAGTTAAAAATATTTAAGACAATATGGTTTGCTTTTCTTCTGGCTCACATCCCCATTGTGGATGAGCCTATGAGGATAAAAGTAGCAGGTTTCTGAGTAACTCCAGCCTTTGAGAAAATTCCCAAATCTGGGTTTTCCAAGATGAACAACTAAAAAAAGAATGTGTTTTGTTCCTAAAAACTGAAATCGTTTCACAAGCTTTATCTGTCTTCAGATGCAGGCTGTCGTAACTGAGGCTTGGAATTCTCCCTGTTTGACTGTTACACAGCCAAAATTGTGTTAGGATTTCTGTTATGGGAATTATATATCCTTTTATCTGTTTTGTGTATATCCCTGTATCTGTTATGGGTATGATTATATCATTTTCATGTGTCTTCATGAAATGTCTTCTCATCTAAAAATACCGGATTCCTTTAGGTCCGAGAAAGCAGAATAAAGCAGAAGAGTATGCTTTGCTAAAGACAATGAAAGGTGTTGGTAGTTGAATTCATGTCAAAAGCTGATTAATTCTTCTTTTCTAATGTCACTGAGAATGTTAAATGAATTACTGGAGTTACATCCAGTTTTCCTGTGTACCTCTAGAAAGTGGGTACTAATTTTAAGCATGGTCTATTACTGCAAAACCTTTGTTTAACCTCTTTAGGTTTACAGCTTTTATTCTTTTGGATTAGAAGCCAAGTTTTTTACTGGGGGGGAAAACGTCTCATGTTAGTACTTCATATTTGATATAATTTTTACAAATGCCCAAGGCAGTAAACATCATACAATACAGTCATGGTATGCTTGAAAGAGGAGAGAGAATGTGTATTGGACTATAGTGAAGCAATGAGCCAATGTGAAGCTCCCTATGTCATGAAGCACTTCTGCATCAGAGAATAGAAAACAAATTGCACTCTGAAAAACATGGTTATAATTTATTCAAACCAGTGGGAAATGATGTGTGTGCTTGAAGATGTAATTTATCCCACAGTAGATTATTGAAAACTTTATCTTAACTGTTGTTTAACTTTGGCATCCACTTCGCTGGTGCCTTCCCATATGTGTTCAAAGAGGAGGTGCTGCACTGTAATGAGTTTTATCTTTGGTTGTGTTTGCAGCAGGTTCAAACTGTAACTGGGGATGTTCTCATTTGCGGGATGTAACTGCCATTAGTTAAGCTCAGGATGTCTGGATACAAGTAAATGCCGTCACCTTCAGTGCAAACTATGCAAGTGCAAGGAACAGGTAGAGAACCCATGGGTTTTTTTCCTATGTTTTTTTTAGTTTTCCTCATTCCCTAATTTAGCATTTATTAAATATATCTGGTTTTCTTGTTACTGCAAACACTAGCCTTATGTATGAATCGCCAGAGAATGTGGTACAGCAGCAACACATCACTGTGTCCTTTTGCCTTCTCAGAGGATTAAAGAGCTCCATATTTGGGGATGTCCTCTCCTGTGGCATTCTCCAGATCTTGCCGTGTTCCCACCTTGGCTCATCAGTCTGGTTTCCATGATGGAAAATCCTCCTGAATCTACTGAGCATGAGAATCTTACTACAAGTTTTGAATCATCCTATAAAATTTAGTTATCAATCCTGTTCACGTTTAAGAACTGCAATATGTTACAAGTTCATTATGTTTTATCTTCCATAATCTCCTGTAGAATTCAATTACTATTCTCTATACCGAGTACCACTGGATTTTTGGTTTGATTTTCCTGATGTTATGGTTTGACATAATTGTTGGGGAAGGACCTTGTCTTTTCAAGCCGGGACACCTGACCTTATGTACACAAAAGAGATGGATTGCAAGGCATGTCTGTTTGTGAGAAAGGGATGATTTTCTCCTGACTGTTCAGAAAGACCCAATCAGCAGCAGTTACATATTTTTCCCTGGATAACTATGACAGGTGACATGAGAGGAGGAGCTCTGAATGCAGAGCATGGTAACAAAAGTTGGGAGAAATGAGAGCTAAAGATGGGATAGGTTAAAATCAGTGCATGAAAACACAAAAATCTTTAATGGCTTTCTGATTGCAGAACTGAACCCCATGTCTTTCCTGTAGGACTGAAAAGGGAAAATGCCATGCATGGCTGTTACCAATCAGGACTGTTTGCCAGTCCTCTAGAGGCTTTTTTCCTTCTGAAAACACATTTACAAAAATAAGCATGTGTGTGTTCTTCAGATGTAAGCTGCCACGATAAAATCAGCCAGAGGATAGCTCAGAGACATTTTCTGTTGCTTCCTAAAAATTGCTGTGTGGTTGTTTTGTTTGTTTTCAAATTCAGAGGTTTTCATGCAACATGCTTTGAAATAACTCCTTTCATGCAAATGATACCACACTTCTCTCCTAAACTCAACACAAGCTGGGCCAACCTCTGCCTGCAGATCAGCACGTGTGGCTTCCAAAGGTACCCTGAGTGTAGTGGGAAGGCTTTCTGTTTATATGAGGACAGCGCAAGCCCAACATCCTTTCAGAACACACAAATAAGGTAACAACTAGTGAATTGTTTTCACAGTAGAAAAAGCCTTTTACGAAGCAGCAAGGAGCAATAAAAGGTGACTACAGAAAAAGTAAGTACTTCTTTCCCATCTGGAGTTATGTTATTTACCGAGACCACCATCACATGCTATTAATAGGGTAAAAGCCCATCACTCAAATATTTGACTAGGCATGGTTTATAGGGATTTCAAAGACTTATGAAAAGATAATGCCCGTGTCCATTAGCTAGTTACTTGGAAATGCAGTGTAAGTTAAATCAGTCTTACTTTAAAGAGTAATGATTATCTTCATTAACAATATATAAGATTTTTAAAGATTTACTCTTCTGCACCTATCATCCCTGTTAAGTTATGCCTTCTGTACTTCAGTATTTACCTTGTATCATTTATTGCTCATTTTAAATGAAGCAATATTGAGATTCTGTCATGTCAACAGATCTTCTGCTTTTCAGGCTGTTTTAAGCACTTTGTTTTCTAGCCCTTAGTCAGCTCAACTATTGCAGGAATCAATAAGAATATTATTTACATAAAGATTGTGGAGTCAAGTCTTTGAAAAGGTGGTGGCTTCACTGTAAGGGAATCAAGTTATCATGAGAAACCCTAGGTTAAAGCAAGGCCTTTGTGTGGAATTCCAGATGTTACAATTTCACATCTGTCCTGCCATCCCCAATAGCTGTCTCTTAATTTAAATTGCTCAATTGACTAATTATTTATCAGACAAGTGGTCCAGATTTTTGCCTGAATAGGATATACAAGGTGCTAATAAGCAATACAAAATAATTTGAATATTTTAAATAGGAGCTGGTATGTAAAGAAAATGTTCTTGGTAAAGGACAGTAACCTTGTTCAGTGCCCAAAGTATTGAATTCAGTGGTATCAGCTACTTAACAAAGCCTCATGCTTAGGAGCGGTTGTTGTAACACGAAGTCCTAAATTAAAAACATACACTAACTGACATTTCCAATTTTACCACTGCCTTTTTATTTTCCTTTTTGATACACAGACCAAGCTAATGAGTAAGATCCAGGGAGGCTACTTTGGCATCTAAAATGGGTTTTAGAGTGAGGTCAGGGCATAACTCCAAGAAAAGGATGCAGAAAGCTTATACTGATTCGCCACAGAGCTCTCAGGTGCTTAGATGGACTGGTGTCTGCACTTTGTGCTGAACATTCCGTAGATCTCACCTGAGCTTCAGCTCTGCAGGAGGACAAATCACATGGAGCAGCAAGAAGCTCTCAGTCCTGGCTGTGTTACAGATCCCAGCTAAGCTTGTTTGAAGTCCCCAGACAGGATGGAGCCGGGCAACACAGAGGAGTTATGTTGCTGACAGACAGGCAGCTTCCAGTCCCATTCTGATCAGCTCCAAAGTATGAGGACTGCTTTGCCTAGGGTTTCATATCCATGCCTTCCACCGTCTGCATCTTCCCACCACGACAGCAGGAGGAGAGCAAGGAACGGCTGACAAGGTGGGATTCTGGCAGAGGTGCAGGAGAGCATAGGCAAGGACTGCTGCACCTGGGAGAGGGCAGGTGGCAGAGACCTTTAGCCACCTATTTGTGCAGGGATGAAGATCATGAGTTGAAATCAACTCTTCTATGGCAGGCACTGCCCTACTTCTTAGACTCTGTTGTAAACACAGGCACTAAGCCCTTCATATTTTGTAGGGATTTTGTAAGAATGAGGTAATTTATCCTCATGTCACCCCTATGAGAAAGGTAAATACTCTCTGAAGTTTGGAAACAGCCTCTTTGCTTATCTCACAAACTCCTTGAATCTGGCTCCAGGTTTCCAAAGGAGACACTTTATGGTCTGAACAAGTCCAAAGTCTTGTATCAAGCCCTATATATAAAGAAGAAATCCTGAGGGCAGCAATTGCACATTTAAGTTCCCCAGCTGTCTCCAAAAGCAGGGGTAGGGACAGGCTGAAAGCAAGTAAATGAAGCAACTGAAAAAACTTGTTCAGAAAAAAACTCAACCCCATTAACGTGGTGAAACTTGGAGCACTCAGCCATCCCTGAACAACTTCTTCAAACTCATGAGCTATCCAGCATCTTCTGAAGGTCAACACAGTATTTCAGAATAAAAGCTGTGGCTGATGGGCTCTCATTGAGGGACATCTGCCAAGAAACAGAAGCTAAGGCTGCTCCAGATCAACTACTCTACTGATTGCAGCTGTGACACTTGCCTCTGGCAAGAGCCAGGGTGTCAGATAGGCTGGTCCCAGACCATTTTGGGATTTATGAGCACCAATATCGTAAAGTCCTTGGAAGCAGATTATGAATCACAGGTTCTCAGCAAGGCAGCAGTCATGCCAATGAGCCATCATTAACTCAGTTTCTAAACTGAGTGAAAGTAGGGCATCAGTTAAAGTGCATTGCAGTAACATAAACTTGCAGTGACAAAAGTGAGGTCAGCATTAAAAACAAAAGGTCATAACCTCCTAATCAAACACACAAGAAGTGACCACTATCCTTGACATTGCTCCTGTGTGATTATCAAAAAGCTGCTGTGAAGCTAAGTAGAACATCAGGGTATTAACTTTGATATCAGGTAATGGATGTGTTCTGCTACATTAAAGCGTAAATACAGAATTCATTACTTTCATTAGCCGGTCTACAAGCACAGCCAATTCACTTTGTAGCTGTTTTGAGGGTTTGCACTGTTTTCACATGGGGCAAAGACCACCAAGTCAGGTTTGCATAGAGGGTTAGTTATCTCAAAAGCAACATTACACTATCGTGGTTACAGTGCTTGTGGAGCCAGCTTGAGCTGGGGCAGTCTGCTGTCCACACATGTTCTCTTTAGTGCTGGAAGATTCACAGAATCAGCCTAATGTGCTGTGCCAGGCCAGACCGCTTGAGCAGACTCACAAAAGCTCCTAGAAACAGGGAGCAGCCTTGGAAGAAACCTAAAGACTTCTGTGCAGTGCTGACTCAAGTCCACAAACAGAGCTTTTTCTCAGTTTCTGAATCACCCAGATAAGCAACCTAGCATGCTGAGCGAAGGAGAACTGACTCGTTTCAGCTTTGTGAATCTGGGGGCCCAGCTCACTCTTATGGATTTGCTGATCTCGCAGTGAGCCTGCATCAGGTTTGGTCATGACATCTTGGCTCAGTGAGCTGTGTGCCAAGCATGGTGTCAGCAACCAATTGGAAATCCTTGACAATGGGTTTTGCCACAGGTCTGCCTTGTGACTCTTAAAAGAACATTGACTGAGAAGGGCAAAACCATGGCACCCTATGGCATGCTCTGTGTGTACCCATGGAGCAGAAAAGCCACTGCCTGACACCATCCTGCCAACTCTTTCAGAGAAAAAAGCAGAGCCAGTGCAATTTCTTGTGCTTGGTGTCCTAGGTATTTGTACCACACCTTGGAGCAATTCAAGGACTTTCTGGGGTTTAGTTGCTGCTGTTATTATTATGCTTATTATATATATTTGCTATGATATCAAAAAGAAACTCAGTAACTTGGTGTGCACATAGATCCTTTGACAGAGGTCTTGTATACTTATCATCACTATCTATTGATGTACAGCACTTTCCTTTTTTGTTATTAATGAGATTAATGTTTAGCCATGAAGAGTTACTGTCTCAGGGACTCTTAGGAACCATTAGCACCAAATGACAATTAAACTGCAGGAAATGCCCTGCATCAAGATCATTCATAATTGCTGTTAGAACATTTAGATCCAATCTGAATGCTGTCTTTGTTACTCGTGCTATCTGCCTTTTAATCTTTTTCATTTTATGGCCCGTGGCATTCCTTTAATTATCACGGTATGGAAGGCTGTTAGCTTTACAAGACACGAAAGGCTTCCAAAATTTGCTCTGCATTTCAGTACAAGAATTCAGGTAGATAGATGTTAGATTTTCTACTTTATGCTTGATGATTATAAGTGAGTGCTGGCAGTAGTTAAGGGAACTGAGCTAAAAGTATACTTGCAGCCAGGTTTGCCAACTTGGCTCTGTACAAAAGGAGGAACTACATTCCAAGGAAATTATACTGTCCCCATTCTGTACAGACAACCACAAAATGCTTAGGCTCATGCAAAAAGTTGAGCAACAGGATCAACTCAGAAATACCAGAATACTCCTTTTTCTTACTGTAAGGTGTTTTTATCATGCCAAAAAAGGCTTGTGTCTTTACCTGAGCTTGTGTGACCTCCTCAGTGAACCAGGGCCCTTGTCTGCATTTATCTGAACTGGGTAGACTTACTAAAGTTCTTGCTTTCCATATGCAGTAAAAATACATGAAGGGATTGTTTAGTCTGTCAAAACACATGAAAAATTGCCAGTGAACCCCAAATATTGTCATATTCACTCACCTGAAACAGCAGACCAGCATTACCCTATGTTACTGGCCGTGATGTGTGCTGTAAGAAGCATAAGATGTTACTCTAGTCTGCACAGAATTTCTTTTCTGTTTGAACTGAATGCTTGGGCTGAGTAAGACATTATATGTCAGCTGTCAGGCTGAATTATACACTGCGGATACCAGGCTTAAGCCTGTGCTAGAACTGGGTTTGTTTTATTACCAGTGTAGAGGTAGAGAGCCACAGTATCGTCACTGGTATATTCTTACAGAAGCTCTGCAGTTGCTGACTTGCATTTCAGATGAATGGAGCGGATCAATAGTACTGCTCAAAGTTTGCTTTCTGTTTTCCTGTTATCACTAAGCAATCTAATTATTTTGTGTTAATCCATTGTGGAATACCGTCTTGCTGTATTTAAATGTCCAAATCCATCTGGAAATAGAAGCAGGAACAAACAATGGAGGACCTACCTTATTGTGGGTATTTCCTCCCTGCTTTTCAATTATTCTTTGCATATTTTGAACTTCTTTTTTAGTTACTGTTCTTTGTGAAACTGATTCCTCAGCTCTTAGAATGAGTACTGCTTTCTCACATAAGAAATTTCCCTGAATCCCAACCGAAGTATGTACACCACCTTCTGAATTGGTCTGAGTAACGCATAGATCTTGATCTGCACCGCTCATTCCCAGTATATCCGTGAGCGTTTGGTGAGGTTAGTTGTGAAAGAACATTTAGCCATTGTAGCCCATCAGAACAACAAAATCCCTATTAAATTAATTTAATCCAGTTGTGCTACTGGACCCAATGTAAATTGACTTTAGAATGTTAAGATCTGAAGCAAGTTGCAGAGACAATGCTCTACATTTTATCGCACTGCAGGACACCAATGAAAAGTAATGCTAAATGAATATGAGATAACATTTTCCACTCTGTGAAGGATATATTAATGTTCTTGTGGTTTTATGTCTGTTAAAAATAAACCTGACAGACAATGAAAATGCTTCTGTTGATAGCTCCTGTGAATTACAACATTTTAGATCCAGTAATGGACCATATACATTAAGGAGTATATTTTATGTAGGAAGAATTTAAGTTCTTTTTTCGTGTGTGTGTTTGAATATTGTAAGAAAAGGCTTACAGATCCATTCAACATGTGAATGAAATTAGTTTCTTCTGACACGCTCAATTGCATTGGATATGTAAAGAATTTAATTAGTGGTATATCCTCCAGTAATTGCCTAGGCTGTGCTCCGACCACCAGTTCTTCACCATCAACCAATTGCAGATACACACACATCTCTTGGAGCACCACAGACACCTTCCAGCTCTGTTATGAAAGAATGTGTGAGCGTAATGGCCACCACTAAGTCCTGTGACTTGATGCACTGGGAAAATGCATCATGCTAGTTTAAATACCAGACTGCACAAAAATTATGTTCCCATCTTAGTCACGATGAGTAACCCAAACTGGAGTTGAAATAGTGCTGAAGACAAGGTAACACAGATTTTACCCTAGATTAGCCTTTTCAGTTCTGCTCAGGGATTATTTGTATGTTGCTGACTCTCTCAGATTTCCTTGTTGTCTCTGTTATTTTAACTCAGGGTTGCTAATTTAGTTTAGCAATTCTGCATTAAAAGCATTTTTAATCTGTGGCCATAGAAAAATAGGTTAACCTCAGTAAGTGTTTTACATATAACCGATGTTGTCTAGAGATGCAGTTGGTTAGTTGAAAAGTCCGATGAGGACTCGTTTGCTGTGGTCTTAGTCTGTTGAAAATGTTACAAGGGCTGTGACAAATTTGTAACAATGGATTAAAGTTGGATGGATGAAGCTGTTACCATCTCCCTCTCTCTTTCACCCTGTCCTGTTAAATGATGCTCCTGTCTCCAAGGCAGGAACTCTGATCCACAGGGAATCAGGTCCTAAACTTGCACAGATTTTGATCCTGGATAGCAAAGCAAATGGAACTCTCAGGATCAGTAATTGACAGAGTTATCCTTTATAGATCTGCCACCACAAGTCTGTCAGAGCCCAAAGTAACAAGATGTACTATCCCACTGGAAAAAAAAAAGGAGAACTTTACTATCAAATGTTTCCTTACATAGGAGAAAAGGCTGTGGTTTGCTGAGAACAGGTTTTGAAAAGGTATTAACATGGTTCTGTTGTGACCTCACCTGAAATGACCTATCTGAGGCCTTAGTATGTTCTTGTATGAACATGGTGTACATGGGATTTGCAGGACCTTTTCTGCAATAAAACAAAGAAAAAAGAGACGTACCAACCAGCCTACAAAATGCTTTTATGTCAGTGCTGTCTTTGCTTGTGCATAGCCGTGGAATGCCTTGTGATCTGTGCTAAATGTTTGCGGCCCAGGTTGTGGAAGTGCAAGCTACGAAAATAAGCATGATTGTGTTTTCTGGCTTCCTTGCGTATGACAGCTGGAACATTCTCCCACAACAAGGATAGGCCTGACTTGTCAGAACAGTGGCAGACAGTGGGAAGGAGAGACATGATGTTCAATATTTACAAATTATCACCCAGGCTATAATTAGAGAGAAAGAAAGAAACTTGTAGGAAAAAGATTGCCATTGGGAAGCCATTAATGGTAAACAAACACTCATAGAACAAGCCTGGTGGGAAGCATCAGCCATAGCATTCGAGGTTGCCAAGCACACTAACATGACACATCATTACTAGCCAGTAGCAACGATTGACCATAAGTTAGACAAGGTACTCTCTACTGAGGGATGGAAAAATGAGCACATCATGACACAGACTTTGAGAAGAAATAATCTATTGCTTGCTGATAGTTATCACAGGCCAAAGTGTACAAGTCTTCTGTGGACACATTAAAGACACACTGACACACGAGTCACAGGAAGGTCACAAAAGAATGAACAGCATCCGTCATTCAAACCAAGCAGAGAAACAAAGGGGTTCCTTGTTTTCCGTCTGAAAGTGATAGCAGCTAGTTCTTTGACCTACACTCAAAAAGTCTATCTGCAGCCTGACCATTTTAGTTCCATTTCAGCAAAATTGTCCTAAGTGCTTACGTTCACCAGAAATTACATCTGACTGTGTGCTAAGGAGAACTGAGAGTATCTGACCTTTGAAGGCTGGTGGCACTGAATTTTTTAATTCTCAAAAATTTCCCTGCTTCTTCAGGATGTATTGAAGCGAGCTTTGTTTGCAGTGACCTGATCAGGAGGTAACGCCAACTCTACTCCAGCTCTGCTTCTCTAAAGCAGCTGTATTGCTGCAGGTTGCATCAGTGGAATAGAGAAGGACCCTGGCTCAAGTGAAGGTAAAAAGAGACACTGAATGCCAGGATTCTGCAGCAAAATTGACACAATGCAAGGACTGTGAAAAAAACAAATTCTAAATGAAGAGCTGCACACTGTACTCTTCACCTAACTCTTATGTCCTGCTGCCGCTATAGAATTCTTGCAGTAGAGCACATGCTTTCTGATTTCAGACACCTTCAGGCAAGATTCTCAGTGTGCTTCAGACGTGCATTGTGGGGAACCATCTTCCATAAATCTGAGCCTGAGCTTCCCATAGGTAGAAGTCAGCAGGTTTCTGTCTGGAAAGATGCTGGAAATGCCTCAAAAGTATACATAGGAAGGCACAATCATGGAGTTTGGAAATGGGAGGTAGACAATTATGTTTGCATTCATTATTCACATTTTCTGTCTTGTACTGGTGAAATACAATGCCTGTTATTCCTGCTGTCCTTTCTATTGCACTGAATCTCACCCTTATTCTTGCTGTTGAGCTTTGCAGTTCCAATATCACTTCCAAAGGAGCCTAAAGAGGAACTTTGTGCCTCCAGAGCACAGAACCAACCTGGCGTAGGCTGAGTAGCCTATTTGAGGATACGGGTCTGACGTCTCCAGATGTGGTTTGAGGGAAAGAAAAAGTCAAGACAGTATTTACAGCTCTAAATCCCTCTGCATTCCACACTGGCATTTACTGTTGGATAGCTAAGGATCCTCCTTTGTCAGATGCTGTTAGGTTGGGGAGGATTGTAAACTGAAGACCAAAGGGGCATACTGGGTGGGAAATCTGTCTGGGAACATTGGACACAGGAGCATAGCACAGACTGTATTGCCACAAACTCGGTGCTGTCAAGCAACCTTGCAGCTTTTTTCCCTGTATTGGAGGCCAATCAGCCTCATCCTCTTCTAACTGTTGTCTCACATACTCTCTCCCTACTGTGGTGCCACCACTTTGTATGGGTTGAAACTCATGGCGGTAAACAAGACACCTGCCTCTGTGTTGTCAGAAATAGAGAACTTTGGGGTTTTTTGTTTAATCTAATATTTGTCAGGACATGTTGGCTCATTAGAAGTGAAAGTGTAGGAATGCATCTCTTTTACCTGTTTCTGTAGCAGCAGCGCTGGTCAAAAGTAGACAGACAGACTGTCAGAGCAGGCTCCTACTCCTCCTGTTGGGGGACCTTTGCTTGGTGCTGGTGAGGCAGGGATGTGAACACGGTTGTTCTTGCATTTAATGTAACTTCTGGGTGTTTAAGAGAAACTTTGAAAGCTCTTAGTTTCATCCCAGCATGGAGTCGGAAAAACTCTGCAATAGCAAGAGGTTTCAGAGGATGAGAAAACTCTTTCCTGTCCTATACAATATAGTACTTGGCGGTCTGTGTAGCTGAAGCTGTTTTCTAACTATGGCAGTGTCCCAGCTTTTTTATTTTCTTTTTCTTTTAACCTTGTTTGGTTTGTTTCCAGGAGTCTGTTATCACTAAATAATATCAGAAAAAGTTGTTTGTTTGAAGATTTCTCAATACCAAAATTGTGGCTTGTACTTACCAGCTAATACTTGCAAATAGCCTGTTGCTGATTTTTATCCTCAGCTTTCAATCATGATTCTAATCAGATAACAGGGAGGAGGAACAATTCTTTGTCCAAAACCTACTATTTTGTGTAATTAATGAGGTAAGCCACAAAAATACTTTGGTGGATGCTGAAATAAAATGTCTCGAAGAACGCAGGAGAATTGTTAATGGATTATTTTAACCAGGGTAATGAAAACACTGAACTTAGACAGAGCTGAAGCACCTCTGGTCTATAGTAATCTTTTACTTTTGCTTCAAGTCAATGAAATGAAAAGGCAGTGCAGATCTGCTTTGTTTGAATTTTCAAGGTTGCCTCTTAAATCTTTTCAGTGGTCATAAGCATTTCTTGGTTAGCAACAATTGCTTAATTATAGCCAAACCATAAGTATTTTCCCAAAGTATGTGATCATATTGCTGTTAGAGTGCATAATTGTTTTCTTCTTGAAGAAGCTAAATATGGCTTAACAACTGTGTCATGACATTAACAGAAAATGCCTGGCGTCACAGGGCATAGTGTGGATGCTGCACCGAAACGCTCATAACCACAGTTCAATTAATTGACCTTCCAAGGGGGTGAAATATCACACTAGTCATCTGCCTTTGGTTTCTCAAGCCACATCAAACAATTGTGTGGAAAAGTTAAAAAAAAAAAAAGAAAAAAAAGCAAAGTGCTAGGTTGTCTGATTTCAGCAGTTAATGGCTGTAGGTCACTTGATAGCCCTTTGTTTGCAATACAGTGATACGCCTGTATCTTGTAAAGGTTCACCAGAGTGACTTATTGCTGTGGTCCGTGGACTAAAATAAAACTTGCACGTGCCATGCACCACATGATGCATTAAGTATTCTAACAGTGTATTACAAAATCTTGTCAACACTAGGGAAAATGACTATTTCAAGAAGTGGAGCTGGCTGAAAAAAAAGCCACCATTCTTTTATTTCCAAAATGGGCCCTTATGAAACACAGAGATTTGAGGAGCTGGAGGGAGAGAGAAAGGGATTTCTTCATTTGTCTGCTGGAGAGATGTCTTTCTCTTGGCTAATCAAAAATGTCAACAGAATAAAAGAGAAACCCACTTCCAAATCAGATTTTCACATTATTTCATGTCTTTTCTATTTCTCATTTTTGAGCAGCTGCCCTGAGAACAATCTCCAGGAACATGAAGCATGCTATAGCTGCCTGGTGTGCAGTTGCATCCTGAAGGTCTTGAGCAGATTTGCTTTCAGCTACCTGTGTGCCACCTTGTTCTAGTGTTAGTTAGCTGATTTAATACCAGTGTGGAAGCAGTCCTCTCTCTTGTCTGCTGTACAATGTGCCAAGTGGTCTTGCAGAATTTGTCAGAAGATAATCCTTCTGTGAATCGTTCTAAAAGAAGTATGCACAAAGAATGGTAATCATAGCAGTTTCTAGGCACTGAGCAAGATTGTGCCACTTTTTAGAATGAAGTAGTTCAGCTACTTATTTGCAGCCTAGAAAGAAATCTCTGTTGACTGAAAAAATGATGTTTTAGTATATGAAATATAACCACTTCTTCCTTTACATGTCTTTTGACAGATTAAATCTCTGACAATGAAGCCTTTTACTGCATATCCTTCTGGGTTTATGATATTCCTGTTTGCCTTGCTGCAGAGGAGCTATGAACAATGCAAAGAGGCAACTAAAAAATCAGAGATGAATTTGAGTGTAAAATATGATCTTCCGCACTTCATCACAGAAACACCGATTCAGAATGTAGTTTTATACAAGCATCACGTTTATATTGGAGCAGTCAACAAGATTTATATACTAAATGAAGCTCTCCAGAACATTTCTGTGTACAAGACTGGGCCTGTTATGGAGAACCCTGACTGTGCACCATGTGAAGACTGCAAAGATAAAGCCAATTTATCTAACAGCATTTGGAAGAATAACGTCAACATGGCGCTGCTCTTAGAAACTTACTATGATGATCAGCTCATCAGCTGTGGTAGCGTGTCTGGCGGCATCTGCCACCGTCACATCATTCACCCTGACAACCCTGCTGACATTGAAAGCGAGGTGCACTGCATGTATTCACCCCGGGTGGATGGAGAAGCAGATAATTGTCCTGACTGTGTTGTAAGCACTTTAGGAACCAAAGTTTTAGTAACTGAAAAGGACAGGTTTGTTAACTTCTTTGTTGGAAATACTGTGACATCTACATTTCAACCCCCTTATGTACTGCATTCAATATCGGTTAGAAGGTTGAAAGAAACACAGGATGGTTTTGAATTTCTCACCGATCAGTCTTACGTAGATATCCTCCCTCAGTTCCGTGACTCTTATCCCATTAAGTATGTCCATGCTTTTGAAAATGACCACTTTGTCTATTTTCTGACTGTCCAGAGAGAATCTCTTGACTCCCAAGCTTTTCACACTAGAATTATCCGCTTCTGCACTTTAGATTCAGAGATGCGTTCTTACATGGAAATGCCTCTTGAGTGTATTTTTACTGAAAAGCGGAGAAGGAGGTCCATCCGGAAGGAGGTATTCAACATTTTGCAAGCTGCCTACGTCAGCAAGCCAGGCGCGGCTCTGGCCCACGAAATGGGCCTTGGGCTGAACGATGATATTCTCTACGGTGTTTTTGCACAAAGCAAACCCGACTCTTCAGAACCAACCAATAGATCTGCTGTCTGTGCTGTGTCTGTGCGAACCATCAATGAGTTTTTCAACAAGATTGTTGACAAGCAGAATATGAAATGTCTCCAGCACTTTTATGCGAAAGAAAGCAAGTACTGCTTAAACAGGGTAAGCAGCAATTTTCTTGTCACATTTGGGACTCTCATTTCAATTTCTGCCTACTCCATTGCCACATAGCCATCTCCTCCGTTTCAGTTACAAAATATAAGTCCTTGACCATTTCAGGTTTCTCAGCATTGCTCTGTAAGGATTAGTTCCTGTAAACTGAGTATGAAAGTCACTGAGGTCCTTTTGGTGCTAAAAACCTTTTGGTGGAACTGGATAGAAAGTCCTTTTTAAAAGATTTCTCAATAGTTTTTCTTGAAAGACAAAAAGAGAACATTTAGGCAGGTATTTCTTTTAATACCATGCAAAGTATTAATTAACATTCATATCCATGTGCACTGAAGAGTCCCTGAAAATGTCACTCATATTCTACACTGTTAATGCTGAATCATTGCCCTGCTTAGAAAAAAAATAAGGAGCTGGTTTGGAACATGCCATGAAGAGCCAGATTGTAATGCAGTTAGTCATGCTTGATGCTGAAAGCCCCATTGAAATCTGTTTTCTTAATGAAACAAATCTCTATGACTGGTAATCTCGGGTGGGAGAGCTGCTTTGCTGAACGTGTGTTCAGGTGGTTGCTGCTTTCCAACCATATTGTGAGGGAAGGAAG
Source organism: Upupa epops (assembly GCA_013397515.1). Taxonomy (NCBI): domain Eukaryota; kingdom Metazoa; phylum Chordata; class Aves; order Bucerotiformes; family Upupidae; genus Upupa; species Upupa epops. Next base: position 183,907 of record VZRI01000935.1, on the reverse strand, counting down.
CACAGAAGTTATTTCTTCCCCTCTGGCCAGTGTTGATGCCTGTGAAACATGAAACTCTGGAGCTTTGAGTTGTACCTGTTTATGTAGCAGGGCTGTTAAGTGTCCTCTGTGGGTAACTTTCTATTCTCAGATACAAGAAAACTGGAGCTCAGAAGGGTAGAGACGGAGCCCTTATCATGGGGCTTTGCTCAGCCTCAAAAGCCAAGACAAGGCCTGCATCACCATGAAGAAACAGTTCAACCCGCATGGGATGGGATCAACAACGTCCTGTTGTTGTGACAGCTTGTGGCGAGGGTGTGAACCGGGGGTCTTTGCTAGCAATTCTGCCCAGCACAGGGCATCAGGACAGAGTGTTGGCACATGCCCCACTTAATGTTGCGAGCCTCTTGCATGAAAGAGAAGGGCTACTTATCACTGCTAGAGGTGGTGTCTCCGGGAGAAGCGTCCCTCACAGAACAGTGAATTCTCCCTTGTAGCCAGAGTGTGCTCGGAGGTGTGCTCAGAGCATCATCACAACAGCCTTGACAATTGAGAGACAATTGCTCCAGGTGTTCAGCACTGAGCTGGGCATTGCCGGGGGCTGTTGATAACACAGCCACAGCACAAGTATCATTGAATTCTACTTCTTTTGAGGGAAAGGCAATTTTATGGAACTGAAAGCAAGTCAAAAGCATAGTAACTTCTTGTCTGTGCTATTGCTGTCCTGATTTTTCATTTCTGGTCTTAACATTCTTTTTTTTTTTTTAATCTTTCAGTTAATTTTTAACAATGTGCATTGTTGTTCTCTGAAAGTACCTTTATTCCTTAATCCAGGAGTGATTGTTTCTTAAAGCTCACATCCTTTAACTTGTCTCATTCTGTACTTGCTTATGCACCTGTTTCATAAGGCGATCTTTCTGTGGCAAAGTGTACCATGACAACATTGACAGAGTAATTTGCCTCTTTTCACACGCTGGGAAGTACTTTATCGTTTCAGAAGCTTTTTGAATGTCTGTTACTGCTTTGCATATTAGAACTGGATGTTTTGTACTGCGTGTGGTTTATGATAGTCGACTAGTGATTTTCAAGAAATGTGATCAGAATTCTGATTTCTGTTACACTAAGTTGATAAAGGGGAAAAAATTTTTTTTGATTTCCTGTGGTTCCTTCAAATGACTCAAAGGCAGTCAGAATTTTTTGTCCTGATTGTTTGCTTAACTCCAAAATGTCAAGACAGTCAAGGTCGCCATTTCATCTGCTTTATTCCAGAGGACTCATTAAGGTTCCAGTAAGAAGTGTCCTGCAAGTATAAGGTTGGCTGTAAAGATTGGCAAGTATTTGCCAAGCAGTCTTTGTGCACCTATTTGTGTAAAATAGGCCTGCAAGATTTGAAGGCAAAGGAAGGGAAGGAGAAAGCAGAAGAGGAAAAGCACATTACTCCTTCAGCTTGTGTCAGGAATGTGAAATCAGGTCTTTGGTTTAGGTGGAGATAAAATGATAATTAAGAAAATGTGTCCCAAACTGCTCAACATTTTTGAGGCCCTTTTTTGTACATTATAAAAGCATACTCAGGCCGGTTTTCCCCTTTTGTAAGTCAACTTCAGATGAAAAAAAAAGCTTTCATAAACTGTGAGAGTTCGTCACAGCTAATTTTGGCAAAATTTCAAACCTGCTTTCTGTAGCATAGCCAAGATGATCCTTCTCTGTGATGTTGAGAGAATGAAACCACAGACCACTGATGCAAGTGAAAGGCATTGACCACTGTGAGATTAAGTCACAAGACAGTGAAAACAGTGCAGCAGTGAATATGGTATGCCACTAACTTCAATGTTAAAAAGAAAAATGACCCTTTAGCAATGTGTGCAAAGGAGTGCTATCTGATAATTTACACTTAGAGTCTGATTGATGAAACCCATTTCATGTTAGCCAGAAAAATCCCCCAAGACAATTGTACTTAATTCTGTTGGACTTTGGGCAGTCCATCTTGTTAAGTGACTGTCCCTCAGGACTGTTTAGTCTGAGGCTGCTAAAGGTAAAACTAGACCAAAATAAACCAGTGTAAAACATCCATAACACTTCAAGTCATTCTCAGATTTTAAGCACTAAAAGAAACCAATTTCTAATCATGATGATGTAGTTCACAAAATCTGTTATTTTTTAGCCTTGTTTCTTAAAGGAATGAAATTTATGTGTCATGCTATTGCCTGACATTCTTTTAGTTCTCCTGACAACCGCACAGTAAGACATCGTATAGACGTGAAGCCAGGTGTGAATCTAGAGGCAGAATCAGCATATGCTCAGGCCATGGAACCTGATGAAGTTTAAGGGGCCCCTCCATAGACATCAGAAGGGACCAATGCCGGTATTGCTCACACATGGGAAAAGTCTCAGTCAGAGCTTAGCTGGACACCAAAGTCAACCAACCACAAGATATAAATCTGGACATAACTGTGATTATGGAAAACTTTATAAAGTCAAAACCCCCAACATTTCCAGGTTTTTTTTAAGTGAAACATATATTAAGGCAAAGTCCAGGATCACAGAAGTCAGGGCTTGGAAAATTTAATCCAGTGATGCATCTGATTGATATCACATGTACCTCAATGGAGCTGTAACCAGTTTGTACTTCCTAATCATTTCCTTCAGTGGATTTCTGGCTGCCACTTCAATGACAGCAAGGAGGAAACTGGATTGGCTTAGAATTAAAAGAAAAATTGGGAGCCATAGTAGAAGGGTTTCATTGCCCAACTCAGGGCAAAGATATCTGAGAGGTAGCTGCTCTAGAGGGTTTTGAATCAATGTTCAGGAATCTCCTCAGCCACAACAAAGAGAAAACTGGATGTAGGCTTTTAGCAGAGTTTATTTGGTCACAGTTAGTCACTGTTAGCCCTGATGTGGTACTCCTCAAAGCAGAGGAATACTTAGATGAGAGCACAAATGCTGCTTATTTCTTTTCCAGACATAGTCCAGCTGTGTGCACCTCTTACCATGAGTTACATGTGATTCTCCAAGTGAAGAAGATGGGTTAAGTTTAGCTTTGACAATCTCAATTATACATTTGAATTAGTTAGGACATGATCTTACAGGCTTTCTTTAGCCTTTCTGCATCTTTTAACTGTTAGCCCAATTGCTGTTGACTTCTGTGGAAAAGTACCTCTAAGAATGAAATCCAAGTTCAGTTTGGCAAAGATACTATAGCTCTGTTTCTTCTGTAGGTAAGCTCACGTGGAAGCATAAAGTGCTCCATTTATTCTACAGGGAAAAAGAAACCACAGACAGGCTGTTGCCACTGTGTTCCCAACTTGTGTCGTAATGCAGGAAAAACTGGTCACAACTCCTGTCACATGAAAGGCACAAACAGTTGGAATTACCTGAAATGAAAACAGAAGATCACCAAAACGGAGGATAAAGTGACAGTAAAATAAACACATGGTGATGCTTCTTTATTGCTGTTATGCACATGATAGATGAGTAAAATTGGGTTATGCTGATACTGTAATTGAAGAAAATAATTGCTGCTTTCTGTCAGGAAACCACAAAGGCTCATATTGATCTGTCATCCTAAGGGTATGTCAAGGAATATTTAATAAAATAAACAGAGACAAACAACTCTATTGAGGGCCCGTAACTGCAGCATCCCACATCACTTAGTTTAAATTTTTGGCAGGTTTAAAAATAACACCACATCTCTCTGATTAGGAAGAGTTGATGTGGCTTATTTAGATAATCGTGTAGTTTGGAAGAAACGTTCTTTATATTATGAGTAGAAGATGCCTGAATATTTTCCCTAAAAGTAAGGCGCTGGAATTCATCAGGCTGTTTCAGTCACTTAGTCCTCTGGAAATGCTATATCAAATGGCACACAATGCTCTGCCTGGGCACAAAGCCTGCTCCCATCCATAAAGATTTCATCCAAGCTTCTCTATGGGGTTCTGACATCTTAAGGAATAAGAGGGAGGGCCTGGGTGATGGGCAGTGTGCCCTCGTACCTTTTAAAACAGGCTTAAACTCTGGCAGGGTGCATCCATTTTTGAGCTCTGCTCTCACTGCCTGTGCTGAAAACCCAGGTGTTATTCCCAGGGTTGCTGCTGTGTCCTGTATGGTGAGGCAGGGCATGCTCACCAGCCAGCATCCCTCCACCATTAGATGCATGGCCATCTACCCTCCTGACCATGCAGCACCTGAGTGGGGCAAATAACATGGCATAAGGGATTGCAGGAAGAGTCTAAATTCCAGTTAAGTTGCCCATGAGAGGTGTCGGTATGGGTAGGGGTAGAGATGTAGGTAGGAGTGTGAAGGGGGTATGGTATGGGCTTAGATGTCAATATGATACGTGTAACTGCAGAGGTATGGTTTGTTCTTTCCCTGGAACAGGCCACATGGATGCAGTCACAAGGGGATTCTCGAGACAAAGGCAAGGCACGGAAAAAGGCAGGTTTCTTTGGGAAGTAGCTTGCCACCCTGACTGCTATCTGCAGACCCTTATGAGCCCCAGGAGCTATGGAGTTTGGGGGATGACCTGTTAGTCCCTAAATGCTGCAAAGACTTCTTTCTCCTAGTGCCCTGTTAGTGGCCTCTATCTGCCTCCCAGGACTGCTGCTTGGTGTTTTATCACCTTCTTGATGAAAGCTGGATTTCTCTGTGACAAAGTGGTATCCATTAAAGTACCATTTTCTGTAAAGGGCACTTCTTTATTGTCCAGAGTTACTAATAATGTTCCATTTCCAGACTTTTAAATCAAATTCTTCCACTGAAGGCAGGGTTCCCTATGGGTTATTGGGTTATTAGTGGGGAAGAGTAACTACTGTGCTGCTTTTCTCTGGAATTGCAGAGAAATAATTTTGGGCAGAAAGTATTTTAAATTTTTTGTAAGCTGGTATCTGGTCGTGGTTTTAAGGCCTTAAATAACTCTAAAGGCTAGATACTTTTTTTTTTTGTCCAGTATAGCTTCCTTGCAAATTTGCAAGCCTTTACAGTCCCACAAGAAGAGGTGTCCAAAATGTAGCCTAGCAGGTAGGTAGTTAGAGAGTCATTTTGTATGGAGGAGATATTTAAGATCATCAAGTCCAACCATACTGTTAAGGAACACACACAAGAAGTGTGGAATATTCAGATGTAAAAAGCTCTTTCTCTGGATTCAGATCAAGTTATAAAGCTCATTTGCCCCAGGTCAAGTTCCTGTCTAGTCTGCCAATGGCTAGTGTGCAATGAGACTCTGTCAGCTCCTCCTGAAAGATCTACTTGAATTTATTTATAAAAAATTCCAAGTTCCAGAGAAACTGATTCTGTAGTGCACTGCATGCAGACCTAAGTCCTGTATTCATCCCACCTGGCTTTGGTAGGTAGTTGAGGCATCTAAGTAAGAAATGAATTACAAATCTGCTGACAGATGATGGATAGACATATAAATCCTAACAGAGCAGACATTTGCTTAAAGCAGTCATTTTGCCTTTCAGCTCACTCAGCATCAACCTTGCTTCAGCAGTTTCTCTACTTACTTGTTTTGACTCAGGACCACATATTGCCATCATTATTGCTCACTAAAACAACAGTAGGTAATTATTATCTGCGAGAGTGTGGTGTTACTCAAACTTTTGAGGTGGCATGTGGGTGGAGATATTTAGACAGCTTTGGCTGACAGCTTTGTCATCAAAGTGGAATTACTCTTTATTTCCAAACACGCAAGTAGAACCGGAGTCAAATCCCACAGTAAATTTAAAAAAAAACATATACTGCTAAAGAACAAGGTCCATGGCGTAAATGGTTCAGAAAGCAAGTGCTGTTCACGAAGAAATATTACTTGCACTGTCTGAAGAGTGAGTGGAAATTATGAAACATTACAGCAGGAACAATCTTGGGGGAAGTGATAATGAGACCCTCATTTTCTTAAGTCAGATGTTGCCACATTTTTATACACAACCGATGGGAATGAGGGCAAATTGCACAATTTTTTCGAACTTTCTGGACTTCTTTCCATCCTTCTTACATCGCTGCTTTAGCTACACATGCAGCTGTGCAATGTTACCTTGGAATAAGAGTCTCTACACTCGGCATTATCTGGTCTGCCTGGAATTCAGGAATTGTGTTTCATCACAGCTTTCATGAAAGGACTTCTGTGAAAAGTGCGCCTGATGTGCACTGGAAACGTACAGCAAAAGTGCTTTTATCAACACAGCATCTCCTGTGCATTATTTTATTTCTTCAAAATGTGTAATTAGTCAACACCTGTCCTTTGATAAGCTATACACTGAGTTAGATGTTAAATTAATATAATTGGAATCAGCAAAATACAAAGATTACTTAGGTCCATTTTATCTTCAGAATCAATAGGATTTACTTAGTGCTAATGCACTAACCAGATTATGAGAACTAATGCAGCACTGCTCAATGACAAAAGCAAATAATTCTTTGAATGATCCTGACAATAGAACATGTAATCATCTTAATTTGTATTAACTAATTACATTTAACATGGATATCTTTTTATCTGTTGCCTTAAGTGGAGCATCAGAACAGTAACTTTCTTCCCCCCTTTCATTTTAACAGTAAAGTCGATCAAAGCAACAAGTAGTAAGAGTTAGTGGAATGATTCTGTGTAAAATTTTACCTCAATGGTGTTCTTAAAAAAAAATTAACATTCTTTAGCTGTCATAAACATTTGCGTAAACTTTCCATTAACTTTAGTGAGTATTATTAGATCCAGTCCTTGCAGTCCAAAGTGTAACTTACAGGTAATTAAGCTTTCAGTAATTCCCCCTTATTTTTAACTTATTTTGCAAGAAGTAGTATTTTGAAGGGTTAGTTTCCTGTAAGTCATACCATCTCCAGGCAGTAGCAGCACGTAGTAGTGGCCACCGTGTAGTTAGGATTGCTTAAGTATTTCCATCTTAAAGCACTGTTTCTATTGCTTGCTTTCTATTCAAGACTTCTACTTGGCAGTTGAGATTTGAAAAGTTCTTTCTCAGAAAGGGAATGTATCTTCTCCATTTTATTAAAAAATCCTTTGAATTGTTTTTGTATACGTGAGGGATATCGGGAAGAGGAGGAAGGAAGAGGGGAACCATCCTTTGTGTAAAAGAAAAAAAAAAAACAGAGGAAAATATCTTTTACCTTTTAGAGTATAACTTCAATGCCTCAGCAGATGTCTCTTGTCTCCTGTCCCTGGCATGTCCAGTTCTCTGTGAACACTGAATTGAACTCTCAAAGCCAACAAGGGGTTCTTCGGAAGATCAAGTTAGTTGTTTAATAAACTAGGGATTGAAGAAGAAAGAGAAATGCAGCATACTTACATAGTACCCATCACTGCCACATTAAGATGGAAATTGCCCCTCTTTCTGTGCTGTGAGAACAGCAGGTGGGTTACACCCTGGAGTATTCCCTGCAGACTGCTCTAGAGTGGCTTCCCTGCAGTCGTATTGCAAATAATGGCTGACTCAACCATTTGGGATACCTCTTTCAAGGACTTATTGACCCTGTCAATATGAGCATGTGCAATAGTTCAATACAAAATACCTGATCGCTTAATTTGAGATATATGTGAGAAAGGAACTGAAATGTGAGAATACAAATTGAAAGGAATATATTCTTCATGCCAAGAGGGAACATTATTCATGTGACTTTGGCGTACTATGGAAGAGTATATATGACTAGTACTGATCTAAGGCCAAATCCTTCAGTTACCCATAGTTGATCTCTTGAAAACGCAGCAGTGAGTTTTGGGAACTCACACTGCAGTTACACTGGCGCAGCATGTGGACTTGCAGTTGAACATCTTGGTACGAGCCAATATACTGCTTCCAAAGAATTCCTGTTCCTCAGTTCTGTCTGGCTTCTCTTCTGCCTGTTGTACAGCACTGGAGTTTGTTCACAAGAGATTCTTTTCTGGTCAATTACTTCCAGAAAACTAATTGTGTCCCTGTTTTCCCCGTGTTTCATTATTGAATGTGCTCATAACTGCAAAGAATTCAGTTACCATGTGGCAGTGAGAATAATAGATGTGACTATGACTTGTTAAGAGTTGCTATTAGTAAAATTTTGTCCATTTAATGAACTATCTGTCTTGCAAATCACAAAGGAAAAAGATACTCCTTTTGTGATACCATAGCCGAAAGCTATTTATATATTTCCACTCTTCTCCATTATGCTTTATTCACTCTGACCAGCTACAGTATGAAACTATGTGAGAAAGGAGAAGGGTGACAGTCCCTTTGCCAAGGGAACTGACAGAAGAAGACATGAAGTGAAGACAGTCTGTAACCATGCCAGAAGCCAAAAAGTTTGTCCTGGTTATTTTCTTCACTTCTTGTTTTGTCAAAGAGATATAAGCACAAAGATCTTAGTAGTCGTCTTTAACTGAGTCCAGTATTAGAAGGACTGGTATGCAACAGCTAGGAAGTTTTATGAGGCTTATTCAATTTAAGGAGCAATTCCTTTCAAAGATAACAATGACAGTCCAAATCCATAGTGTCCCTCACCTTTATTTATGTCAGACCAGGCAATAACTGGTTCTAACTCTAGTCTTCTGATAACAATGGTGATCAAGTCACTCATTCTCTTCAGGTAGCACTGAGTTATTTGGACCAGAATTTCACTTCTTGTATTTTGCACAGAGAGAGGCAGTGATCAAATGCACATATCACCTGAAGAGAAATACTGGTAACTATCTAACTACTCAAAAAATTCAAATGTGTGACTTAACAGCAAAACTGTGTGAGCTAAAAATCCACAAGAAAATGTGGAGAGGAAAATCTTATACGGTTCTTGTGTGTTCCTCACAGTTACTCTTCCCGTTCAGAGTCTGAAGGACATGTAAATGTATCATTAGGTGCTTGATTCCAATAGGACACACTTCTGGAAATGGTTTTGTTATGGTTCAGCTTAATTCACTGACCTCTACAGCAGAAGAGATAAGCTACTCAGTTTTTCATTGCCTAAGGTAATAAATGTGTTACATAGAATCATCTGTTAATTAACTCAGCAGGAGTTTCTTCTCAGAAAGATTTTTGCCACTTCCAGGTACCAGGATCCAGCTCCTTTAACAGTAGCTTATTGTCCCCTGCTCCATGCTCTGCCATAGAAATGCTCGAAGCAGAAATGTTGCTGGCACTTGTGGGTGCCCACTGAGGGAAACTCCCAGAATCCATAGCAGAAAACAAAAGCTGATAGTCAGGGATATAATTTCTGACAGCCAACTAGTTAAAAGTCATTTAAAGAAAACAGCAGGAAATATGACTAGTACTTATTTCTACTTTCACTTCAGTTCTTTGTAGTTATAGTATTTTACAATTGACACTAGGAAATTTTATCTAGTTACTTTCAGACTGTTTCCCCAGTTAGTCCAATTAAATTTTAATTTTAATGATGTACTCCAAATCACTCACAAGACAGTAGGAGATGTGCTGCAGTGATTAAGTCATTAATTTCCAGTTTATTAAAGACATTAAATATACCATTAAGATATTACACATAATACCACTTTCTAATTGACCATTGCACTTCACTAAGCACAGGTTTTGGCCAGCACTAGGACAAGCCTTGAGGAGTGTTTGTTCTTATTGCCATCACTGCAAACAAATGGAAAGCTCACAAAAAGTCTTTGATGAGAAGTTTGATTATTTTTTCCCCTGAGTCTAGTATTCAGACTAGAGAGTAGACTCTATAATAGGTTTTGACACTGACCTAACTGGGTATTTTTCTGAGATGTCTTCCCTGCTTTGCACTTTTGGGTTCAAATATGCAACTCTGTCTGAAATACTATTTTTATACTCACTGAATGTGATGTATAAATCATCATTTAGCTGCCAAGCTGTGATAGCCCAGCTCAAGGATGTCTAGGACATTTTTTTGGCGCATCTGTCTCCTGTGGACTGAGTCCAGGGTAAATTCCAAAACACCACAACTTCTCCTATGAACAAAGGTAGTGTTGGTTATCTCCTACACTTGTGAACGTAACTGAAAGGCAGTGCCCACACTTGATTGCATACCAGTGGCACACACCTACTACACCAGCTTCACAAAGCCCCCACTGTGAATGACACATGCAACTGGCACCTGCAAGAGAAGTGATACAGCCCATCCCGAGCACTTACCCGTGGTCTGTGTTCAATAGTTGCGTGATTTGTCACTGGAACTTGGCATAATTTCCAGTGTGCATCATCTGACATCAGTTATTTTTCCATATCGACAGCCAAATGGATACTTATGTGTATACTGAGAGAAAGAGAGGGGGGAAGAGGTTCAGGCTTCAAAGAGTTAATTTAAAGCAGCTTCTTTGCTGAAGTTTTCTGTGCTATCCATCTTCCTTTAGTTTTCTAAGTAGTCTTTTAATCTCTTCATTTCTACTCAAAGATCAAAGTCTTCCCATTTCTCAAGCAGCTAACCTTACATTATGTTTAATCCATGAAGCACCATGTTTTGTAAGAGAGCCATATGTGGAGCAATCTGCAGGTTCTCAGGCAGATATCCAAAATTATGACATCTCCCAAGAAGACTAAACTGACTTTAAGGAAGCTAGGAAAGGTGTCAGGACAGCAGGAAAATATCACCACTGGTTAAAAAGAGCTCAAACAGGTTTTCATGAGACATATCAGGATGCTCAAATTATGCTAAGGTGATGACATAGAAGGAAGTGCTTTTATAAGGTCAGCACGGATACATCTCTCCTCAAAGTTGTTTGCTTATGGAAAAAGAGCTGGAATTACAGTAAAGGAGCAGAGATACTTAGTTGAGGGAGGGTTCAGAAATCTGCCTTCTTTCAAAAAGCATGAAAACAGTACATCATTCTGCACATGAACTATTCATACTCATGGTATGAGTAATCTTTGCACAGATGTTTCAGACATACTTTTAGACTGGGTAGGATATGAGTGCAAAAGCTTTTAGCTTGTTTGGCGGCCAAAACAAAGAGAAGCTAAATTTGTCTCTTGATAATCTAATCCAGTCAAATACTGGGTTAAAAAATATTGAAAGAGTATTGAGTATTCTTGTGTAAAATTTGAGATCAGTTCCTCCTGTGCAAACTTCACCATACGTTAACAGTTAACAGCAAAACTAATGCAGCAAACCTTCTAGCATTTGGATAAGCAAACAGTAAATCAGATCTAATCTAGAAGCCCTCTTTCTGTATAATTAAGACACCTCCAGAGATTTCAGTTGCTCTTGATTGGTTTAATGCAGATTTGTAGGGTTACATGAATACATGCTACAGTAATTTGACAGGGCACCTGGAGAAAAGCTGCACCAGCATTGACTGCAGCTCGTGTAGAGCACAGGCAACATCACCTGCCAGTGCTGCTGTTATGCACAATTTGTGAACGTTACAGTTCAACAGCAAAGGACTGAGGTATTTGGTCAAAATTTTGTTAATAGCATTTTTGAATGCTTTTTTTTGTTTTTTCTGGAATTCACTGGCATTAAGGCAGCAAGAAATCCTTGGTTCATTGCTTCCTTTCTCATAGTACTTTGAGGGAAAGACATCTGAATCTAGGAAAAAAAGAAAATAAAATAGGTATTCCTACATGTTCTGTAGTGCTATGATCCAGATCTATTGAATTTACTGGAAAGGTTCTGTCTTTCAAAGGTTTCATTCAAGTTTCTTAAAAGATTTTTTTAAAACATGTTTGAAACAACAAATCAATTTAAAAATGAGGAAAAGGAAGCTCTCTATTGATTTCAACAGAGGGAACCACTGTAAGAGCCTTTGTAATTCTCCCTGCATGTTTATTCATAAAGTATGTCACAGTGGGAACATGCTAAATGACTTCCAAATTGAAACTGGTTAGAAATCCTTCAGGGGGTTCCCAGGTTTTTTTGCATGATCTCATCAAAGCGTATGATGTAGTATCAATATTAATAAAATTATCAGTTAATAGATTACTATTGAATTGGCAGGAGAGCAGGTTATATTCTTCTTGAGAGACAACTTAAAATGTATTGTTCAATAATTTTTCCAATAAAAATTAAAAACACATAATCTCTATTCCCAAACTGAAACAGAAAATCCTGCATATGCAGCAACTATTATAGTACATGTAAGACATGCAGTCATAGGTGATCAATGTACAATATCTGAAGTAACTATAAAAAGATGTCTTCCCCATAGTTTCATTTAACTACACAACCAGAAAAATGTTTTACCTGGCTTACATCTCTTCTATCTTTCTTCATATTTTTCTCTTCTTTTGCATTGTATCCCTGAAAACGATGGTGAAAAGACAATAGGAGAATAACACTGGAATTTGTTACTTTAAGAGGAAAAAACAGTGGGTTTAGAGCATTATTTTCTAGGAATTGCTGTTTTAGAAGCAGAGGTGTGATTGGGCAGCCTCTGCAAAGATTTCTGGTACCCTTGGAGAGCAGCACTGCAGAAGTTACTAAGAGAAAGGGTACCTCGATATATGTGCCATCTGGTTGAACTAAAGACCCCATGTCTTGATTCCCAACAGATAGGACAAAAACTGTTAAAAAAATTGTTCCCATAACATTAAGAAGTCATTGCCTTCCTCATGGAACATCATAACTGATGAAGCAATTAAGTTTGAAACATTTTAAAATACTTTTGGTCAAATGCATTTGTGCTAAATGACTTCATTCTGACAAAAATCTATTCCTACTTGTAAAGACAAGACTCATCTGTACTTCATTTTCAAACAGGCTTTTTCAAGAAATTCTTCATACTGCAGAGCACAAGATGATGAATATCGCTTAGAAGTTACAACTCCTTTGCAGAGGGTTGACTTGTTCATGGGCCAGTTCAACAGTGTTCTGCTAACTTCGATATCTGTCTTTACCAAAGGGAACCTCACTGTTGCTAATCTGGGCACGTCGGAGGGACGCTTCATGCAGGTAGGTTTTACTACAACACCTTCAGGATGAAAATATCTACTAGAGTTCAGCAGGATGGTGGAAAGTGAAGAGCAGTATTACCCAAGTTTAACAGGGCATTTGAAATTGCTGAGTAAAATTTGGCTTCTGGAATATAAATACAATGCCTAATAGAGCTTTCAGCATTTGAAGTGTTTGCATGGGCTTTGTGGTTTGGAGCAATGGTTTTGCAGCAGATTCTACCACAATCTCCTCTTAGTCCAGCTGGCTCAGTTCACAGAATGGTTTTGGTCTATACAAACTAGATTTCTCTAAAAAGAAGCTAAACTGAAAAGCTGTGGATACACATCAAACCCAGCTGGGTAGAAAGGTCCAAAACAGCGGCTAATTCTTCAAACAGCTTCAGATACACACTTCACATTGTCACTTGGTCTACAGGATCAGATTAAACCCAGTTCAATATAAAATGCCGAGAGAGCTTATAATGTAGAAGCAGAAGCCTCAGCAACAGTTGTTTCTATATACTGATCCATTCCATTGGTAGCAAATGATTTGTTAATGTACCCATAGCCTGTGACTCACAGCTGCAGAATTGACATTAGCTCCTCTTCTACCTACTTACACCTTCCTCTGAGTGACTGAAAACCCCTTAGATTTCTGGGCTCTTGCTCATTCCCGTCTCAGTTTTGCACAGCAATACTTCCTATCCTATAACAGGTTTTCCATAATAAATGGTAAATCACACCTCTGAGAAGTCTGTCTCCCTCCACACTAAGTACAAAACTAGACAAGTAGAATATACTACAGGGCTTCTTTTTAGGTGACTAACATCATAAATCTAACCCATACAGCCAACAGTCTCTTAAAAATTTGCTAGTCAAAATTAATCAACACCAAGGACTCCCTCTATTCACATATGTCATCTTGCAGTGACCACCTTGGAGAGCTCGGCATTGCCAGCTGCCAGAGTCCAGCCTGGATATGCACGTCAGCCTGAATACCTCTTGCACCCAAGGACCCAAGGACCTTTTACTCTGCCAATATTACCTGTTTTCTCATGGTCTTGAAGTATTGGCAGAGTTTGGGCCCTCTTGCTCTGTAGGCTGCAGACAGCCATCAAAATCAGTAGCGTTGTCCCCTGATGAGAAGGCTGTCAGTCTCTGTGCCCTTCCAGTTTTCCCATTTCCTGTAACCTTCTATTGGAAAATATTGAGGCACATGTAACTTTTCATACAAACAAGCCTTCCCTTTGTCTCTTTCTTCTATCCTTTCCCCTCATTCTTAATTTTTATCACATGTGGTAAGTAGGGTTACGTATTGTCTCCAGTATATGTATATACTTTTTATATGTATATATATATCCCTTGCTGGACAAAGAAAATCTTATACCTCCACTTCTGTCTTCTGCACAGACTGAACACAGGACCTGTCTCATAACGCAAAATACGTAATGCTTCTGCAGGGAAGGAGATCAAAGTGATTTAGCACAAAAGATGGATGAAACAATGGAGAACATAATGTTTCTCTTTCTCCCTAAAATAGGAATTAAAAAAAAAATTAATGACAATCCTGCCTTTACCTGAATTTCTCATGATAATGTTGTTAACTTTAAGCTTGAGTTTACCTTCATTGCTGGAAAGGCAAATGGTAATAGACCAAGCACAGGACCAACCTACACTTCATTCTTAAATGAACACAATGGCTCACACAGTGAATGTCAGCAATTTGTTTAACCTTTCTGAAGACACTTCCTTATCTACAAAATACTGCTAATACCAACTACTGTCTTACTTGCAGTATTACTTCTGGGCTGTCACAAAGCTTTTAGGGAGCTTTTTAGGAAAGCTCAAGGCAGCATTATTTTTATGTGCAACATGCACCACACACTTCATTCAGACGTTTGCACATCTCAAGGAACAGTAAAAATATTTCCAGAACACATTTTCTATTCCAGGTTCAGTTGCAGATCAAAAGAAAGGGTATTGTGTAAACTCCACATTGCCATCAGCAGAAATATTCTCATCATTGAATTAGACTTGGCTTGAGCTGCAGGGGAAAGTCAGAATAGAGCTCATATTGTAATAAATAGAAGCTGTTTCTTTGAAGGTTTGATGCAACCAGCAGGAGAGTAAGCTATCTGACTACGTTTAGTGGTGCTACCTCCAAATAAAAAGGTGTGTGTTTGGCCTTTAAATAATCTTGGAAGGAGTCCTAGGCTTAAAGATATAGGAGATGAAGCTTTTTGCAGAATGTAATGTTCACTTACGTCTTTTTTCTTTTCACTAATAGTTATCTAGGAGGTGCTTTCAAACATGTTCATTAGCAAATGTCCAACTAAAGCAGATTTGCAGCGTTTCTATGGAAATATAGCTGTTAACTGCAGTGAGATGATTATTACAAATTGAGCTCTTAAATGACCGTTACTGAAGCAAAATGAGTTAAAAATCAGAATGATGATTTAATTTATCTAAAAGATACCCGCAGACATTTCCCAACATTTTTTTGCATAGAAATATAACAATGCTCTTTTCCATTTCATTCATAAATCTACTGGAACTTTTTGCCAAGAATCCTCAGTTTGTCATTTATTGTGCACCTCACTTTCACACAGGCATTTGCACTCAGATTTGTAGCACTTTATACATAAGAATATTTGATTTTCTCATGCAATCCCCTCGTAACAATCTCTTTGTAACTATTCAGAGACAGGTATGTTTTCAGAGAAAATGTGTTGCCAAATCCTACCTCTCACGGAACCTGTTTTAAAACTGGTTGTATTGTATTAATATCTCCCGAACATAGTTTCTTGCCAACTTTTGAAACACAAAAGAAATATTATTCATATAGAGGCTTCTAAAATTAGAAAATCATCTCATCCTTTCTAGTGATGCCATCTTGTATCCTCTTTGAAATACCAAACCTTGCCATATTTAGACAGTCTAGTTTGTGACATAAATTTCAGCACTAGCAGCCATCCATCAGAATAAAAGAAATAGTACAGTACCTTTGTCTCCAGCAATCACATTCTGAAGTGCCCAAATACAAAACAGGTTGGTGAAAGAAATGAACATTTAATTCACAATTGTGTTCTCTTAATTTAGGACTTCCTTTAATTATTTAGAACACTTTTTTTGGGGGAAAAATTGTTTAAAATTTTAATGATCATGTTATCTAAATTGAACTGAAGCTCCCAACCTGTGCTGTGAAAGCCACAAGTTGCATCAGCTACTGAAGTTCAAACACACGAGAAATTTATTTAAAAGGCTTCTCATGTTCTCTCATTATACTTGATCTGCATCCAGCCACTTCATTATCCTTCTTTGTTGCCTCTTTCTTGCCATATTTCCATCTCCTTTTGCATTTCTTTTGCTCATTGCTTTCTGCCTTCCTGTAATGGTTTATAGAGAGGGTCTAAATCAGTTTGGGTTGGTGCCTGTAATTCAAGCACAACTAGCTCTCACCGAGCGTTCAACAGGCAGTGAAGCAACTTTGCTAAGAAAGACAACAGTTTATTGAACCCCTCACCAAGAAGAAAAGGAAAAAATCCCAAGTAAGTAAAAGAATCGAAAAAGTAAAACAGAAACTGTATCACAATGCCTTTGCACACACTGAGAGAAATGGGAGACAGCTAACACACTGGGTTTTGGCCTTAGGTGAAAACTCTGAGGCAAGAGAGTGTACACCAAAACTCATATACTGCAAATCCACCCCACACACGCTCACACCCCACTTTTCAGAAGAGAAAGGAGGGGGGAGCAGGAATACAGCACAAAATATACATTGATGCTTGTGGAAAAGTTCTCTTTCCCAGTCCTCATGCAGATACCAGTCCTTCCTGACATCTCCAGCACACTTGTAGCTCACACTGACTCAGGGGCTCTTCTTTGAGGCTACAGCAGTGTCAAATGTGGAGGATAGAACAGAATCCCAGACTCCCTGTTCGCCAAAGGCTTAGGAGATTGGTACTTGTGATCTCTCTTTCTCTCTCTCAGTAGAGGCTTCTCTCAGTCTCTCAGTGGCAGAGTTTACAGGATCTTTGCCAGTCTGATGGAGACAAAGGCAACAGGACACTGGTCACGTTGGGCAACGCCAGTTATGGTGAATGGGCCTCTCCAGGCCTCCTCCAAGGGATATTCTACAGGGCCTTATGCAAAGCCTTTCTTTCTTCTCCCCTGTGGTCAGGCACTGAGGGAGATAGAAGGTGAAGAGCTCACCTCTGTCTGGCATCTTCAAAGGTGATCAAGCTGTACAAGCGGCCGTGGAGGAGTTGCCCTCTCTTCAGCCTGCTGCCAGGAGCTGAGATGAGTTGATGCTGGCTTTCTGCATTGGAGCCCTCAAAAAAAAAAGGGGAGGGCTGCAGTTTCCCCTCCACTGAAGGGGCTGCAGTTGTGGACAGTGGCTTGCCTGTTCAGCCTGCTGCCAGGACCTAGTGCGAGCTGGAGCTGGCCGCAGTCCAAAAGGCCCACTCTCTCTGCGTTCGAGCTCCCATGCAAAAGAGGGCTGTGGCTGGCCCCTGCAGCAGAGCTACAGCCAGGCTTTAGGCTCTTTTGCATTTCACCCTTCGTTAGCAGGGGGTTGAGAGCCATTGTTCGTTCCCTCCCCCAGCCCTGGTGGGGTTGGAGGAGCTCTCTTCCAGAGGAGCTCTCTGTCTCTTAAGAACACCAGCGGAGAAAGAAGAGAAGAGTGAGACGGCGAAGAAGTTGAAGAAGCAGGAAGTACATTCCCTTTTTATGGACTGTGTCCACCAATCAACTGTAGAGTCCAGGNTCTGCATTGGAGCCCTCAAAAAAAAAAGGGGAGGGCTGCAGTTTCCCCTCCACTGAAGGGGCTGCAGTTGTGGACAGTGGCTTGCCTGTTCAGCCTGCTGCCAGGACCTAGTGCGAGCTGGAGCTGGCCGCAGTCCAAAAGGCCCACTCTCTCTGCGTTCGAGCTCCCATGCAAAAGAGGGCTGTGGCTGGCCCCTGCAGCAGAGCTACAGCCAGGCTTTAGGCTCTTTTGCATTTCACCCTTCGTTAGCAGGGGGTTGAGAGCCATTGTTCGTTCCCTCCCCCAGCCCTGGTGGGGTTGGAGGAGCTCTCTTCCAGAGGAGCTCTCTGTCTCTTAAGAACACCAGCGGAGAAAGAAGAGAAGAGTGAGACGGCGAAGAAGTTGAAGAAGCAGGAAGTACATTCCCTTTTTATGGACTGTGTCCACCAATCAACTGTAGAGTCCAGGCACTGACGTAGGAGGTCTGCTAGGAAAGCTACCTACAGCTTCAAAATAAAATGCTTTTTTGGCATAAAAGCACCACAATTAACACTTGAAAATTTGATAATTTTCAAACCATAACACTTCCTATCACCCCTTCATCTCCAACTCCTATTTCCATCTTCATTTGTTTTTTTCTCATTAGCAAAGACTATAGCAAGCATTGCTGCAAAACTCAGCAGAAGGTTTAGCACGTAGTTTCTGAGAACCAGGGTTTTCCTTCTGTAGATGATTGTGACCCAGTTTGGGGTTTTTGATGTGTTTAGAGACTTACCACAATGAAAAGTTCCTGTCTTTACAAGTGATTCCACTTCTGGCTCAGGCACTACCCCATCAAAACTGTGCTGATGATTCAAGGAAATAGTCACCTGTTCTGCATGTGCTTTTAGTTCGAATAAATAGAATTGCTCATTTAAACAGTACTAGAAAGCATTCATGCTGGAAAGAAAATATGGCCTCCTACACTAAATGTTCGGGTTTTTTCATCCCAAATATAAAACTAAAATAAAATCAAACTGGATGTTCCAAATACAGAAGATTCATGAGTTCTTTTGAAGAGGAAAATTGAGGCCAGGAGGTGAATTCCAAATCTCTCCTGGAGAGTAATTGCATCCCATTGACAACTGAGCATCTTTTGGCTGCATCAGAAATGTTAAATCTTTATTTGGCCACAAATAGATTGGAGTTCGTAGTTTACCAAATATTGTGGAGTTTCTGTTACAAAACAGAGCAGTAATAATTTTTCTAAGACAGCTGACATGCATGAGACAGAAAAGGAAAATGGTTTTACTTCCTTCCTAAGCTGGAGCCTGACAACAACCCTTTTTTACCCTCCCCTTCTGTTTTTTTTTCTGTTGAGAAGTTGCAGCTGTTTCGGCCTTTCTTATTGTGCTTGTTTCCAGAGTGTGACTGGGAACACAGTCTGAAAGTACAGCTGTTGGGTGCAAAGTGAATCAGGTATGTCACAGTGGTTATTTGATTAGAAAACAGCACCCAGTCATGCTGCTGTGGCTGAGGAACCAGAATTTCAGCTGGTTACTCTGTTCAAGGCCAAGAAGCTATGCTGGCAACACAACCTGCAATTGGAAAAGACACTTTCCTAACCAGCCAGTATTTTTGGAAGTTGTCATTTGTCAGAAAAAAGGAAGAACCCCAAGAAATATTGAGATGGAATATCTTCTATTTTTTCTCAATTTCAAGTTGAATTTCTTTTTCTTTCTGGAGCTCAGTATTATTTCAGAGAGTGACTTTTGAGTAATGAAGAAAAGAGCTGAGTTCTCCAGGAGGAGGGAATCTCGCTGATAACTCTGGGAGAAGTGGGATATGGGAAAGTTTTACAAGATTTATTCTGCAAAGCTCACTTTTAGTCTGGCCTTAACAATAAACTGATGCCTTTGGCATACGCAGAGGCTGTTTTTCAGCAAAAAACTCTGTGTTTGAAAGCAGGATACTCTGTGTGCCCCCTGCAGTCTAAGCTGGCCTCACTGAGGTAAAGCCTTAGTGCAAATGCACCGCTTGTTGGTGACCTAGAGGAAAAGAGGGATTGAGAAGTTTTCACTGTATATTTTACAACTCTTGTGGGCATCTACTCTCTTTAGATGCAGTGCCAGCAGCAGGACCTTGCTTTTTACTATGCCAGTGCAAGTCAATGAACAATGGGGCAGCACAGGGCTGCATGTAGGGCTCCTGCATGTGACCTTTCATCTTCTCAGGGCAGTAGAACATCCATCTTACTGCTTCTGGAGGTAAGGAAAGGATCATCCCATGGGTACACATGTGCCCTGAGATGCAATTGTCCACATGCTAGCTGCAGTCCTGTCCAATCTAACTGGACATGAGCCAGCTCTAGCTGAGAAGCCAAACATTGACAAAACATAGTCACACACTATCAGGACTGAACAGATTCTGAACCGAAAAAGGCTTAGGACATGAGAATCAAAGTGTGATGGCAGCACAGATAAGCCTTGTTGAAATCCAGTATATCACACAATAGGCTGCTCACTCTCCTCGGGGCCTCTCTGCACTTGTTGGAAATGGAACAATACATAATAATAAGCCTTACTCTAGGAACCCATTATATCCCGGTATTTTTAACCATATTTTTAGCTTAAATGGTTGTATGGGTTTAGAATAAATGTTCAAGGAGCAGAGTTTCCTGCTTTTGGCAGAGGCTAAGATTGATAAGGGAGAGAGGTATGAGGCAGGCACACAGTGATACCTCTCTGAGGACCCTCCTGCTTCTGGCACTCAGTGACCTGGAGATTCCCCGAGATGTAAGTTGCACCCACATCTTTGTGGACTTATTTGTCATCAGTTATGCTTATTGCTGTATAAAATTACTTGTTTATTCCTCCATGGCATGCTGTCACAATGACTCCTTTCATTCTGCTTTGTATGGTGAAGAGCTTCCTTTTGGGTTTCATGAACCTGCTCCCCTATCATTTCATTTGGAGCCCCTAATTCTGCCTGATGAGGAACAGAGACAAGGCACTCACAGACACATGGTTTGAGAAATTATCACATGCTGAGCATGAACCTGTTGGCTTTCACATCCAAGTAGACAGAACACTTGATAATCATAGTCATTTCCCAAGAATACTTATGATTAAAAACAAGTATCACCACCACCAAACTTTAGCACACATCTCATTTCCCTGAAAAGAGAGAAATTAGCATGTATCAAAGCTGCTTTCATAGATTACATGTCAGGGAACATAATGCATGCTACAGAAATTAGTATAGACAAAAATAATCACATCTGCTTTTTATTTGCAACTGCAGTCAAGGCTTGGAAAAATTTGTTCCAGCATTCAGCATGAAGAAGCCAAGACTTCCGCATGGTTTTTCTCTTGCAAACAGCAAAGTGGCAAAGCTTCATCACTCCACAAACTGAGGCTCAAAGCCATGGCTCCTATCAGCAGAATGAATTGGTGCAGTGCAAAGAAGCACATGGGTCTGGTTCTTTCAGTGTAGTCATTCAAATCCAGTCTATACCATAGCACACTGGAAGCCATTCTCATTTTCTGATGGATCAAAATTCTTTCGATCTAGTTCCTGTCCCACCAGACGCATGTAGTCTTAGCAAAGCTCACCAGTGTAAATGGCAAGCCATGTTGGGAGCAAATGTGAGGAGAGTAAGAAATGAGTATGGACTTTAAGTCTTACAGAGCCAGAAGGGGGTGTGTCCACACAGTGATTATNTAAGAAATGAGTATGGACTTTAAGCCTTACAGAGCCAGAAGGGGGAAAGAATGATGGGGTGTCCACACAGTGATTACAAAAGTTATCCTCAGTGCCCACTGCTGCCCTGCCTCTATGGTCTAGCAATTCACCAGGCAGTTCAATACTGGCAGTCTGAACTACTTAAGGCTAAATGCAAAGTATGCATGTGAGCATTTCTAGGAATATGAATAGTTGCACTCCTTCCCACTTGATAATTTCTAAACCAAGAGAAAACAGTGTCAAATTCATGATAGGTAGCGTTTTTATATCTATAGAGAAACTTCTAACAGTTTGATTAAGAGCAGTTCTTTCTGCAATGAAGAGGGTATCTTGATGTTGCAAAAAAAAATAATCAAATACTGCATACTGCAAAATCCGTATAAAATTAAAAATATAAAATTCAAAATATAAAATTAAAATTAACTCCTGGTACCAAAAAACTGTTTCGAGAGCACACATGTTTTAATATTCAAGTAGAAAAGCTTGCACTCTTTAGAGGAGATCCGTTATACTCTCCATGGATTAGAATGATATACAGCATCATTTAGAGAGCTACACATGTGCCCTTTGCAAGGCTACACTGCATATCCCAGGGCATTTGAGGCATTACACAATAAAGTTAACCCTGAGCCTATCTCTGGGTAATGGCCCACACCTGCCAGACATCTAGAGACAAAATAACCATGTGATACTTAGATAGGATTGCTTTCAGAAGCTTCTCGTTTTTGCAGAAGGTATTTCAACATTTGTAATTCAATCATGCTGACTAGCAGAACTGAACATCTGAGCGAATTTTAAGAGAAGATGTTGTGTGCTGTTTCTCAACTCAGATTATTGCACTCTTAATTTGCCCTAATGAACCTTAAGTCATCTTCTTAGTTAACATTAATACTAGCTGGTGGCAGTGAAATAATATTTAAATGAATTACTGTAATGCTCATGGATCTAAGCGATCACTGACTTCCACTATGAACGATACATTCATTAATATATAATAATGAACTGTTATCCTAAAGGCTGTTATCCTAAAGATAAGACACTTCAGAGTTGTGCTGAAAGACCACGATTGGTTTTGTCTCTCTTAAATAGAGGGGCACAGATATTGTGCTTGCTTTGAGAAGGGTGTCTGGAGTTGTAGGTAAGGGTAATGAATGTGATTATTGAAAAAATTCTTTCTAAAAACTGCAGAAGAACCACATGAAGGGACTGTTTAGTTCAGGGCTGTTTCCAGCAGTGATGTCAGGTGCATGCCTAGAGATGCAGGCAACATACAGAATGCCTCCTTCTGCTTCAAGGCTCTAAGGTCTATTTTCCATTCTGGGAGTTTCCTGAGCTATTGAATTTTGTCTGTTTCCCTCTTGCTTGCACCAGTGGAGTTTCTGTTTGAATGTGTGTCCCTCTTGCATTTGTATCCTTTGGCAAGGAGCCCTGTAGGCCATCGCATATTGCTAGCAAGTCTTATACTTTTGTTTTGCTTTGCTTTGATCCTGACTCATTATTTTGTCTTTTGATGGTGTTTAGTACTTCTGCTAGAGGAGGCTAAACAGTCAGCCCTACCCTGAATCTCAGTGCTGCTTTTGTAGCATTTCCACACCTACCCTACACAGTCACTACACAGTCATTATTCATTACAGCCTTTTGATCATCGCTGACACCCTTCTCTGAACTTTTTCCTGTTTCAACATACATTTTTTCTCATGAGCACCCAGAACTGCACAGAAAATTCAAGGTTTGGACAAGCCATGGATTTGTGTGACATCAGGATGTTTTCTGATTTGTTTCCTCATCCTTTCCTAATAACTGCTAAGTGGTTTTAGGGTAGGTTTTGTTGTTGCGGTTTTTTACACTGCTGCTGGCCGTAAGATGACAATTTCCTGGAACTATCTATCATATAAGGCATTAAATTCATCTTTCTTGAGATATTTCACCTACCATTTTATTGCCTTGACATGCTGTCTTGTGAAGTCTTTCTGCCATCCTTCATGGTCTGTCCTTACCCTTATCATCTTGAATACCTTCAGATCTTCAGAAAACTTTGTCACTGGACTGCTCAGCTACTTTTCTAACTCATTTATGGGCACGTTGAACAGCATGGATCCCAGCATAGACACCCTGCAGAACACCTCTGGTGACTTCTCACTATTTCAATTACTAAAATGTAAAAAAAAATAGCTGACTGAAAACCAAGCCAGCACTTTTGTCTGTGTAAAGAAAAATCCTTCTGTAGCACTGAATTATTTCCATAGCCCCTGTATGGTGATGTGTCCATGGTAAATTAAAGCCATACTGTAAACGAGCCAGCCCAGTCCCAAGCAATAAAAGCCCAAAGTTTCTGAGAAGTACACTGAAGTCCTAAGTAGCCTCTTCTTCCTGCTGTAGAATCTGTCTTCAGAATGCCTTTTTCTTCGGGATTATGTTGGATATGAGTAAGATGGATAAGAGTAAGATACAATTTCAAAGGCAGAGTGATGTGTGCAAAACCCACACAGTTATATGGACCACAAAGAGCATTTATGCATTTCTTATGTGTTAAGGCAGCACTGTAGACTGGTAGATTAGTTCTAAGCAACCTCCAAATTTCTGTTCTGTAGTCCCAAATGAGTTAGGACATGTAATTTGAGTTTCATCTATGTCATGAGGTCAAAGTCTATTGACCCAGGCTGTGAGCTGGTGATTTGACTATTAGACTGAGGAACATAAAGGGCAGTCAGTGTTTAAAGCTCTGGATTTTATTTTTTGCCAAGTTTGTGGAGATGGGATCCACATTTTCACGTATTGCTCTGAGGTTGAAATGTGGAAGTGTTTAAAGGGTTAACACTGTGGCTCAGTCTGAAAGAATGCTTGGCAATAAGAGGAATCCTGGATTAATGATAGAATTCTTAGCATTTTATAGCAGTGGGCATTTGAGATGAGACATGGCTAATGATCAACTAAAAAGGTATTTGCAGCTGTGGTGCTACCTCTCCCCATAAAGCCAACATTAATCAAGCTTTTTCATGCAGCTTTGCAGTTCATTCTATTTTTCATTGTCCTGAATATAAAAACAGAGCTCATGCCTTAATACACTGAGTCAGAGACCATACTTCTGTGTCACCAAAAATGATCAGACATTATTGATTTCCAAAAGCTGCACTTTCTGTGCTATGAGATAAACCTGTGGCAAAATCTTTAACAAAGCCAGTTTCATTTTAAGGAAATAAAAGCCTCTCATAACCCCAAACTGTAAAAGCGTCTGGGATGTGAAGCACTTATCATCATGATTAAACTACTCCTCAATTTTATTTAAGTCTTGAATTACAACAAAACGTCAGCTGTAATTACAGCATCTCTCTAGTTTTGGAGTCAGCCATCTTGTTGAAAGACCTTGGCAGTGCAAGAAGCCAGTGAAATCGTGTAAGTCAATGTCATAGCTGTTCTGATGCTGCCTTTGGAGTCAGAAGAAAAGCCTCATTATAGTGAAAAATTAAACATTTGATATACAAGTTATTTCCAGAATGGCTTCAATCTTTTTAAATAATGAACCCCATTGAATCTCAACTCCTCAGCAAATACTTGTTATCTAAACTCCTTAAGTAAACTACACGTGATGCAGCTTTTGAAACATGAACATGATCTTCCCTCATGTAAACAATCCTCTGCCTTTGTTGCCCGATGCTATCACATTTAAGCGCACATACTTCTGGATTGCAGATTCTAACCTATAAAACCTCACTATCAAATATCCACCCCAGTCTGCAGATACTTTATGCATCTCCTTAACAGTCGTGACTCATCCCATTAAAGTCAACAAAGTTACAGTAGTAAAGTTAAGTGTCTGTTTGAGCGAATAGACCCAAATTCTCAGAAGTATTTAGGTAACTCAAGATGCAGAGAGATGACTAGTGGGGGAATTTCATACTGGTGTGACTAATCTCTCTAAAATCTCCTAAAAGACAGAGAGAGAGAGAGAAAGAGAGAGGGCTATTGCAAACAGGCTTCAGGACAACTAAATTTGGCTTCTGTTTTGGAGCATCTTCTAAAGTAGTCTCCAGCTCACCCTGTCACTGAAGAGTGCTCTTTTCCTGGACACCAAGCTCCTGCAGAAATCAGCAGAAGCCAAACCTCAAGGTGGCCAGCCATGTCTTGCAAAGACTTGGTCTGCATTAATAGCTACCTCACTGGCTCTAGGAATTAAGCTCCATGTACCTGTAGTGCTGATCACAGCAACAATCTTTGCCTTCTGTGCCTTCTAATGGCCTCAGGTACATGAAGACCTGGTAGTGTTGACACAAGGTAAAGTCTACTTTTCAAACAGAATGACCAGAGTGAAAATAAGTGGAAATATTGTTGACTTTGGGGACCTAAAGTTTTGAAATTTTTTTAAATAGATGTAGATAAAATTCCTCTCTCTTAAATGTACTGTGTCGACAAAATGACCCATCTTCATTTTTTACAGTTCATTTTTAGATGACAGAAATTAAAAGACTAGAATACACACATTGAGTACTTTGTATTTTAATAAATACAATGTATTTTGAGGAGCTTTTACCAGACATGATTTTACTGTGTTAAATAAAGCAGATTTTATAGCACTTTAATCAGATCATGATGGAACATTATGCAAAATACTATGCTATGTAATGTGAAGTAATTAATGCAAGCAGAGAAGTGGCAGGAACGTGAGACCGCTGAGGAGCATGCATTTGTGTCACATGCTGCCTGCTGATTTTCCCAATTTATTTCTTTCTTAGATAGTGGTTTCCCGTTCAGAACCCACAGCTCCACATGTCAGTTTTCAGCTAGACTCCCACCCTGTCTCTCCCCAAGTTGTTGTGGAGAACTCATTAGCAGATGATGGCTACACCCTGGTAGTGACTGGGAAAAAGGTGAGTGGTTCACAATCTAATCCTATGAACTGGGCAAACCTACCTTCAGCCCAGCAACTTTCAGTATGAGCAGCTATTCACGCTGCTGTTGCTTCATGTTCTGCATCCTCCTGGACTTGCCATTCCCTTGGGAACACTGGAGGGCCAAGTTTCCTCAAAGATTACTTTCTTTCCCCCTTCTAAACAAACGGGCAGACTAATATTGAGAAATGTTTAAATACTGTAAGAGCTGTGATATAGAGCAACAAAAGCCAGGAAATGCAGATTTGAATGCTGAAACCTTGTCCTTAATTTAAGTGCTTGCAAATAAAAACCACACAATGGCTTAAGGAAAGAATGGTGCTCCCAGTTTCCTGGCTTTTGTTGGTTTGTGTCATAACATTAGCCCTGCCTGCCTTAAGGGGTTTGGATTAGATGACCTAGATGACCAATACATTCTGATTCCATGATTATAACTTGTCAAGTGTGTACAAGAGTTAGTTCCGGGATGTGTTTGAAATGGGGAGTCAGCATTCTCAGTAAGGTTTGAAAATTACTTCAGCATGTAGTCTACAAAGGGTTAATACAAGATGAAGAGCTGTCATAAATAAATCTACTATTGTCAAACATGGTTATGCATTGCAGAATAGGTTTAAAACATCAGCAGATAGTATTACAGATAATCCTAAACTGTAATCGTAAGCAATAATTCGACCCCGTGAGTTCTCTAAGAATGTACAGAAATACATCAGCCATTTTTAAAGATGATTATTAATAATTTACCAGAAATGTATGAGATATTTATAAAAGTAAAACTGAAGAAATTATCTGCAGTTTAAGGGAGGTGCTGAAGCATTAAGAAGTATGGTGTACTTTATACTAGTGTAATTATGCACTAATTTTTACATTTTGACTAAGAATAGTTCTTATACATTTAGAGTTACTATCATGATAAGTATCCTGGTATTTTACATAAATATGTATTTATATAAATATATAATTTTTAACTCATATTTTAGGGTTTGGGATGATAGGTGTTAAAAAACAAGTACTCAGGCAGTCACATGCTGTAGGTGTGCCACAGATATTAATGCAGCCTCGCCGCAGCTGAAATAGTCATCGTGCCTATTTTTACCAACGTATGAACCAAGACATACTGAGATATGCTTCTTTTTTTCCAAGAACTGGTGCAGGATTGGAAGAGGCACACCGCTGTTTTCTTTTTCCATCAGCAAAAATGCTGTCTTGCTGTAAACACCAGATGCTGGTAGTAACTGTATAGAAGATTAAGATGCCTTTAGGTTCCTCCCAAGTGAATTTAAAATCATGTCAGTTAAATTACTTATAAGATCC
The DNA here is from genome assembly GCA_013397515.1 of Upupa epops. Taxonomy (NCBI): domain Eukaryota; kingdom Metazoa; phylum Chordata; class Aves; order Bucerotiformes; family Upupidae; genus Upupa; species Upupa epops. The sequence continues at coordinate 156,440 of VZRI01000935.1, read as the reverse complement.
TGTAATTACTGAGCTAAAGAGAAGTCGAACTGCAGCTTGCACATCTGAAATCTGAGTATCATCACAGTGCACCACATAAACAGAGACTCTCCTTGCCACCTAGTGTATGTGTTGAAAGGATCTGTGCATCATGTCTCCCTTGACAGATAACGAGTATCCCACTGAATGGGCCAGGCTGCCATCACTTCAGGTCCTGCAGCCAGTGCCTGTTGGCACCCCCCTTCATGCAATGTGGCTGGTGCAGCCATCAGTGCCTCAGGTCTTCTGAGTGCCTCGACGACACCTGGACACAGGAGACCTGCTTGCCTAGGGTTTATGAGGTAAAGTAGGGGCTTTCTCATATTTATCTCTGAGGGAAGGAAGTGGTTGCACTTTCTGTTTTCTGTTTATTTTTATGCAATTGTGATAAATCATCTGCTTTTTTCCACTTCCCCTTAGCCTCAGTCTCCATAAAGCCTCTGGTTGGGTGCACGTACTCCTTCTGAGTGCTGTGGGTGCGGGCACTAATGGTGAATGGGTCTGTAGAATCACCTTGGCTTGTCACAGAGAGCTTCACTCCTGCAAATCACTTGTGGTGGGGAAACAACATGGCTCTGGGCCAGCCTGGCAGGGGCCTGATGGGAAAGGCCAGTTACAAACCAATCTTCCTCTCAGGTCCCTCTCAAAGGGAGGCAATGGAGGAAAGCACTTCCCACCCACAGCTGCCACTGTCTGACCCAATGCAGGTGGTCTCTGGCCCTTGCTCCTCGTCCCTCTCCATGCTGGCTTCAGCGCTGGAGAAAAAGATGATGTTTCCCTGTGGGAAAAAGTCCCTCTCGTTCCTACCTAAGCTCCACAACAGAGCTGTCAACCAAAACACCACCACGGGAGAGATGTTTTTCCTAACAGAGAACCCTGGGACAGGGGACAGCTGGAGGCTTCTGCCAGCCGGCCAAAGCCCATCAGCGAGATGCAAGAACAAAACTACACAGATGAGCAGAGAGCCACACTGGCACATTCCTGTTTTAATTTAGATATGGTTAATGCAGAATTCATACTGGCTGGCTGTATGTGTAACCGAATCATCCCATATGATGTGTAACAAAGCTGCAAAGGCAGAGGTTTATAGGACAGTTAACAGTCTAGAAAACTGAGGGAAGAACAAGCGTGAAACTTTCTGGCAGCACTTGCACCCACTTACTTAGTGCATTTAAGCTACACCACATAGTGAAAAATACATTTTGCTTTATGGGCTTATCACTTTTAAACAGAGATAAAAATTAGACACAGAGAGAAAGAGAGACAAAAGGGTTTTTTTTAAATTAAATAACGCATGTCTTTCAACCAGGCAGATGGTTTCACATGCAACAACTATCTAAAGAGAAGGCAGGCAAAAGCACTAATGATGTAGAAGCATATGTTTATGTTTACAAGGTAATTGTGTAGTCACCTTTCAGATACAAACTTCGGTAGTAACTCAGACAAAATTCAGTGAACAATTAAGTGTTAAATGGTTCAAACCCAAATTGAAAGGTGAGGGGTTGCATCCCCTTCTATTGCCATTTTTTTTAGACAAGGAAGATGTAAAAAAAATGCGAATGCAGAATGTGAATAGAGTACTTACCCTTTATGCAAGAATATATTTATTTCAAAAAGGCTGTATTAGAAGATCCAATATACCTTTTTGGCCTTAGTTTGTATAAGATTATGAATCATCAATTCAAAGAAACACGCTGAGAATTAGACCTGATACGTTTTTTTTAATAGCTCTGTGGGCCCTAGCTATCCTGCACAGCTTGTTTTGTCTTTTCTAGACTTCAAGCACAGGTAGTCTCCCTTAACTGTTTTTTTTAGATGGCAAAACTCTCCAACGATCTTGCCATCTGTATCTTGCCATGCCTCCAACAAGATTGTTAAGACTCTATAAAGTTTCTGATTTTCAGAGGTGCTGAGCTCATATAGCCCTCTTTAATATCAGTTACGCATGTGTACACTCGGCAGTTCTAAGAACCAAGTGCCTGGAGCCCACACAGAGATGCTTAGATGGAGAGGTATGTCCCCAAGGCCACCTCTGCAGTCCCTATGAAGGCTCTGGGAGAACTTATCCAGGGGAGCATACCTTGGACATGGGGTGATGGAAGCAGGCATGGGGCTGGCTGGGTGCTCCCCTTCCTCATGTGCCTCAGCCCTGCCTGCTCAGCATAAGCCCAGTCTACCCTTGTAATGAATATGGATCTGTGGCACTGATGGATTTTAAAGTGAATCTCGAGTTACAATGTGATCATGTTGGTAGAAGTTGTTTCTAGAAGGCTTGTAAGCAAAAAAAATGCAGCTGAGTAGTTAAATCCCTTTGGATTGCTAGCTGTTAAGACAGATTTCATGCTCTACTGGACCATGACATTTAACATTATTGCTGAAAAAAATGTAAAACAGATTATTCCTCATCTTCTGCTCTATCTCTAAACCCATATGCATAAAATATGAGAAACAAGCTTGTTTTGTTCCTAACAAACAGAGGATGACCTGCTTTGCATGGTGTCTGAAATCCAGCCCCACCCCACCCCTAATATTTTGCAGCTTTCAGAAGGACTGATTACTGGAGATATGTCATACAATCACTTTAACCTGGGAGGAACACAGAGCTTCTCTGAGGGTCTGGTCCAGTGGATGCTAGCTATGTCTTCTACAGAGTGGTTATTGCAGAGTGGTGTGCAGTGGAAAAAAAACCCCAACAAAATAATCCCTTTTGTTTCTTTCTTGCGGTTAAAAACCTGACACGGTTTGCTGTTGTTGTTAGAGTGAGGCATTTTATCTGGCTTTTCTCTCGGGCATATCAAGAGCATCAGGCCTTCTGCTGCCTGTTTAGGTTGGAGGGTTTGCTAGAAATTTCACATGTGGCCTGTACATGTTCTTGCTTCTTAATTAAAATGAATGGGCTGTTGAAGCTTTAATAAATGGATGCTTTCTTCCAACAATTTATAAAGTATGTGAGCACATATTAACATAATGGCTGTCAACATAAACAAAAGGAAAACATTAGGCTTTAAATTTTTCCCAAAAGAAAAAGAACATTTATCATTCTCTCCCTTAACCCAAAGTCCAGAAAGCAGCAGGGATGAGCAGGATGGCAGGCAGGACTTGCTCCTTGTTAAGAGTGGGTTCACCTTGCTACAGAGAATTCTGAATCCTGAACTTTGTAGCATTTATGACTGACTTGGGTTCTGCTTTCTGTTACTGCCTGCACAATGGAAGCCCGTAGAAGATGCCTGTGGGCACCTTCAGCTTGAAGTCCAGGAGGTTCACTCCTATTGACTCTCCCAAGAGTAAGCCTGGGACACCACATTTGATTGTCATAGCTTTCACTGTATGTAACAAATGGAATAAAATATACAGACATGAACAAACAACACTCTGGAGAAACTTCTGCAGAACTTAAATAATGAAGTTGAAGATTTGGTTTATTTTTGCTATCTACTTAGAGATCTTGCCTCCTAAATTTGCTGGAAGAATGCTGTGAATACTTTTACTCTCCCTCAATGAAGGCACATTGGGTGCTATCCTAAGTCTCTTTTGGCAGACCAAACCACTCAAAACCATTTAAGAGCCTTTATTTCTAATTCTGTATGACTTGAGGAAGCCTGATTTTAACAACTTTATTCTCCTAAGTTATGGATTGCATTTTGAACTCTTCAGATGCTACAAATCTGTGCATCACCACATCCTGTACTCCCACAGAGCAAATTCAGTTTCTACTAAGGTTTTGTTACTCCAAAAATATAATGTGCTGAGATATTAAGTAGATTAGAACAACAGGATCTGAAGTTAATCCAGATTTCAAAGAAAAAAACAACCCCAAATATAAGGGTAAGTTAAACTTGGGAGTAGCACAGACTCCACAGGGTATAGAATACTGCTCCACACTCGTAGCTGCAGCATTGTGTGTCGGGGGGCTGTGCAAGCATCACTCCTTTTTTATGGGATTTGTGCAAAAGCACTGTTCCTGCATAGGTTACCTCTTCTTTACTCGGTGATTCAAAGCTCATTAAAATAGGAAAGATTCCTACCAGTTTTGGTGCATTTTAGATCAGGCACTTTGTCTGGTTTCTAACAAGGCAGTACATTTCCCCATAGAGAATATATGGTATAATGCTTTTGAAGTGTTCTTAAGCCACCTTTCTATCTACAATACTTCATTTCTGACAGTCTTGAAGTGTAGCTACAAGAGAGCTGAAAAGAAATACGCCGTCTTATTGGATATCCAGATTAAATAATAGCCAAGTGTCTCTCAAAGACTTTCAGTTTGAAAATTACATCAGGTCCTTTAAAAAGCACTGCAGAATTGCATTTTAGGGGCAAAATTACACCAAAAAATTAAGTATGAAATATTTAGGCACTATGACCACACGTAGAAATTCAGTCTTTCACTGCCTTGTTGTTATGTTTACAAAATGATGCAGTATTATGAAAAATCCCCATAAACCCTGAACCAATGTCTTTTTGATTTATTTTTTTACTGGTAATACCAGTGCTTGTACTGAGTTTTGCAGAACTTGTATAGTGTTCCTACATTTTTCCCACCATTGTTATATTTTATGGGACAATTTACAATATACAGAAAAAAAGCATTTCCTTTGTAGATTGCCTCTGTGTTTCTGAGGGATAGTTTATTTTTAACTTGGAATTAGAGGTGACCAAATGTAAAAGAGCGAAGGAAAGAATAGCAGAAGTTGTGTTAACTTTATCACAGGCAAGGTGATGCTGGATTATGGTGTCTTTGAAGCTACTTCACTCTGAACCTGACTTTCATCAAGCTGACAAAAACTGGTCATTTTGGGGCTCTTTTGTGTTCAGCATTCAGCTTCTAACAAAATAAGTACATTGTATGTTTAACATGCCAGAAATAAGATGTGAAAGACAAGAACAGTAGGATTTAAAGACTATAACAATGCACAGCTTGTTCAGTACCCCCAAACACTATCCTTCAAAGCTTTCTGCTATAGGTTTTGTTATTTATTGCTACTGTCAGAGAAAGCTCATAATGTGACAAATGAAAGGTGAAGAACAATTAAGATGAATGGTAGGACACAGTCTACTAGGAGAAACGCTTTTCTGAAATGATTTCTTTGCACATTCTTTAACTGTGTTTGAAGTTCAAGAAAACCTGATGTAACTAACATAATATTTTTTCACAGATTCTTCCAAGCAGTGCTCCCTTAGAAGGGGGGACAAAACTCACACTGTGTGGATGGGACTTTGGATTTAGCAAAAATAATAGATTTGAATTTAAAAATACAGTAGTACATATCGGAGGAGAAATTTGTGCTCTGGAAGCAAAACTGAGCAACAAAAACAAGTAAGAAACCTAAAATTTGCATTTTCTTTGATACACAGGTTCTCTATATAGTATGGATGTTTTATGATATAAATATGCAGTCTCCAGTTCAGAAATTTCAAACAGGAAACAATCCCTTGGTTTGATAAGCTCCCCAAGAAAAAAACGTGCTTGAAATGAAGATCAGCTAAGTCCAGTTAATGCCAATAGCTCTTGCAGCTGCTTTTTTTGTTTTGCAAAATGCTGTTCAACACCTGTGGGAGCTAGCAAGAATGAAACTATTCAAAGGTTTTTAAAGGGGGCAGGTTCCTTCTGCCAGCATCCTGCTGGGCTCAGCTATGTCACCTCTGTCTTCCTGAACAGTGAAGCTGCTGGAGAGAAATATGAGAAGATGTAGGTATTTTGTCATGACCCTCAGCTGTATTTCTCTCCCTCAGAAATAAGTACCTGAGACTGAGGGACAATGGTTTAAGACAGAGGTTATTCCGATTAATGTCTTGAAGAAATAGGAAGTTCAATTAATATCTTCTCTTAATACAAAACATGACTCTCTACTACCAAAGCAATGTGCAAATCATGGCATGGCTTCCGTATTCACGTATCTGGCATAAAAAAGATGACCCTCCAGAAGTTCTGAGTCTGACAGAATTTAGCACGCGAGGAAAATTCCAAAAATGAGCTCAGCCATTGAAGGGGAGGTATTTGTTTTTTCTACCACACTTCTTTTGTTCTGCAATGCATTTGATATACTACAATTATTTTTCTCTGGCCAAATATAAACACCACAATTTTTGTGTTTAGTATGAAAGATGACGACAGTTCATTTAGCTGTTATTTCTGAAAGGTTCCTGACGCACATAGATTGATGATCTGTTTACTATAGGTTCTGTAGTATTGGGAGTTTGAAGTAGTTCTGTTTTAACACAAAGAATCAAGCCAGAAAAAGAATTGTAATCCCATCTTTTTCCTTGTTTTTCAAAGGTTGGAATGCACAGTTCCTGCTGCAAAAAATCCGAGTTTTAATGTATCTAGCAGTGTTTCTGTTGGACGTGGCAAAACATTATTCAATACCTTCTCATACGTGGTAAGCACAAGGACTGAAACTTTATTGTCAAAATATGCTTCAATATTAATGGCAATAGAGCTTCTCATGAGTCCAGTCCAGTATGGTAACTCTGTATTCCTGTTTGGTTTATTATTACTTCATTGAAATGCTAATAAATTTTTTGAGAGTCTTCCACTTCACATGATTTTGAAAATAATTTAACAGTCCATTGTTTTGATTTGTATGTATAAAAATATATTGCTATTTATTTATATTTGGTTTTATTTTTACCCCCCACTTCCCCCCATTCAGAATCCTGTAATAACAAGTATCTCTCCTACCTATGGCCCCAAATCTGGAGGAACTTTGCTAACTATAGCTGGAAAATATCTGAACAGTGGAAAATACAGAAAAATTTCTGTTGGTGAGAAACCATGCACCTTGAAAAGGTAATGCACTTACTAAAATGTGATGCTTTTAACACTGAAATTACAATGTCTTGGAGTACAGAAAAATTCAAGTGAACGCTGTCCTCCTCTTCTCGTGTTATATATGGAAAAAATGATATTGCATTAAGCCTTCAGTCCCAGGTTACATCCTGAGTTTAGGATGTCTGAAAGGTTCTTAGAAAGGGCTATGGCACTCTAGAATACTTGTTTATTCTGTAATTCCTTCATTAACCTTATTAAAAGGTTGCATAGGGAAGTGGCAAATGAGCTTCTAATGGACGAGAAACTGCCTGCTTCCTGTAATTCTTGTCACATCGACTCCCACTCACTCAAGTCTTTCTCCTTCTTGTATTAGCGAGAGCTGCTGCCCATCCAGCAACTCTCTCTGAGGATCCAGTAGGTACAAGTTACCATTTCCTAGTGGTTTAGTCAGTGGACATGTGACCAGAGTGGGAATGTGTATCCTCTGCAGAGGAGCACCCATATCTGTGCCACTAGAGTGAGCAGCCTCCAAACCTGAGGGAATCATAGAATCACAGAATTATCAGGGATCAGAAGGGACCTCAAAAGTTCATCTAGTCCAGTCCCCCTGCCACAGCAGGACACTTAGACCAAGTCACAGAACAGAACATTACAAATTGGAAGCGACCTGGAAAGACCATCCAGTCCAATCCCCCTGCCTGCAGGATCACCCACACCAAGTCAATCTGGGACTTTTCCCACTGTATACAAAATTGTTTTGGGGATTAAGCCAGAGTTTCTTATGGCTGTTCTCAGGTGCAGCAGGATGGCTCCAGAATTGTTACCTCTGAGGCCTAGAGCAGAATCTGGCTCACTGTGTTTCAGGTATAGGACGTCCTGCAATTCCTCTCAATTTTTATTTTTTCCTAGTGATTACGAAAAGACATAGTGGTGAAACACCACACTCGTGGAGAACATGGGGAAGCAATAGCATATTAGTTAATCAAGACAGCTTAATTATATTCTTTGCTGCTAAATGATTATTATTGTATACTCTTGATCAAATCAGCTAAGTCTGACTAAATTAAGAATGGGATTTAGTATTCAAGTCTCACATTTAACCACTACCAAGATCTTCAGCAGTTCTGTTCAGTGGCTACATAATAGTTTAGAAGGGCATTTATTGATGTCATCATCTCATCTGGTCAACTAATGGGCAAATACTGAAAACTTTGGGGCATTAATTAAACTCATCTATTGAGACATCTTCTGTGGGGGTGATAGGACAGCCAGCTCTGAGGCAGACATCTACTTTGGTCAGGTAGACCTCTAGGTATTGAACCACAGTTGGGGTCTCTCCAGAAGGCATCCTCAGCAGCCCTCTTTCTCACCAGCTGGTTTGTCTGGAAACTTCCAAATGGGTCTTAGCCAGTTTCTCTGGGCAGGCATAGGAAGGGACCTCTGAGACCATCCAGTTACAACCCCATTGCCACAGGCAGGGACACCTCTCATTAGAGCAGATGGCCTAGAGCCCCATCTGACTGGGCCTAAAACACTTCCACAGAGGGGGCATCAACAACTTCTCTAGGCAACCTGTTCTAGTGCCTCACCACCCTCACAGTGAGGAATTTGTTCCCAAGATCTAATCCAAATCTCCCCTCTTTTAGCCTGAAACCATTTCCTCTTGTCCTACCACTGGATGCCTCCCTCCAGTTTTTCTGTAGGCCCTCTTCGGGTGGGTACTGCAAGGCTGCTCGACAGCCCCTCATTATTGGCAAGGACAGGGTCCAGCATAGTACCTCTCCTCATTGTCTCCTCCGCCACTTGGAGGAGGAAGTCATCATCAGTGCACTCCAGTAATCTCCTGGATTGTTTATGCCCCTCTGTACTGTCCTTCCAACAGATATTGGGGTAGTTTAAGTCCCCCATAAGGACTAGAGCTTGTAAATGTGAAGCCGTTACTGTTTGTCTATAAAGAGCCTCATCCACTTTGTCTCACTGTTTTGGTGACGTGTAGCATATCCCTACCAGAATGTCTACTGCTGCCCCTTTTACTATGACCCCTAAGTTCTCAGTAGTTTCCCCAATGCACTCCCAAATGGAACTCCATGCACACCAGCTGGTCATTAACATGGAGTACAACACCCCCTTCTTATCTCTCCTGCCTGCCCTTCTTAAAGACCTTGTACCCCTTCTTTCCAACACTCCAGTTGTAGGATTTATCTCACCATGTCTCAGTGATGCAAGTGAGGTCATTTCTCTACCTAAACTAGCAGCTTTCCCTAGTTCTGAGTCCAGGAAGATGCTTTTTTCTTTGAAAGATGCTAAAAAGCCTCTAGATACATACAAATAAATCACTAGCCCGTAGAGCACACAGCAAACCCTACCTTCCTGGAAAGCTTCCTGGAAAGACACTTCTTGCCCAGCGCCCCTTTTGTCTAATCTGGAGGCAATCTCTCACATCCTTTGAGAATGGACTCACTTGGAGGGCCCTTGGATGTGGTTGGGCCCAAATCACTAAAACAGCAGGTAGAATTACATTTGCTTTTCCAAACAGTTATTTACCCTTGCCTCTGGTTCGCCCTGTTCCCTGCAGCCATGCTTCATATGCAAGTTTCAGGGTCCTTCTCTCCTCCACTGCACACATACTCACTGAGCCCAGTGTAAAAGAAGGACTTCCAAGGACAAGCTTGAGAGAGCAAAGGAAAGGTGAATATCCTAGAAACTTTGCTGCTGAGCTGAATTCAGCCAGCTCTTCCCGAATTTTCATCTTCACCTCTCCTTGCTCTCTGCTTGCCCTTCAGTGGCACCTTGAGTCAGCAGGTGCCCAGGGTCAGGACATCTCTGAGATGTTGGTATGTCCTCCATCCACACCTTTGCTCGAGGTTTTTAACACTAGATAAATCCTGTGGATTGGAAAGACAATGGTTACCCATTGGTTTCAGCAGAGTAAACCATTAAACCTGGAGTATGTTGTCATTTTCCAAGCTGCAAGCTGCCTTTGCAGGGTGCAGGAGCTGACATGGTTGTCACCAACACTGTCACTTGCACAGTAGGCAAGATGTAAATCACAGAATCAAATTAAGATGAATCTTGATGCTAAGCAGTGGTGCTGATGTTCTTACCTCACACCATTCATTATGATACAATCATCCTGTTTGGGAATCACTGACATTTTTTGACAAACAGGTCCTTAGCAAGGCCGGGACTCAATAAAGGATAGTTTTGCAAACTTAGTACATACTGCTGACAAGCCTTTTCCTGCTTTCCAGCGTATCTGTGAGCACTGTGGAGTGCTACACCCCGGCACAGAAAATTCCCGAGGAAAGCCCTGTGAGGCTGCAAATTGACGGAGCCATTCGAGATGCGAGCAGTCATTTCACATATAGAGAAGACCCCGTTGTTTTAAAAATTCATCCTGCCAAATCTTTCCTTAGGTGAGTTTCTTACAGGAATCAGAGGAGCAATGAATGAAAGAAGAATGGCTACACCGCACAGTAATCCATCAAAAGAAATTGTGTTTTTATCTGCCACATCAATTGCTTCTGTTTGGGTGCAGTTGGCAGAGGGCATAGCGTTTCCTTTCAGAGGTGAAAGAGAAGAGGGAAGGGTGCCTCTTTTCTTTATGTGATTTAACTGGTTGCTGCTGCTGAGTGTACCTGTGATGTCCTGCTGTGATACCTACTGTGCAGCTAAATATGTCTCCTATACTGTCTGGACATTACACTGATGAGTGAAGAAAATCATTTAATGTGACAAGTCAGTGGTACTCTGGAGAGCAAATGGATTTTAAAATAATCTAAATCCAGTGCCACATAAATATTATGAATATATATGTGTGGTAGCATATGTGTGTTTTTAAGTGACGTATTTATGTCTCGGTAGCTCTAATCCAAGCCATCTGGCTTTGCCAAAAAAATGTCAGCAGTAAAAAAGACACCTTTTTCAGCACCACTGAAAGCAGTAAGTTAAGCTTAGCAAACATTAAGTACAAGTATATGCCCTCCTTTAAAATGCACACAGTTATTTTATAGCCTGCTATAGCACAGTATTAAAACGTATTTTTCTGTTCTTGGATTTCATTAGTTGTTGTAACAAGGGTAAAATTCATTTCCCAGAAAAATGGTCACCGCTTAGAGCTATGCATTTGCATCCACCCCCTATATCCCAAATACTGACTTATGTTGCCATTTACAGTAAAATGTAATTGATAATTAAGATTATTGTAGCAGATGTATCATTAGCCTACTCATCAGGGGGGTTCTTTTTTAATTCCTTTTTTTTTGGTTATTTTTCGTAGTGGTGGAAGTACAATCACAGCTCAGGGAATCAACTTGAACTCAGTGTGCTTTCCTCAGATGGTGATTACTGTACCTAAACTGGGAATGAACTTCTCCGTGGTGAGTCAGTCTTGGAAAAGACAATCTCTTGTCTTGTCATCTTCATATGGTGAATGGCACAGAATTTTCAGTCAAAATGCTTTGATTTTTTCCTTGAAACTTGGGGTCTTCCACTGACATTTTGGTGCTTTTCTGCACAGTTTCCTCTGCATAGGCAAAACTCAACAACAAATTTGAAATTAAGCTGAGGGTAGAACAACAGTTTACAAGGAACCTCTTCCAAAGAAATGTGGCTTTTGCAGTATGGGTACAAATTCTTTATATTGCAGTTTAACAATGCAAATTCAGTGACCAAGCACAGCGCAATGCAATACAGGTACGTCAGACTGCGTGTTAAGTGTAAGTGCTAGGTAGGAAACGCATTCAAATGTTGACTGTGGATATGAAAGGAAAATGGAACAATTGCCCAAGAAAAAAAGAAAAGTAAATCACAGAATCACAGAATTATTGAGGCTGGAAAAGACCTCTGAAATCATCAATCCCAGCCTATGACCTGACATCACCACATTGGTCATAGCATGGCACTAAGGGCCACATCCAGTCTGTCCTTAAACACCTCCAGGGATGGAGACTCCACTACTTCCCTGGGCAGTCCATTCCAATGTCTAACCACCCTTTCCGTGATGAAGTGCTTCCTAACATCCAACCTAAACCTCCACTGGCAGATTCAGGCTCTGCCATCTCATTCTGTCACTAGTTGCGTGGGATAAGTGCCCTAACCCCACCTGTCTACAACTTCCCTGCAGTTAATTATAGAGTAGTAAGGTCCACTCTGAGTTTCCTTACCTTAGGTTAAACAACCCAGATTCCTCAGCCTGTCCTCATCAGACTTTGCCTCTAGTCCCTTCACCAGCCTCGTTGCTCCTCTGGACCCACTCCAGCTCCTCAATCTCTTTCTTGAAGTGAGGGGCCCAGAACTGCCCCCAGTACTTGAGGAGAGGCCTCACCAGTGCCCAGTATAAGGGAAGAATTATATCCCTAAATATGCAAAATCAAAAGTAACCATTATTTTAAATAAATTCAGATTGCCAAATGATCTATTAAGGCAAATCTTTCCTAAATTATTCAAGTTCAGCAACCAAGTTTTAAGAGAGGTCTGAGCTTTTGCAGTTGGGTACCTCTGCAGAACAATGAGTCAGTCAGGGGTCTGAGCCTTCATTTATTAGCTAAGTTGATAATACACTGTCTAAATTGAAGAAAGGTGTTCATGTATTATTGTGTGATTTACCTTTTACAGGGCAAAGTTAACTTTTATTGGCTGGATGTACTGGAACTGTTTAATGTAAGCTTTTACCTGCGCATTTGTCTTGTACCTCCAACGTTTTCTTGCCCTGTAAGGTCTGTTTAGGCTAACTGAAGCTAAATCGACCTACGCTCTTCATGACAAACTACATTATTGCTCCTATTCTCAGCTGATTTGTAATGATCATCATACACTGTTACTTGTACTGAATTTTAAGTGTTAGACCTAGGTTTGCTCAAAGCATTTTAAATGATACGTCTGCAGATTTACAATCTTTTATAGCTTCAAGGTCATAATATTCTTCATGATCCTAATTTGTATAATGAGTGTCGGGACCTGAATTTCAGCTGGATGTAATCATGTCTTGTAATTTAATGTGTTCAGATTTTAATCTGGAAATCAGTGTTCCTGCAGTGAAACATGGTGTTCAATGTTACCAAAAGGGCACTTTTCCCATGAGTCAGAAAGAAAAAGATTTCAGTGAAATCAACCAAACTCGGGACGTATTAGGTTTTGAGTAATATGGGCACAGATATTTCTAAGTACAAAAGATTTCCAAAGACAGAATCCTTGCTGAAAATCAGTGCTTTAGAATTTGCTTTGTGTGGATGTGAGCAGTCTTTCTTTTGAAGTTAAGACCATTTGCTTGCTTTCTCTTTCTGATGTGAGAACATGAAATACTGCTTCTCTTCAGGCCCTGATTCTGCACACCTGACTTGTCAAATATTTGAGATTTCCTCCGAGTTTGAACAGATTTGAAAGTATCTGAAGTTTTAAAGAACTAAATCTGCTGTCCAAAGTGACTGGTGACTCTGGGCAACAAACGCTGTAGAATTCATTCTCACCCCCAAATACTGGAAAGGAACTTTTCCTTTGAGAGGTGGTTAGTAGCCATTATACCTTGTAACTGCTCACAAAAGTTATGGACATAGACAGTCAGAATTATCTCACTTATTATTTAGCTTTTTATACATTGCAGTGTGCATAGTATTTGTCAACACACAAGAAGTGGGAGGCTTGATCCTACTTTTCCATAAGGATACCTTAGGTCCTCTACCACTACTGGTCTAAGAATCTGCCCCAGTATTAAAACAGCTGTTTCCAAGTTCATCACCTGGCAGGAAGGGTGGAACATAACCTCAATTTTATATTTCGTGTTTTATATTTTGACCCTGCCCAAGCAATGTATTTTGCTCTGTTGAAATTAAAGGCACTTCGTGGCTTTCCCTGCCTCTGTGTCATTTGCTGTGCCACTAATCTTTAGCTCGAGCTTATTTCTCAAGGCAAGTTATTAGTTATTAGGGAGAGGGGGAATATTTATAAGTGCCAAAACAAGATTACACTGTGGAACTGAGGAAATTGCCTATGGCTGCAGCCTCACCCTTTCCTATGCTGCAGATTCTGGGCCCCAAAAACCCAAACATTGATCCAGTACAAAAATAAACTACAATGAAGAGCTATTTCCAGCAAGGAACCAGAGCACTGCGATGATCAACTCTCCTATGTATAAAGGAGAAAACAGGTCGTGGTCCTGAGCAAACCAAACCAGATGAACAGTACAAATACAAACCAAAATGAGTGAGAAGTCATATAGAGGAGGTTATATTTATTCTTGCTTCCTTAGTTTGGGGGAGGAGAGCTGAGTCATTTTTATAAATTATTATTTTAGCCTTTTTTCTTTTCAGTTTTCTCTCACCAGCCTCCTCCAAGAAGCTGCTTTTGTCAGCATTCAGAAACTCTGGCTCTTGGGAAAACCAAAGCCAGCAGTGTAACACGTCCCAAAGTATCAAAGGAAAGTACAGCTGGGAGGGACCACAAAGACTGCTTTCCTGCGGCAGAGCAAATGGACCCAGAACAGTGCCTGACGGATATTTGTCTAGGCTGTTATTAAACCTCCTTGTGAAAGAAATTTCACAATCTTGCTTAAACAAGCTTTGGCGAGAGCTACTCTACCTGCTTACCTAGTGGTTTGGAAAACCTTCTTTCTAATAATTAACCCAAATCCTAGCTGCTAATTAGCTATCTTTGTGTTTAACCTTCTGAGGACACAAGAGATTACCAGTCTCTCCTGTTAATTGAACATATAGGCACTGCAGTATGATTCAGCCTTTCTCTTCTCCAGTTAAAACAAACCAAACTGCTCCAAATTCTTCTGCCAAGTCTTGTTTCTTAGAGCTCTGCTCATTTGTTCTGTCGCCTCCCAGACCCTCTGCCATCTGCTTAAAACTGATGGTGCCCAGTTTTAAAGAGGTCTAACCTTTTCCTGGTAGTTCTTTGTCCCCAGAAAAATTAATTCCTTTTCCCAGACTTAATTATGGCCTAGAGCCCTGACAGAGTCGAAGCATGAGTGAAGGGTTAGTTTTGCAAGCACCAGGAGTTCTTGGGGATGCCCTGTACCCCAAGGCCTCATGAACTAGAGCCACCCTGGCATGTTTGCTGTTCTCTGCCTGTTTCTTTCCATAACGGTTGAAGATATGAGTGATGCAAGTGATAAAAGTTTTTCTGGAAGAGCTCCCCTTAAGAAACAGAGTTAAACTGAAGTCAGAAAGTTTGTGGGCAATATACCAGGCCCCTATAGAAGAAACATTAAAGTTGAGCTTTTCAGTTTTTATGATTGAAGTTGACTGTTTCTGAAACTTTTCCTTTTATAAGGCAAAAATGCCTTGCTGTGACTTCAGAATTTTCATTCGTATTTATTTAAATTCCTCTGAAATTATTCAATGCTCTATTCACACTAGGTGTATTTATACTACATTTTGTGGCAACACTATCAAAACAATACATTTTGCCTTCATTGAGCTTGGTATTTCAACAAGCGAAAAAAGTGTTCTAGAGTTACGGAACCTTATGTTTCAATGCTTGCAATGTGTTTCTTTTTAATTTCTATTTCAGGAGTTCTTTTGACCATTTGTTCTAATCAGGAACAAAACCCATGTTTTTAGGCAAGGATGCATAAATTCCTAGTGCTTGGGAACCCTCTCACTTCTGCTCACAATTCCAGTTTCTGCGTGAGGCATACACAGAGGGAAGCAGTTAATTCCTTCCTTTCACTTTGCACTGTGTCTGTAAAAACACTTTGCAATAGCGTTTCATTGAGAGCCTGTTTATATTTTACATAAATATAAAATATTACATTCTAATGTCGTCTACCCTCTGCTGTAAGTCATGTTAGATAATTCTTCTACTTCTGAAGCACGTGTGGCCAATATTTTCTCTTTGAAAGTTCCCCTAATCCAACAAACAGTCATTGAGAAATTCTTTGCTGAAGCATAGAGCGAGCAATGTGCTCTTGTGGCCAAGAGACCCAACAGCATCTTGGGAGGAATCAGAAACGGGGTGTTTAGCAGATCAAGGGAGGTTCTTCTCCCCCTCTACTCTGCACTAGAGACGCTGCATCTGGAGTATTGTGTCCAGTTCTGGACCCCTCAGAAGGACACAGAACTGCTGAAGGGTGTCCAGCATAGAACAACGATGATGAAGGAAGTAGAGCATCTCCTTTATGAGGAGAGGCTGAGGGAGCTGAGTCTCTTTAGCTTGGAGAAGAGGAGGCTGAGGGGGGACCTCATTAATGTCTACAAATGTGTGAGGGGTGGGTGTCAGGAGGATGGAGCCAGGCTCTTCTCAAGGTCATCTAGTGATAGGACAAGGGGCAATGGGTGCAAGCTGGAAATAGGAGGTTCCATATAAATATCAGAAGGAACTTCTTCCCAGTGAGGGTACCAGAGCATTGGAACAGGCTGCCCAGGGGGGTTGTGGAGTCTCTTTCTCTGGAGATGTTCAAGACCCTCCTGGATCTGTTTCTATGCCACTTGGTCTAGGTGATCCTGCTGTGGCAGGGGGGTTGAACAAAATGATCTTTCGAGGTCCCTTCCGATCCCTAATGATTCTATGATTTTTAGTATTCTATCTGTGGACTAGTTTGCATAAGTATTCTCACTGCTTGATCCTTTCTAACCATGAGTGTCCCAAGATATGCAAGGTTGCAAAAATCAGGAGAAGCACTTTTTAATGCATGGCCTTTATCAACTGACCCTTAGCTATGCACTGTCATCTCTTTCCACAGACTTTTAATTTCTTCAGTAAGTAGTCTCTTGAATGATCTTTAGCATTTCTTAATTGCTCCCTGCTAGCATTTCCTGATGCAGTACAGGACAACTTTAAAATACCCTGAAGTTTTTTCAGTGTTTACAGGTCTTTGAATAATCCACATTCATAATACTCATGGAAATTCCTAGATCATTTGTGAATGTCTACCTTACATTTATTGAATTATGATAGAAGAAATTGTCTGGAAACTTTGGATAGTGAGTGTGTGATTGTTGAAGATATTCCTGAGTGCATATCCAAAGACACTCAGGGTTGGATCCTCTGTATGTGTTGACTCTGTGGCATAAAGCTGCTACAGAAGTCAGCAAAGAATTTCACTCACAGAGGTGAACTATTGACCTTTCTTTCCGCACTGAATCTGTATCTCATGGGCATCTTCTGCCAAGGAAAGAATATAGCAAGGGGTGTCAAAGAAAATCCCATGTTCTAATACTGCTGGGGTGCCAGAGGTGCGGTGTTATCAGGTACATCAACCACCCCAAGCCCAGGAGAGAATGCAGACTCTGGGCTGGCTCGCAGACCCAGGTGACAGACAGGTTTTGCTCTACTTTGCAGCCCAATGATCTGATAGAGTGGAAGTATTATCTGCCATACCTTCATCCAAGGAGACAAGTAGAATTGAAATGCTACTGATCCATTAGGGCCATTGATTGTCCTACCTGAAAAGGCCAAGGAGTTCTCTGAAAAAACTTCAGGATTGAAGATTTTCAGGTCTTTGTCTTGAATACCCAGCTTGAGTGTCACTGCTCAGTTTCTCACCTACACAGAAAAGTTTTCCCCATGGGCTTTTCTCAAGTTGGACATGATTTCTCATATCTTTCTATTGAGAAATCATCCTTTGGCAAAGACAATTGGAGAGTCTCCCAGTCTGTCTTTAACCTCATTCATTATTATTTATCACTGAAGTGGAACTCTAGAAGTTTACTTATAGGAAAGGACAAATAGGCCAGTTTCTCCCTTCTGACTGTTACAGATCCTGTAATGCACATCCAGCTGTCCCTTTTGTATTTGGGTCAGGTGCTAGGAGACCTCTGGAGCTCAGTGATCCTCCCCTATACTTTTCCTGTTGTGCTATCACATGAAAAAAATTAATTGTGCATCAAAGATCATATTCTGTAGGTTGGGTTTGAATTAATTGCCTCAAGGGTCATATTTTACAAATGAAACAAGAATACATACCTTGAAGTGATGAGTCATATGCATTGTGCAATGGATTATTATTCCCTTTGGGGTATAGTATTTACTTAGCTTGTGAAATGCTCCATAACTGTTACATCTTTTCCTCCTTATTGTTTTCAGATGTAGATTATACTCAGAGAAAGAATGTAGACTTAGCTTTTAAAGCAAATGTACTTTAAAGCTTAATTAAATAAAAGTTAAAGGTGCTGGGTGATAGGCAGTATCTTAACTAAGAAGACAATAGATTGAATTAGGGTTTTTTTCTTATAGATCCTCAATCCAATATTTCTTGAAAACTAAACTGTTACATTCTTCAATTGCTAAAGCCAATCTCAAGGTAAAAATGTCATGTCAAACCATGTACCAATAAGGGCACGGCAAATAAGATTGTTCTTGACCTTACCAATCAGTCACATTGCATTTCTTCCAAAGACTATTATTAGATTTTTATCATTTTCTGAAAGCTTCCTCTACAGAGACCAGCCTGATAAAGTAAAGTATCTGCTTCTAATAGATAGCCACAAACAAAGTTACGAATACCACTGCTATTCATTTAAGGCATAACACTACCCTGCAGTAGATAAAAAGTCTAATGAATTTACAGTAATCAAAACTGTAACGATTACCTGGGACGTATTTGGTTTTATAATTATATGCATACATTAGTAACCTCTTTTTTAAATTGACACAGTATGATAGATATCTTTATGAATTTTCATATATCATGGAATCATATGGCTTGATCATCTATTATCCTAATGACGCATCTTACTATTACCATAGAGATTCAAATAAATTTCTAGATCGATGTGATATAACAAAGCCTTAGCCATAGTCAGTGGTGTATAACAAGGTATTCAAAAGAGGAAGACTAGTCTAATACTATAAGCAAATGGGGCAAACTTCTGCCTCATCTTGTGCTTCACTAATTACTTTGTCATGGGGGTTGCACAAATATTTCTGAATTTCTGCTAGGAATCTAAATGAGCTGTTAGCCACACAAGCACAAGTCCCCTTATCATCACTGAGAGCTGCAATGAGTTCATTAACTGAGTGCTGAACTCACAGCTCACAGACATGTAACCCTTGTAGCAGAGCTCTCAAATTGTAGTGTTCTGTTTCAGAGCCTTTCAGATGTTTCACTTGGCGGATTCGAGATTTCACAATATCATGCACAGAAACATGAATTGCTGTGGTGATAAGAAAAGGTGCTAATTTGGAGATAGCTAATTTAATCCCACTTTACAAGCTAATGTGAATATATAACTGATGTAGCTTGAAGGTTATGTCACTGATTTAAAACAGCAAAATTACATTACATTAATTTAGCATATTAGAGATAAATGTAAGCTAATTTCACAACTCCTTCAGGCAACATTTTATGAGAACCAATTTAATTTGAAAAACAAAGCAGAAAAATATATACATTTTGGCCTTCTTTATATATGCAAAGGTATTCAACAGCACTGTTGGCTTTCCAAGGAAATTTTTTGCAGAACACACGTAATATTTATGGTGACTAGGAGCTAAGCCCCATTCTCACATGTCAGCAACTCTGTTTTTTCTAAAAAAAGTAATGTCTGCTGTCAGGATACTGTTTACAAGGAACTACTTGCAGAAGGTTTATCAGTTGGAAGAGAAATACTTCTGTGGAGCTGAAGCAACTCTGGTTTTGCCAGAAGTCCTTCAACCATATCCACAGTAGGCAGCATGCAAAGGAGGCACAGAGAAGCAAGTGTACAACACGGTCACAAAGAAGTCACTCTGCAGTTTGTGTGGTGCTTCTCAGCACACACTGCCTCCCAGCAATGCTTGTAGATGTGCTGCTGACATTATAATCAGATTAATCATGTAGAAACCTTCACAGTCGAGAGAGAGAGGAGTTGACCTTCTAGAGAACAGTTAATCTAATTAAAGTTGTTGTCTAAAGTGGATCAGATGAATCCCACTCTAGGTGAGCCTATTTCACACTATTGACTATAAAGGGAGTTTAAACAATTAACTCCAACACAGGTATCTGAATACAAGCTGGACAAATCCCATCTGGAAGGATTCATATTATCCCTGCAAACTGCCTAAACTCAGCTTCAGATCAAGCTGCCTGCAAAATCCCTTCTGTCCTTGTCTGTAACTCAGCAACCCTTTTAGTAAGGACATGTCCATCTCACCAGTGCTGTGTCAAGGTAGTATGGGGTAGCTAGACATTCCACACTGGATCACAGTCCCACAGTGCCATATATGCTCTGGCAGATCTTCTGGAGGGTAGGGTGGTCCAGCAGCTTTTCCCCCTCCAGAGCAAGCTCTCAGGAAGAATGATGGCAGAGTGAGAGGCAAGCATGCCTTCGTGAATGCTGTCATGCAGCTGCTACACTGTGCTGCAGCATCCCTGCTGGTCCAAGATACAATGTGAAGCCTGCCCTGTAGTCAACACTCACAGAAGGAACTTGCCTCCTGAGTCCCTGAGCACCAAATGCCATGCATCTGGGGCTTTACACATAGATTTTTGGAAAGAAGACACACTTTGCTGAGCTTTCATGGATGGCTGAGAATCCCACAGTGGCCTTTGGCTTTACAGCACTTTTTCACAAAGAATCACAAAATAGGTTTGAAGAGACCTTTAAGATCATCAAGTCTAACCTTTGACCCAGCACTGCCAGGTCACCCCTAAACCATGTCCCTTCACAGTAACTTAGCTATGCTCTGGGTAAATAGTGTGCTACTTCTGTTTTACAGTGTTTCAGTCAGATTTATTTGCCCCATTTTTATCTTCTTTTCTGGAGCCTGGCTATTGCTTTGGTAGTGAAAAAGGAAGACAAATCCGTGTGGCAGTCACTCTCACAGGCTGGGTAAGCTGAATTATGGCTGCTCAGTAGACCTCCTGATGGTCCTTGGCTTTGGAAATAATTTTCCATTAATTATCTGCAAAATATTTACTTTAAAAGTGCTGTGAACAATCAAGCCAGAAAGCTTGTTTACTTGAACATTTCCTCAACAAGAGTGCAAACACCACTGACATGAGATTTTTATACTTTTCTCCCAGCTCTAAATAAATGCTGTATAGCACTGATCAGGATTTTGCTTTGGTTAAAGAAGAACAAGACCTCTGGTGTTTATTTTTCAACATAAGTGTGTTGTTAACATTCACCAGTGACTTCCTATGCACGTAACTTACTGCAATCACCTTTCTTTCTTTCTTGTAGGCATGTAGGCATCGCTCTAGCTCAGAGATAATCTGCTGTACAACCCCTTCACTGAAAGCCTTCAATCTTCAACCACCTTTTGTAACCAAAGTGTTCTTTATTTTTGATGGTATCAGCTCTTTGTACTTTGATTTTGATTATGTAAATAATCCCGTATTTAAGCATTTTGAAAAGCCAGTGTTCATGTCAAGAGGCAACCAAAACGTTCTGGAAATTAAGGTAAGAAATGTTGCAATATTTTTTTTTTCAATTATCCACAAGCACGTAGCAGCAGCATGGCATGGGATGGGCATTTTGATTAAATAAAGGAAGCCCCAAAGAAGAAAGGACAGAGTGAGCAGAGTGCTCAGTACTGAGTTAACTCAAAGCTATCACAACTTAAAAGATGCAGAGCTCAAAACAGAGGTATATTCCAGGGTGGTTGTTGGCACCAGGTGTGATGGAAGAAGGGCTTTCTTCATCCTCAATGAGAGGACCGCACTGCATGACCTTCTGATTGTGACAAGATGCATCACCGGTTTGGTATTAAACGTGGCCTGCAGCCCAGAACATGAATTGTGTGATTTGCATGCAAATCCCACTCTCACTGTCACACGGCTTTGTGTCCTTTCTCACAAAAGACATTAAAGTTAGCTTTAGAGAGTGGCCTGGTGGCTTTGATTCTCTAAAGCTGAGGGAAACTGGCCTACGCACAAAGTTGCAGTCACCACTGTAGTGTAAATATTTACAGATCTGTAAAAAATGCAAAGTTGATGCTGAGTGCCTCTTAAAAGAGCTTTGAGAAAAGTCTACACAGCACTGAGAAAGAACTCTTAGGAATTTGAGGCACTTGAAGGTGCAGGCTTCCCTCTGCTACAGTTCTGCAGAGAAAGTTAAATCCATTTTATGAGAGTCCAATTTCTTGAAATTGAGCTTCTCTGAGTTACAGAATCAAACAGAAACTGTGTCAATGTAGGTATTTCTAATTTAGAGTAAATGCTTATCAAAATCTGTTGTGTACTTGTAATTTTTATAGAATATATGTAATTCATGTAGAATATAATCTATGAAAACTACTTTATGAAAGAGAGTCAGTCTTAATGCCAGAGCCTTCTCTTCGTTTAGCTCCTCCATAGCTCTGTAAGCCAAAACTCTTTTCTCCCATGAGAGTCATCAAATATTGAAGCCCTGAGATCTTTGACTCCAAGATGGTCCAGAGGCACAGCTCCTGAGCTGCAGAAAATCAAAAGGAGTTACTGTCAGCAATGTCAGGTCCCAGTCAAACTCTCTTCTTAATGATTTGTCTTCCACAAAATCTTTTGGAAAAATTCGAAGAATTTTGCTTAGAACTGCTTGGAACTTGTGGCCATACAATCACCCCTTCCTCAATGCAAAGCAATTCTGTTTACTTATGAGAAACACTAGAAAGAGTTTTGGTTTGTGGGTCAACGGAGAGCTGGGGATATATAGCTACTGCATGGTTCAGTGCCTCTCTGCAGTGACAGCAGTGTTCTCCAGTATTTCCCAGGTCATGCATATGACCCAGTTGGATAGAAGACTAATTTGAGAATAATCACAGAATAACTTAGTTTGGAAGGAACCTTCAGAGGCCTTTGTAATCTAACCCTTATGCCTAAAATAGAACTGAGTTAAATTTTACGTCAGGTTGCCTATAGCCTTGTCTAGATGAGTTTTGAATATCTTCACAAATGGAGATTACACAGCTTTAATAAACCTAGCACCACACAGACTTGCATTACGTATCATGTACTTCAGCTGCCCTAGCTCTGTGGCACGCTGGTGTATTTCACCCAGTTTGCCAGTTTCTTCCTTGTTGCATGGAATTCAGAACTTGATGCTTCTCCCAGTTGAGGTCTCACAAGTGGTGAGCAGAGGAGGTCACGTTCAATCTACTGTCTTTGGTGGTGGTTAGCCTTTACCATTACAACAGCACAGTGCTGCCTCATTTCACAAGTCCTGTTCTCTAGAGTGTTTCTCCCCTGCTGTCCCTAGCCCGTCCTGGTACCTGGGGGGTTTCCATCCTAGATGCAGCACTTATCATTCACTGATTTTGGGAGGTTCCTGCTGGCCCACTCTTCTGGCTTGCCACAGTCCCTCTGAGAAAGGGTCCTTCTCTCCAGTGTCACAGTCATTGTCTTGAATTTGATGTCATGTGACAGTGCAAGAACAGTGCATCCTGTCCTTTTATTCAGGTTGTCGACAAGGTTTTTAAGCAGTATTGGTCCCAGTATCAGCCACTGAGTCATGCCACTTGTTAGATTTCTAACTTTTGGGCTGATGGCCAGTCTGGTTTTCACCCACTTTATGGTGCATCCATCCAGTCCATTTCATCCAATTTATTGCCAATGCTAGAATACACTATATTGCAAACCTTGCCAAAGTCAAGGTAAATATTGTTTAGTGCTTAACCTTCAGCTACAAAACTAGTCATCTCACAGAAGGTATTCAAGCTGTTCAGGCAAAATCCACCCTGTGCTGGCTGTTCCCAATTCAATTCTTGTCTTTCCCCTGCCTGGAAGTTTCCATGAGGACCTGCTCCATAATCTCCCCAGGGACTGAGGTTAAGATTAAGTGGTTTTTATCTCTCTTCTTTCTTTTACTTTTGAACCTTTTAATCTCCCTGAAGGAGAAATTCCTAGTGCTCTGTATTGCTGAGGAGAAACCATTCAAATGAGAAAAGCTGTCTGAGGAGTGTCCCTCTGACCACTGACCAATGTCATCATTTTGTAGCACTGATGTCACCTGTAGTCATGGCACACAAGGCAGTTATCTACCTGTCTAATGCCCCAATTATTTCCTGGCAACCGACTGAGGAACTGGTGAAAGCTGGTCTCCTAGAACAAAGCATGAACAAGCACTAATTTAACATCTTTGTCTAAATAGGATTAGTTATAGTGGGATGCTTCTATCAAAACAGTGAGGTGACTTTCAGAAATTGTAGTCAGGAGCCAAAAGATCATTACAAGCCATATTGGCAACACTTTCTCCTTGCCCCTTACCCACACACAAAAATGCACGCATACAAGTTTACATGCCTCTTGGTCATATTTTGTGCAGTAATTAAGCAAACTCAGCATGAAATTAAATGGCAGCTTGCTTCAGTGAACAGTCTGTTCTACCAAACCAAAGTTCTTTTATCTTTCTTTTAATTAGTTTCAGAGGGGTGGAAGGAGCTTTTATCACAGGTTTTTCAGTCAAACTAATCCAGTGTGACGTATTTGTCTTTCACCAATTGAAAGGTCCTGTTTGGTTTCCCCTGATGACCCTAAGATGTTTTTGTAAGAAAATCTTGCACACAAGAAAACATTAGGTCTTCTATCTGAAACACAGTCATAGCACTGTGAAATGTCAGCCCTTCTTGTCTTCAGTACCAGCTCTTTGTGTTCCACACTGTCAAGCTCTCAAGATCCCACATTATCACCGTCTTCCTCTACCAAGCATATGGTTCCTTTGAAACCTTTCAGTGCCCATCATGTCCCAGTCAGAGGGGTCATGGCAGAGTGGCTTGAGGCAGTTGTCTTGCTTCAAGTGCTCCCACCTCCCTCCTCAGAGCAAGGGCAGTCTACTTGCTGTCTCCTACAGGAGCCACTGACCCAGACCTGCAAGCTGGCCTGATGACAGCCCATCAGGTGTCCTAGCTGTGAAAACCAACCAACAAACAAACAAAGAAACAGCTTTTTACCTATCAGTCTGTTCAGAGGCTTGGCTCTTGTCTGTGATTTTGCTTGTGAACCAAGCTGGTGCAGGGTCTCTCTGTGTGCTTCCAAAGGAAGGCTTGCAGTGGGCTGCAGGCTACTGAAGTGTATTTATAAATAGAAATCTTCCACTAGAGAAACAAGTAGCACAATTGTAATTTCATGTTGCACAGCACATTGGAGGTCTTCACTGTCTTCTTGCACATCTGTCTTGAAACTCAGAGTAGGACAAAACTTGCTTGACTGCCTACTTCATTCCTAAGCCAGTACAACACATTCTTCATGAGACAATCTTAAGAAACTCTTCTTGTATATTTCTGGATCACTCTATTTTCAATCTTCTTCCACATCACATAGAAAATGACGTCTCTTTTGGTGTCTGATCCAAGAGACTGCAATATAGAAACCGTGGTATTTCTGAAGAAGCTGAAGTGGAAGTTACGCAGTTACTCCTCATTCTTCCCAAATCAAGCCATTCTGCTTAGGAATCTCAACAATTCTTGTGACACCAATTTCAAGATTCCTGCAGCTTGGTTTGTATTGCTCCTAATGCTTCCAGAATTTCACCCAATGTCTTCTCATGTCTATAAAGTTGTGACAAAGTTAGTCTATTGATCTCATTTACAACAATAAGTGAAGAGCTTCTCCAGCTTAGGTGTAAGGACATTGCTCAGCAAGCAGGGAGAATACACATTTTAAAGTAGGAAATACGGTTTCCAGTTCTCACGGGAGCAAGTTTGCTCTGTTTCTTAAAACTGTAGAAAAATTCTGGAGCCCTGAGAAGAGTAAAACCACTGTTGAAAGAGCTTTAAAACACTGAATAGTGGCTATACTGGAAAGTATATCATATTAATGGTAATGTGACAGTACTGGTGGTAAGTAAGAGCTGCTCTCTTCAATATAACTGGTTAAGGGTCACCATAGTAAACATCACTGTGATTTTTCTTTTTCTCTTTGGGCATCAGTTTTGGTGGAGAAAAACCATCTAAGGTTTCATGTTGAAGAAAGAGAGACCACTCACATACACTCTCTAGGGTAACACTGAGAGTGAAAAACTCAAATTCAGGTCTTCTGAGGTGCATCATTCAAAGGATAGATTTGAACATGAACAGAATCTGCTGCAATTATGCATATTAGTAAGAAATAAGCAGTCAATCACATGCTCCCTGGCCCATTGAATATTGACTTAATTACACCAAACATAATGGCTCTGAGTAGGCAGAAGATAGAATGCAAAATGGACTTTTTTCCCAACAATCAAAAAGTGTTTACATGGGGTATGCCTTTGCCAGTCAAAATAGAATGTTAATCTGGCTCTTCTATAGGCGAGATAAAATTTTCCCAGGGCTCAGTCTGATTCTGCAGCAGACCTAAATAAAAAAAAAAAGCCAAAATAAGATATTTTAGCTCCTTAGAATAGGATTTTTGTTTTCTTCCCAGTATACAAGGTCTCATTGCTGTGTCAGCCACATCACCTTCCTCTCTGCTCATTAACAACCCATCTCCAGCCCATATAAATAGCCTATATTAGTGTTACTCCCCATGCTCCCCTCTTTTTAATCCCACTTAATACGCCTCTTCTTTCATCTTAAACTGGGCTGTACATGAGGTAGGGCAGCTCCTTAAATCCTGATGCACTCTTGAGCGCAAAAGATCCTGAACTTGGCCTTTGGACACTACTATCACAATGTCAGAATGATAGTATTTCATCCTGGCCTGGGATATGAAAGCATGTTTTATGAGTAGAGAGTGCACTTCTCATGCTGTCGTCTTTACCAGGGTTTGTTCCTTTTTGGTGTGTGAAATGTGATTTTAACAGATTTTATGGATATAGTTAATTAGTTCTTTTTGAAACCTTCGCTCCTGATACCATAACCACTTGTAACACAAAACGCTTGAGATGCCTTCCGCTAGTGAATAATATAAAGCCAGTTTTGTACAAGCAGCAGGATCACATCATGCATCCTTTCTTGTTCAGATTGTGTAAAAATATAGACAGAATCAATAAGATGCAATTCCTCAGATATCTAAAATTTTAGAAGTCAGCATGGGCTGTGTGGGTATTACCAAAAGCTGAATTTATCTGTAAACTTTATCATCCCCTTCTGGCTGTTCTGTCAAACTCCTATTTGCATAAAAAAATGTGATACATATTGACAGGGCAATGTAAATTTGCATTAGTTTTTTATTTTGCAATTGTTTTTCCATTAAAACTATTTTCCAAGGTAATAAAAGGACTCCTTAACTTTCATGAGATGGTTATGTAATATGAGATTGATTTTTTTTTCCCCAAGGGAAATTATATTGATTCAGAAGCTGTTAAAGGAGAGGTGCTAAAAGTTGGAAATAAAAGCTGTGAAAATCTCCTCCTGCAGTCGGAATCAATCCTGTGTACGGTTCCCAGTGATCTCCTGAAATCCAACAGTGAGCTAAATATAGAGGTGAGGAAACTAAACCACACAGGAGATATTAATGCCATTTTTATTACCATTCCTGCTGTCACTATTGAACCTATAAACTTTAAATTTAAGCATAAGCCTGTGTTTACAGAGATATCTCTCTCCCTGTTTGTTTGGGATGGAAAGTCAAATAGAATCGACTATTCTAAAAGAAGCATTATCATCGTCATTATTACCTGTTTGTAGAGACTTTTTGGAGCCTTAGGCACAAAGTAGGACCTAAACTAAGCTCAGAAATAAAATGATAGTTCTTCATGCAAACACAGGAGGAAACATGGGGAAGACCTGCAAGTTATAATGGAGTGGGTGGGTTTACATGGAGATCACAAGCCCTATTTTCAAGCAACAAATTCTGCTGCAGTCAAGAGGATCAGATCCCAGGAGAAAGACTCTAGATGCTGATCTGAAGAACCTTGGCAGGAGCACACCAGAAGCATCTCATGGAACTCACTGGGCATGTGCAACTACATCAGATCTCCAAGAAAGATGAGGAGGAGCTGTTTACAAGGGCTTGTAGTAGTAAGGCTGGCGGTGATGGTTTCAAGCTGTAGGAGGGTAGGTTTAGGCTGGAAGTATGGAGGAAATTTTTCACAGTGAGAGTGGTGAGACACTGAAACAGGATGCCCAGGGAGGTTGTGGATGCCCCCTCCCTGGAAGTGTTCAAAGCCAGATTGGATGAGGCCTTGAGCAACCTGGTTTAGTGAGGGGAAGTCCCTGCTCATGGCAGGGCGTTTGAAACTAGATGATTTTTAAGGTCCCTTTCAACCTGAACCACTCTATGAATCTATGAGCTTTTTATAATTCCATTCATTTTTTATTGTAAGATGCAGACATTTAGAACAAATATTTGAGTTCCATTATTGCTCCAAAGGTGGTTTCGTTCTCACTAAGGTTCTACCACAAATTTAAAGAGTAGAGAGTTTTGACCTACTGATTCATAGAATAAGTATCTGCATTTTTTTAAATGTTAAAAAAAAGGAAAATTGCGGTGAAAAGGGGTTACATTATTTGCTGATCATAGACTTTTGGTCAATGGAAAACAGTGGAGACTCTGCAAGTCTTGTAAGTGTGATTAGGATCAAAGTCTATGTAAGTAAGCTCCTTGGAGTGCGCACATCTGTTTTTTATATGTCTTTATGGCATTGATCTTGATAGGACCATGGATATTCCTACCTGCTGCTGTAATTTAAGTAAATAGTAACTGCTAATTTGCTTTATTAATACATTACATATTAAATGTGCCCATTACATTTCTCAGATGTAGGAGACAAACTTTAAAACTAGGTGTGGCTGTCGTTTTCACATTCCTGTTCCCTGAACGTGTAAGTGCTGAGCTTCCTAGAATCCTTGTGCACATGTGGCATTCTGCCGCTGTTCTTATTTATACACGTGCAACTGGGACTGGCACTACGTATAATCCGTTCTATGATGTGATACTTCCTTAAGTATTACAAAACATGTATTTGTGACATACATTTCATACTCGGAGAAGAACATAACATCAAGGGGTTAAGTAAGGTTTCTGTTGTTTACTGGCAAAGAGCCTCAGAAATTGCAGTCTGCCCAGTGAAGAAGAAAATTTGCTCTTTTGACGGGCACATCCATCATTACAGTACCCAGAGGAATGAATTCCACAGGAGGAAGAGAAAAGATGGCTAAATGCATTCCAACTGACTGAGCTAGTGCTGTGTGACCTAAAACAGTTTTTCCCTGTTAGCTGCTTGGTGCTTGTTTGGTTGTTGATTTGGGGGGCTGTATTTTTTGTTTTGTTTTGTTTCTTTAAACTGTCAACAAGCTAGGAGCTGGCAAAGGGACAGGCTCACGTGACCTTGGGAACTAAAGACAGGCATGCTGTCAACAGAGAGGGCTTAATGTTACCAGATACTTGTAACAGAAGGACACATACTAAACACATTTGAGCTGTTTATTTTGTTTTAATGCACGTATCAGCTCATATAGTCACAGGCCCCTGCATTTCCGGGCACCATTTGGGTAGAAGTATGGATTTAGCATTTTAAATTAACATCTGGAAGCAGTGAGACCCTGTTACCCAGAGTGTCTGTGTGGAGTGTGTCTGGTGTAGCACATCCATAGCTGTGTCACTACTGGAGCTCTTGAATGCATATAATGTCATAAAAAATTAGATCTGCTTTTGCATATGCTAGTATAACAGTTTCACGCTCCCAGTATCTTATCACAGTACAGTATCGCAAAATTGAGGTTTAATGCATATGGGACATATGAGCTTATACTTCAGTATTAATAATCTACTTCTTAGTTGTCTTTTGAAATCATCAAAATTTCTTTTTTGTTTTTCTTTTTGCAGTGGAAGCAAGAAGTTTTGTCAACGGTTATTGGAAAAGTGCTGATCAGGAAGGATCAGAATTTCACGGGTCTTATTGCTGGAGTTGTTTCAACATCGGTTTTAATTTTCATCTTTTTGGTGTTTTTCCTCTGGAGAAGGAAGAATAAACAAATTAAAGGTTCATCATAGTCAATTACATTGAATTATCTTAGATTTTAAAAACTGCCCTCAATTTATGCTTTGCTTAAGTGCCATGCCATGCTCTGTTGTAACCTGTCAGTAGAAGTTTCACAATCCAGTCCCATGTTTAGCTGCATTTCAGCCCTGAGCTGGATAAAGGGCTATACTATGCCTAAAGAAGAAGGATTTCAGAGGAAATATGGGTTATTCAAAGAATTTAGTAATGTCTCTTCCCCAATCAGCCTTGGAAGAGGGGATAAGTAAATGACGTGCATGGAATCACAAATGCTTCAGCTTCATCCAGTTTCCTTGTAGTCCTCCAGGCTATGTCTAAATCATGCAAGACAGAGAGCGCAGTGGTGTCTTGTTCTCCTGTTCACTCAAATGAAGAACTTAGTCAGAGTGCGCCTCCTCTCTGACCCACATGTCTGGGTTTCCTTCCACTGGGAACTGCAGCACGAGGGCCGCTAATCTACAACCAGGGCTAGTTCTGCTGCAGTATCACAGTAAGATCATGAAGCTGACCTCAAAGGCTTTAAAGCTCTCCTGGCTCTTCTAGCGTGTCCAGGAGGAGGGCTTAAACAGAAGTTACAGCAAATCTTGTACTATACAAATAGCTCAAATTCAAGTCCTGCATGTGTTTGCCTTAACAACAACCAATTCTCTTCATAGCAGGGCAGAACATGCGGATTTAAATGTATACCTAACTGATTTCCAGCACACAGTAGACAGGAAGGGTCGTTAATATTTCTTTCTTCTCCAACTTCAGATCTAGGAAGTGACCTGGTGCGCTATGATGGCAGAGTGCACACCCCTCACCTGGACAGGCTGGTGAGTGCAAGGAGTGTGAGTCCAACGACAGAAATGGTTTCAAGTGAATCTGTGGACTACAGGTCAACTTTTCTAGAAGGTATGCCTCTATTTTGAACCTGCACAGAAGACATTTTCTACATCTGGCTGTTCATATCTCTTCAGATGGCAGCTCTTTTGATCAATATCTTCATTTCAATTTCTCATCTGATCTCTCTGTTTCTGCATTGTCTGGGACTTCCATGTGCTCAGAGACTTGCTACCTGAACTAAGCTTTTCAAGTGCTTCACAAGATTAAGGTGCAGAAGATTTTTATTTTTACTCAGGTTGGAAGGATATGTAAAGTACTGTTAGTAAACCTGTGTTGAGTAAGGTACGTAATGTATTAGGAACTAGTGGATTTAACATTGTCGTGTTATCACAAAGTGCATCACACCATGCACAGGTTGACTCTGAACAGAGATTTTAGGATAGCATCAAGTGTCTGTAGGTTTCAGTAACTTTATGAAGCCATTATCTAACAGTTCTGTCAGCCTAACGTGGGATGTGGTGTTTTGTCAATTGAAAATCTTTTGTCCATGCCCCCTGTATAAAATTGCACGTTGTGTGACATAGCAATGGTGATTTAAAAATTTAAGCTAAAGGGATGTGAAAATGTGACAAATTGAGAGGAGATCATTGTGTAAGCATAAGAAACACATTGAGGTGTTGGAGCAAGTACAAACAAGGGCAACAAAGCTGGCTAAGGGATTGAAGAACAAGCCTTTTATGAGGAGGGGCTGAGGAAATCAGGATTGTTTAACCTGGAGAAGGCTGAGAGGAGACCTTATTGCCCTTTTTTACAGCTACCTGAAAGATTGTAGGGAGGATGGTGTTGGCCTTGTCTCCCAAATAACTGAGGACAGGACACGTTGCACCACAGGAAGTTAAGAGTGAAAATTAGGGAAATTTCTTTAATGAAAGAGTAATTAAACATTGGAACAGGCTGCTTAGGGAAGTACTGGAGTCACCATCCCTGGAGGTGTTCAAAAGACAAGTGGATGTGGCGCTTTCAGACATGGTCTAGTGGTCATGGAGATTTTGGGTCAAAGGTTGGACTTGATGATCATAGAAGATCTTTCCAACCTTAACAATTCTGTAATTCTGCGTGCTGAAATGCTAGCTTTGGAAAACACCCTGTTCATTTTCAGGCCTGTGTGCATGAGGGAAGAGTAACCCTGCGCTGCATACATTTTTGTGCCTTATAACACTGTATCAGACCAAGTATTCTCCAGAAGACCATTCTGTTACAATTAACATGCCCCTTCAAGATGCATTATGTCCTTAAAGACATGTGGAGTCTATGTTATGTGATAGTATTTAAGAGTCTCACATTATTAGGAGTTAACATTTTATGATATTTGATATACCACAGGTATTTGTTAGTTTTGATCTGGATAGAGTCATCTACTATTTCAGGTGCTGCTATATAAAACTCAGTAGAAATAAAATCAGATCTTTATTCCTAATCCCTAAATATGGAGCCGTTTGAGAGCCAGGCCTGTTCCCAGCTTCCTTTATGATTCTTTAATTGCTGCTGCCAGCTCACACAGAAGTTTCTTGATTGAAAGATTCCCAAGGGAAAACGAAAGCCTGTGGCACAGGTTAGAGGGAAAAGCAGTGCCTAATTAAAAACTATGCAGAGATCCCTTGGTGAAAGGTAAATCTGTAGCAGTCCTGGGGCCACTGTACATGGCAAAGCACAGCACAGCACACACCCAAGAAGTAAATGTGTTTTCTTACTGCTCCTGTAGGAGTGTTTACATCAGTTACTGTCTAAGAATAAAACTACAGGAACATTAGAAAGCATGCATGTAGCCACTGTAAAAATAATTTTGCAGCCATGGCTAGCATATTTTACCATGAATATTCAATAGATATTTTCCCATGGTGACATAAACGTGGCTTTCTAGAGGTAAGAGTTTGTATTTTTACTTCTAGGTATAGCAACATGGAATTTTTCACAGCATCTAGAGTGACAACAGCACTATCAGAAGATGTCCAAGTTTTATACATAAATATATATAGCATCTCTGTACAGCAACTTTTTCTCATTGTGAAAATGCCCTAGTGAGGCTACATCTGTAATATTGTGTACAGTTCGGGACTCCCCAGTTCGAGAGGGACAGACATCTGATTGAGAGAATCCAGTAGAGGGCCATGAGGATGATTAAGTTACTGGAGCACTTGCCTTATGAGGAGAGATTGGAGATCTGGGACTTTCCACCTTGGAGAGAAGAAAGTTACAAGGGGACTTAATCCCTGTCTATAAATACATGAAGACTGGGTGTCAGGAAGAAAGAAACAATCTCTTCACTTGCACCCTGTGATAGGGCAGGGGGCAATGGGTGTAAGTTGGAACACAAAGTTCCATCTCAATATGAGAAAAAGTTTCTTTACTGTAAGGGTTACTGAGCATTGGAACGGGCTGCACAGGGACGTTGTGGAGTCTCCTTCTCTGGAGCCTTTTAAGACCCTTCTGGATGGGTTCCTGTGTGACCTGTCTTAGGTTTTATGATCCTGCTTCAGCAGAGGGGTTGGACTTGACCTCTGGAGGGCCCTTCCAACGCCCAATGATCTGTGTATCTGTGTGATAAAATATTGGATCATGTTTGTTGTTAAATTTATTCCCTTTTTTAATTTGTGGCCTTGGGCTGAATTCTGCTCATTGGCTCCACTCGAATAATTCCAGAGTGAAACTGGTATAAATTAAACATAGTTCTTTGATGCTACTACCAAAAAATACTATGAAAAAAAATCTTCTAAACAGAAGCAATCTAAAATACCTGAACAACATGCTGCTGACAAAAATAATTGTCTCAAATAAATATTCCTTGCTTGACAGCAACATTTTAATTTCTGCTATTTTAAATCAGCTGGCTCATGTTATTTTCATGAGTAGCACCAGCTGTATTATCTTCAGCAGTTACAGGATATGAATCACCTCTAGGCATTTTCACGGTTGAATATTTACCATTGGGTAAATATAGCTAGTCACCAGAAGTTTGGAAACCTTCATGAAATGTAGAGCTCCCTTCCAAATTAGAACATGACAATAATAAAAGGCTTCATGTTTCAAATTGTTTGCTACTTCCTCCTCCCATATCACTGTCATTTTTCCATTTTACTCTTGTTCCTCTCAATTACTAGAAATGCTGTAAACTACACTTGGCAAGAAGTGGCAAGGCTTTATTCTATACCCTCAGAAAAGTGCAAGTTTTGCCATTTACTTTCGTGAAAGTATTGCTGCTGAGACAGGCGTAAGTTTCCAGTGACATGGTTTTCCTGGACTTTGGCAGATGAACAATGCATATTTTTGTTTTCCCTTTGTGACCAAAACTTCTGCAAAGCCAAGCCACTTCCAAACTGATAAACCTTGTTTACCGGTAAAATGAAACTCTATGTTTCCCAAGACTGTAAGTATTATAACAATTTCTGTTCCTCTTGCAGATCAATTTCCAAGCATGTCTCAGAATGGATCATGCAGACCTGCCCAGTATCCTCACTCTGACCTCTCCCCAATTCTATCTAGCGGAGACTCAGATTTAGCCAGTCCACTTCTCCAAACTAATGTCCACATTGACATCAGTGCCTTAAATCCAGACCTGGTCAAAGAAGTGCAGCATGTAGTTATTGGTGCTGACAGCCTGATTGTGCATTTCAGCGAAGTAATAGGAAGAGGTGGGTACTGTGACTCTGGCCTTGCAAACTGCTATTCCTTTTGCTCACCGCCGTCATTATAAACCATTCAGTGTCCACATGGAGGTTTCTCGACTTTACCTCTTACAGCACTGCATCCCATGCACCAAATCAGGGGGGCATGGAACCAAGGGGCTTGATGTCCTCTGAAATCAGACAAAGGGCTGTGCATTTGAGCGGCTGGAGAAGACACCAGAGACAGGATGCAAACTAACTAGCAAGTAACAGTGGGGCCCTTTTCAACCAAGAGACCTCCTGGTTACCCCTCAGCTGCTTCAGTCTCAATCTTCTCCAGGCTACAGAAAAGCTCAGCCTGTGATTCTGATCCATGAGGCTGTGATGCAGGAGTGAGGCTGCTGCAGAATATTGCACAAGCCTAGGGCACCCTCCTAAATGGCAGAGGATGCTGAGATGAAGGCACCAGCAACCTTAAATTTGGAGCCTGAGAGCTGGCACACCAGTGACCTTAAATTTGGAAACTGATTGTTGGCACGGCTGCTGCATGACACAGAAAACTCCTGCAGCAACTAGTGCACTCAGGAAGCGTTCCCATGGGCCAGGTGAAATACACACATGCCTTTTCCTTCAGCAAATATTCCCTAGCTCAAATGTATTTGTTGTTTGTTTCCTCCAACCAAAGGCTCTCCATTCCCCCTCATTCCTCTCTCATCCCAACTGCATTAATTCATAACTTGTGATTCACTTCCTCTTATTTCATCCCTGATACAGGATACAAGTCTCCTATTTTCTGAATTTCTCCCATCACTCCTGTTCCTTTCCATCTTCCTAAGTGAGTTTCCTCCTTCTTTCATACACCAAGCCAGTATTTCCGTTAAAGGCATTTATTGAACTCTGTGCTATTGAATACCCAAGTAGAAACTGGACTTTCAGTAATTCTTGAGATCTTGCATGAGAGGTCTCTTGATGAGTATCAGACTGCTGATGTAAAAAATTTGTCCATAAATTATATTCCTAATGCCTCTCCTGCAGAAAAATAGCCTCAGCCTGTTTCCCTTCCATGTACTATGCTTCATCATTCTCAAAGCAAGGGTGGGCCTTTTTCTTTTCTTTGAGAGAATTCCAAGTAATTTCCCATTTTTTAACCGTTGAAAAATATCAGAAATCACACGAATATAATTACCAGTTTTTCATTTTCTCTTCCACTACGAGAATCGGGCAAAACCCCAAACTATTTCAGACACACCCGATACAAGCTTTAGGATTTGTGCCCAGTTCTCCAATCAGTCTGTGGCCTGATGGAATTTTACTTGTTTTCTATAAAGCAAACTTTGTATTCATTTTACACCAAGGCAAAAGCAAAGCCAGTTGAGCTCTGACTGGAACCTAGTGGAATTAATCAGGTCATCTTGTTCACTGTAGAACTACACTTGACAAAGAACTATTTTGTTTTCTAACTGCAATATTCTACTATTCTACTATTCTGCAAATTCTACTAATACTTTGAAAGCGTGCAGCAAATAGTACCTTGTGAAGGAAAGCCTCCATTACATGTATGTAATTTGGTTTGGATAAATTAATATATGTGCCTGGAGCTCAAAGTTCTCTGTTTCCCAAACCTGTCTTCTCATTGTAGGTTATTTGTCCATTACTTAAGTAACTTTCTGTAGACTACCCCATTTGCTTGGAGGAAAGCACATGATCAGCATCAGCAAGGCTTTCTGTGTCTCTGCCAGTTTATTTCACTGCTTAGGACACAAGATAGAAAGCAAATTTTTCTCATCACCTTTTAGTGGCATTCTGCATTCAAAACAAGGCCACAGCAGAAATCACAGACTGCTACCTAGAGAGTGTCCAATCCCTGATCAGTGGAGCAACTCCCAAACTGTTCATGGCCAACACATCGCTTTTAACACTCAACTTTTTCCATGGACTAGCAAGACCTGAGACACTGTAAACCCATATCAACTTTCAATTGTAGATGCATCAGGGCTGTACAATCCAGTAGACCACTTAGCAAGGTCTTGTAGACCACTGGGAACCACCAGTGGTCCTATCAGCTCCTGTCTGCTCCCATACGCCTTCCAGCATCCTCCTTTGACATGTATCTCACAGGCGAGTGTGGTGAGAATGGGGCTGGCATGGTTTTTGTGTGCACAGTCATTACAGAAACAGGAAACAGTTGTGGTGCCAGCCTTGTTATTATTTATACTCCCCATCTAGGTCAAGAAATGTCAATTATGCTGCAAATCGAGTTTTCATTTTATGTAATTATAGGTTTATGTAATGGTAATTTTATGTGTTACTTGTGAAGTACACATTGCAAGTGTTGGGAATTGGGCTGAAATAGAATGTGATCGCTTTCTTAAAACATAATTGCCATCCAGTGGAAAATACCAGGAAACTAAATTTACTTGTTAAAGCTAATTTTGTGCTGCTTTTTTTTTTTTCTACACAGGACATTTTGGGTGTGTGTACCATGGGACATTGCTGGATAACGATGGCAGGAAAATTCATTGTGCTGTGAAGTCATTGAACAGTGAGTTACATGTTTAATAGCAAGACATTACCATAATTCCAAAGATAACCAGGGTACAGTGAAATGTACTTTCACAAATGAAGTTTCTTAGTTGCAGCTAGATCAGATTTATCTGTGGAGCAATGCCAGTGACTTTAGACTAGACATTGGTATACATTTGTACATCAAATGAAATGCTCACCTATTTCCTCTACAAAGAAAAGAGCATAGGAAAATGAGGGAAAGACAGCGTCATTTATTAGTGCTACTGACTACTGAAGATTTGGTGTAGGAAGTTAAATTGCTAAAGAATTGGTAAAGCTGCTGGAAAGACAGGAAGAGACTACTACAACATTTATTAAAGGCTTTACTTAAGTGTTGTTATTCAATTCTAAATACTTCACAGCAAAAGAAATGGAATTAAAATCACAAACCAACTGTATTTGGTCATTGTAAGAAAAGAAATTCACATAACCTTATTGTAATGTGGGAGTGGGGGAGCATGTTTGTAACTTCTCATTATCGCTTTGTTAGGCAATGTCACACTGTACAGAACGTATCTGTAGTCTGTATGGCTTTCATTTCATTAACTCATTTTATTACTGTCTTTTTTAGGGATTACAGACCTGGAAGAAGTTGCTCAGTTTCTGAAAGAAGGAATAATCATGAAAGATTTCACTCATCCCAATGTTCTGTCACTCCTGGGAATCTGTCTGCCCAATGAAGGATCCCCCTTAGTTGTTCTTCCATATATGAAACACGGAGATCTTCGGAACTTCATTCGGAATGAGACTCATGTAAGTAGTGACCTCATACTGAGGTCTAACAGACACTAATATAAGTCTAGCCACACCCTGCTCCAACACCACAAGTTATAAGCTCTGACAATTACATTGCATCTATAACTTGCTGCTGTTGCTACGCTTCAACCTTTAGCATTTACTTAGGCTGGCACCGAGCCCAGCCACAACACTGCCACTCCTTCTCTTCCCCCTCAAATTCTACTCTAGAATGTTTCCCAGAAATTATCAGCAATAAGTATTTCTCATTTCCCATCCATAAGCCTTTTAATAAACAAATGTGTTTATGAGATCTAAGTTAAGGGGGCCAACCATCTGCTGGTTTAAACTGGCATGTCTCTGTTGACTTGAGCACAGCTGTGTCAACCATCACCATCTGCTCTTCCAGCTCCTAGGTAAGGGACCTTCATGTCCAGCTATTGTCACAGTCCCGTTAATTAGCAATATTTTTACTTCTTATCTTAATAAGGAAAGCGAGCAATTGTTATACAAACTATGACTACTTTATTATCAGAGATTTTCCCTATTTCCATGGAAAGATTGCAGATTTCTCAGATGTGCCTCACTGTTTTCTCTTAAGTATGAGACCACAGGTCTTGCCTCAGGCAGTGTAAACCCACTGAATGCTGTAGTATTTCACAGTGCTAGGACAATATAAAGTGTATCTTTGGAGCCAGTGGGTTTTTGCCATTGCCTCTATGACAATCACAAGAGCCAGCACAATTTTGTAAAAAACACGTCTTGACAAATGGTTGCTGGAGTTACTCTTTCAGAACTAGGAATCCCTTCCTTCCTTTCATCCTACAAGCAGCAGGGCCTTTGTCTGTGAGCAGTGCCATGGTCCCTCCTGAAATAAAATGACAGTGACCACAGTTGAACAAGATCGTTCCATGGAAGAAAATTTTATAGAGCAATGTCAACAACACAAAAATCTGTGGATTTTTACTATTACAAAACAACTCATGTTGTTGCATTGCGTGTTTGTGTTTGTACTTCTTCCGATATTCAACATTTTCAGTAAGGTGTCACCTTGCAGACCAGCAGAGTTACCAGTCTGCTCTGGTAACTGCTAAGGTCTCCTTTTCCATGGCCTCACACTGGTGATAGCTTGTGGTTATTTTCTTCTGAACAGAACTCTTTCCTTTCTTGGTCATTTCCACCTGATGAACTGGAAGCTCATAGTTAGCACATTCTACTGGATTGCATGGTATTACATAAGTTCGCTAATGAAAACTCTGAATATCAGCTGTGATACTGAGGTTTTAACATACCATGCCACTGCCCAGCCCAGGTTATGTTGCTTATCCTCCTTATGTTGCAAACTCCACTCTTTTGGAGTCTGCCAGCTTATTTGATTTCTATTTCCTCACCAGAGGCAAAAATTTGACCTAAATTTTCAACAGTTTTACTCCAAGCACCAACCTGTCTTGGTTGCTCTGGTGGAAATATAGGTGTGTTCAAAAACAGAATCATAGCAAAAACCAGTCTGGTCCTTGGGCTTCATTCATTGTATCACAAATGTTTGTGTTTCACAGAACCCAACCGTAAAGGATTTAATTGGATTTGGCCTTCAGGTTGCAAAGGGGATGAAATACCTTGCAAGTAAGAAGTTTGTTCATAGAGACTTGGCAGCAAGGAACTGTATGTAAGTACAAACATCTAATTCAAACCATGTTATCATAGTCTTCTATGTAAGACAGTGATGAGAGAAATTAAAGTTTCCACCGTTCTCCTTATTTAGTCAAAATTGGGTGTTTTCATTGTTCAATAATTATAGCAATGTTTGTCTTGCACACTGATGAGCTACTCAGCTTGCTAAGGGCTCTCTTCTTAAACATAAGTGTTTTTTTGAGTGTGGGAAATAAGAAAAGCTGAGGTGAAAGGGTAGCCTCTCAAAATCATTGGATAGAACTTAAAAGGCATCTCCTAAGGGAAGTTAAACTGCTGTTGTCTCAACTTGCTGTGCTTCCACCCAACCTCTTCAGAAACAGCACGTCTCTGCTGCCGCACCTAGCAGGAGGAACACAGGGGAACTTTGTGAGAAAAACAGGCACACAAGGAAACGCCAGTGAGGCCTCCTGACAGTAATACATCATTACATGAGCATGAGATTACTTTGGCTCAATTGTGCACACAAATTAGCATTACAAAAATTAGAGCATGCAAACAATCTTCCTAATATCTGGGTAGCCAGATAGTTCAGTTCACACAGAGACTAAGGAATACAGGACGTGCCGATACTATTATGCTGGTTCATCACCTGTGCTGTGAATTAATAAAGATTAAATATTTGCATTTACTTTTAGCATTATCTGGAACTCTGGCTTGGAAAAGGTTATCCACCTGTGACGTCAATTTCTTATTCTCTTTTCAAGGGGTGCACACTTGTGCAGCTGAACAACCTCTAATAAAGAACTTTTTGATACAGACACTGTTTTTTTAAGGGGGGCGGGGGGGGGAAAACCACAGCAACATGAATTTCAGGTTTCCTAAAAAGAAGGGAAAACTGGTTTATTGGATAAAAGTTCTGCTTCATGTGATCACAGTCC
Source organism: Upupa epops (assembly GCA_013397515.1). NCBI lineage: Eukaryota > Metazoa > Chordata > Aves > Bucerotiformes > Upupidae > Upupa > Upupa epops. The sequence goes on along the minus strand of VZRI01000935.1, from coordinate 116,533 downwards.
AGATAGTGGCAACAGGATATTCCCTCTGGCCTACTTTCTCTTCCTTGGGTAAGGAAGAAAGGGCTATCAGGATGTCTCACTGACAAATGAACGGCTGATGTCGTACTCCCACATGGCTCAGCACTTCAGAGCCTGGAGAGCAGCCACCAGTGAGAAGTTGTTATAGGGTTGAAGATCCACATTCCCCAGTGGCCACATGCAACCCAGCACTCAGCAGCACAGCCTCTTGCCACAGTACCAATGTCCATCACAAAAGAGCTTGGGATGAATACAGTTCCCTTGAACTCTTGGCTCCAGTAGCCTGGAAGAGGTTGAGGAAGCTGCTATGGCCTAAACTGTGCCCTGTTGAACCAAGAAAATTGCTTCTTGTTCCCTTCATTGACCCTGATTTAGTTAATACATCAGTAAATACAACAGATGGTTGTGTACCATTCAGAGGGGCTTCAACAAACCAGAGAGCTTTATAAATTCAGAGAACCTTATAAATTCAAGACCAGGAAATGCCACATGAAGAGGCTGTCAGAGATGGAACTGTTTAGCCTAGAGAAAGCTCAGGGGGATCTTATCCATGTGTATAAGTACCTGATATGGTGGAGCAAGAAGATGAAGCCAGATTCTTCTTAGTGATGCCAGAGACTGCCAAAAGGCAGCAGGTGCAAATTGAAAGAGAGAAAACAGCTTCTAAACGTAAGAAGAAACATCTTTATTGTAAGGATGTCTGAGCATTGGCATAGGTTGCCCAGAGAACTTGCAGATATTCAAAGCCCATGGTCATGGCCCTGCAGCCTGCAGTAGCTGACCCTGCTTTGAGCAGGGGACATGATAGTGAATTAGGGAATCTTCAGATTCTCTAGATTCCAACCTCACCCATTTTGTGACCATACGATTGTATAAAGAAGACCAAAAGCTGGTGTATGCTGTGGCTAGGTCTACACATATAATTAAGGATAGGCTTAAGCTTGCCAACATCCATGCTTTATCTCTTTTCTGACAATGATACCACGTACCAGTACAAACACCAGTTGTAGAAGGAACAAAGCTAGAGAGATCTTCTGGTATGACTGAGCTGTAACCCAGGACACAAAACACATCCTTAGTTACAGGACTACGTTATTAAATACAGGCAAGTCACTGAGATCATGATCTTATGAAAATGGAGAATGAACAGGAAAGGTGATGTCTTGACTTCTAAATAAAAAATGAGAGGTTTCTGAAGACTCAGAAGCAGCAACAGCTATGGAAGAAACAATGCAATACTCAATCAGCATGTATATGCAATTGCCAACAATCTTTTTATGCAGTGCAGTTGTTTAAAAGAACTGTAATTACATTATCAAAACAATATCAGTAATTTCCTGAGTTCATTCACTGTGCTACGTGGGGGCCAAATATATTTTGCTGCACCTTTTGTTTCACTGTTTAAATAGTTAAATAGATTTGAGATAAAGTGCTGCCTTCCAAAGTCATGGTCTCAAAAATGCATGTAGCTCATTATAATCTACCATCACTGCAAATCTCTCCTGCTCAGCTGCAGATAACACGTTTTTGTCATTTTTCTAGGTTGGATGAAAAATTCACTGTCAAGGTTGCTGATTTTGGTCTTGCTAGAGATGTCTATGATAAAGAATACTACAGTGTACACAATAAAACAGGAGCTAAACTGCCAGTGAAATGGATGGCTTTAGAAAGTTTACAAACTCAGAAGTTCACAACAAAATCAGATGTGGTAATGTGGAAACATATTTGTGTTTGCTTTTAATTTCTCTTACAGTGTTTGAGGCATCTCCCTCTCTAGTGTTTAATAAATGGCCTAACACCAAGCTAAAGCTTATCTTTAAATCTAACTTCAGTTCACATAAGAATAAGGCTGTTTCTACATCCAGGAAGGATATTTGTCACAGTTGCAAAGCAACAAGTTGTTGACCTGATTATCTGTTACTGCTCAGGAAAGAATTAGGACTTTAATTCCACTACAAGGGAAAGTAAGGACACTCCAAGAAACCAAGTTGCTATAGGAAGAGCTCTGAAAAGCTTGACAAAACAGGTTAATTTTGAGACTTGTAAAATGTAACAGCTCTCAGAAAGACTTCATTTGCTTTATAAATACTTAGCGACTGCCTACAGCAGTCTCAAGTATTACCTGGCCATTTATGAAGACAAAAAATGAAAGATGCGGTCATTAGTTGGCTGGATCATTTTGTATTTTAGCCTTCCATTTAGTCCAGATTCAAATTAGCCTGTGATGCATAGAATTTTCAGCACATATATTCTCCTCTGTATGTATTTACACTGGGTTAGTCATATCATCAGCTCATGAAAATTGGCAGAGTTCCATTAACCTCAAAAGAGGTCTGCCAATTTACACCAGCTAAGTAGCAGGCCTATAGGCTTTGATTTTCATTCGTTTACTTAGCTGAGTTACTCTGGCTCTAATTTAAGTGGCTCCTCAAGTCCTCACAGCATTTATTAGCCTGCTTAAAAGAAAGCTGAATGCAGTAAAATAGCTTTACAAAAAGGAAAAACCAAGCATTTGAATGCTGAAATCTGTCAAGCCATCTTCTAAAACTGGAACATAAAGCTCTCCAACCCTATAACTTATTATTTATCTCTTTGTTTTCTTAGTGGTCCTTTGGTGTGTTGTTATGGGAACTTATGACAAGAGGGGCACCACCTTATCCTGATGTAAATTCTTTTGATATAACTGTTTACTTATTACAAGGAAGAAGGCTGCTACAACCTGAATACTGCCCTGACCCACTGTAAGTAATTAGTTTGCAAAGCCTTCTGCAAAGGCTGCTGTTCTTATATTAGAGTAAGTGAAACTGTGGGAGGGAAGGGGTTTTTTTTCCCTTGCAACATGATTTGGTAATTGAACATTTCTTCTATTTGAATGGCAGGTATGAAGTCATGCTGAAGTGCTGGCATCCCAAACCTGAGTTGCGTCCAGCATTTTCTGAACTTGTTTCAAAAATATCAACGATCTTCTCCACTTTTATTGGGGAACACTACGTTCATGTCAATGCTACTTACGTCAACGTGAAGTCCATTGCTCCCTATCCCTCTCTTTTATCATCACAAGACAACACAGACATGGATGTTGACACATGACGAGTATGTCCGTTCTTAGTTGTATGAACAAAAAGCAAAACATTTTGCCCACTAGTTTTTACTGCCCGGTCTTCGTGAGAACACTGTTGCACCTGTTTATGTTGTTGTCCAAGTTGCACTAGTACAAAGACATGATACCATTTAAGGCTCTGGGATTTTGTAAACCATCACAGTAATTTCCAAGTATATGGACAACTGCATCAATTTAGCAAACAGAAACATTGTGTGCTACCATCCGGAGCTAGTTCCCACAAACTCTCGTGAATGTGTGCTCAGACCCAAGAACAAAGATTCATCGTTAATACCATGAAGGACAAAGTAGAATACCACTCAGTATGGCTGGAAGGACTATTACTGTTGCATGTACTTCAGGATAATGAGCAGTGTAGAAATCATTTTCACACACAAAAAAGAGACAAACAATGAGAGTTACAAGAGTTCAAAATGTATTTTCCTCCCACACAGCCCAAACTGTGGATTTTTGCACTGCATCAACAAGGTTTCTTAGAACATAGGAAGCCAGGACAGCCAGCCTCATGATAAATGTCTGAACAGAAATCAGAGTCAACAAATGGTGGGTATTAAATTCAGTAAGTCAGCCTTGCAGTCCTCTGGTGTCGTCAGACGGTACATAGAATGAAGAGAAACTAATCTAGCTTAGAGCGTTTCTACTGTCAACTTGATTCCAACATTCAACCACTTTGAGTCAGACAGCCTGTATCGACAGATCTCTCACTGAAAAATGCTGAGCCTTCTTTCAATAAAGAATTAACCACTTGCTGAGAATAAAAAGTTGAAGGCATCCATATTAAACACGAGGTCAATCTTTGGGACGTATGGGCGGCATTATTCTAGAGAAGAAGAGGAGACAGGCAGGCTGGCAACCCTAGGGAGCTGCTGTCTGGTGAGTCACACAGCCAGTAGCTGAAGCTTTGCCACCACCTACCCTTGGGTGGAGCTGCCACTGAAGGTGAGTAAAGAGCAGAGGCGTTGCAGCCAGCCCTGATCTAAAAAGACACTGCCATTTCAGGAATGCTGGTAACTTCCTTGTGCCAGCCCTAAAGAGCCAAGAAGACCAATCCAAAGAAGAAACAGCTTTAGGCCCCACTAAGCCTCTTCTTGGATCAAATAACCCAGTGAATTATGATGCGTACTTTTATTTCTAAATTACAGCCAAACAATTTTGCAAGGAGATAGTAAATAAACCTTTCATTTATTAGGGAAGAAGAGTCTATAACTTTAGGGTAAGCATCACATGTCATTTCTGTTCCTGTGGAATTCTGTGCATACTACTGTATAGCTTGTTTAGTATAGGCTAGAACTGGGTTTGTTGGTGTAAACACATAAAGTATTCTATTTTTATATTAAAAAGAAAGTTTATTTTTAATGACATCTACAAAGTTTGGTTAGGCCACAAAACACTGCACTGTGAACATTTCAGACAATGTATGTCAGCGTACATGATTCATAAATAGTAGCAACATTAACAAAATACCGTGTGATTGTTAAAAGGGAGAAGAAGTGACTGCATACACACTCCACCCGAAGTATAATATCTCCCAATATTGCAAGCCAAGATTGGGCTTCTTTTAAGATCTTCAAAGAGAGGTGGTGCAGATAAAGAACTGATATAAGGGAGATATATTTTTCTTGGGAGACAGTGTTCTAACTGAAAGATTTATAACAAGGACAGAGTGTGTAGGGAAGCCATAAGCAGATAATATTGTATTATGTTTCAGCACTGCTTTCATTTCAGGAACGAACTTTCATGTCTGCTGAGAGCAATACTAATTGTAGATTGCTCAAGGACAAAAGGCTTTGCTGCAGGCGAAAAAAGAATCATCTCTATGGTTGTTAAAACAGCTAAGGAAGTTTATGACACATAGATTTGGAGCAGATACTCCAAACTTGTACATACATGCTTGTGGAACGCTGCAATGTGAAACTTTTTTACTATTTATGAACTTTTGCTTAATAAAGTTGATGTTGTGTCTGGGACACCTGTAAGAATATGTGATTCTGGTAAAGATTCAATATTAGTAAGTTCATATATCTGCAAAGAGCTGAATGGTACTTATGTTTATAGTTGTTGCTATGACCTAATAAATGTTACTAAAATGAATTATTGTAATACTTTATGCTTCAGATGCCATAGTTACTGTTCGTGTGTGACTGTTAGGCTGACAGAGGGCTGTATGCTTTGTCTGAGGGAAAGGAAACAACTTAGAAACACAAAAATATGGAAAGTGCACCAATAAGTCAAGCTCACAGCTCATCAGCCTCTTACCCACTAACAGACCAGAGAGAGGTGCAGAACATCCTCCAGGAATGGCTACAGTCTGTTTGAATCACAAATCTCTTGCCTAACCATAGATAGCACCCATACAAAGCCTTAACATTCTTCATGCACATAGAGTTGGGGCTGATGTACAAAAATTAGAATTTAGGCATCATAAAGTGTATCTGCTTGGCACAAGGGTGCCAGCACTTGCATTTAGCATCCAAGCTCCCTCACCTGAACCTATGTCGTTTATGATCACCCGTCAGACATTTTGTCGCTGCAACGTGTTTTGTATCTGTGACACCTGAAGAAAGAAGGCAGAGCTCCCCAGGGCTCTTTGTTCTTCTGGGGAACAGGAGCCAGCTCCACTCTTCGCCCACATATTTCCTCCCAGTTATATTAGATGTCTCCTACTGAATTCACAAGCTCACTTCTGTGAAGCGTATTGACTTGTGTGAAGTGCATTTTAACCAGGTGCTCCACAAACGCAGACAGATGCACTGTCCTCTACCACTTTTAAGCCAGATAACACTGTAAACTCAGTTCACCAGTGGCCTTCATCAGGGGGATTACATTTCACTCGCTCAGAAATATTTTCAAGCACAAAGTCTCAGCTGATTAAAAAGAGTATTTTTATTGCAGAATCACAGAATGGTGGTGGTTGGAAGGGACCTCTGGAGATCATTTAGTCCAAACCACTCCTGCCAGAGCAAGTGCACCTAGAGTAGGTTGCACAGGATTGTGTGAAGGTGAGATTTGAATATCTGCAGAGGAGACTTCACAAGCTCTCTGGTCAACCCGTTCCAGTGTTCCATCACCCTCAAAGTAAAGAAGTTCATGTTCGGATGAAACTTTCTGTGTTCCTGTGTGTTCCCATGACTTCTTGTCCTGTCACTGGGCACTACTGAAAACTCAGGTGATGCCCATTTGACGCCTGCCCTTTGGATATTTACAAGTATGAATGAGATCCCCTCAGTCTTCTCTAGGCTGAACTGACCCAGGTCCCTCAGCCTTTCTTCATTAGAGATGTTCCAGTCACCTAATATAACCCACTTGGTGTGCTCTTGTGATTTCAAAATTTCAAGCAAATAAACATGAAAACACTTTCTCCAGACAAATCTACTTAACAGAAAATACATGCACTCGATTTCAACTCCAAGTGTATTTGGGGAAAAACAGGATTGCAAATAGCAGCTAAAGATGAAAACATTCCTCCTCTGTTGCATCACAAGCCCAATCCAGCTAAAAGAGCTGATATTTTTTGTTGTAAACATTTGCATAGAATTTATTTTTCATGTTTGCCCTGAAGTCTGTAAAAAATCTCCAAGGTTTGTAACACAGTCCACTGCCAATAGCAGGGTCTTCAGTCTGAACAAATGATGGTCTGGAGACAAATACCCAATTTGTAACACATTCCTCGGATTGCTCATGTTTTCTAAGGGATGCTACATATTGCATTTTTTAAAGGGTCAGGAGAATCACAGGCTTCCCTTGCTCAGGTTTTCCTCTTTCTGACTTTGTTTATAGCGGGCACACAGTGCTGCCGATCTTCATCTGACTTACACTGGCTGCCTTCCTCCTGCAGGAGTATTATGAGTGTTTGTAGCCCATGATCAATAATTTTGCATAACAGATACAGCAAACAATTAAAAACAAAAATGGGAGGGATATCTTCACTTCCCAGAAAATTTCCTGTTGCTGTCACATGGACTTTTGCTAGCACACTACTTAAAATTATTTCCTTGTATGAAGGTAGGATTCTACATCCAACTATATGAAAGATTTCTAAAATCAAAGCAAATGGCACTCTGTATCACTGGGTTGCTAAGCCTTTGCATATTGCTAACTTTCTGGAGTTCAATTCAGTCATGAAGGATGCAACTACATGCCTTAAGGAGATAGATGAAGAGAAAAGGTACGCTGCGATTTTGGTTACAGTGGCAGAAGCAGCTGCAAAAAGGAATCTAAATAATTTGCAACCTAAACATGAACTGCCCTTCAGAAATTTTGTTTCTGGAGTTCAGCCATAGCACTATATCACAGGAATAACGTCACAGCAGATAAATGAAACAGAAATCCTAATGGGTGTTTTACACACTAAACAAAACATCTATTCCTGAGAAATTCCGATTGATTTTAACAAAAAGGTCATGAACTGAGTATTCCAAGCATTGAGGAAGGACAAAGGAAATCTTAGGATCTTGCCAGACCATTTAGTAAAAACATTTACAAGAAATTGTGATCTCACAGACAGCAGGGAGAATCCAGAACAACTTCATTGACTTATCAGACACCAGCCCTGGGATCAGTCTTTCACCCTGGCACTGAAACTGTGTTCTGACTTTAAACCTTTTGGAAACCCCATATCTACCTGCTAATGCTCAACGCGTAATCACTTCCAATGCGGATGAAGACATTTTTTTCTGCTTAAGGTCAAGCAGTTGCAGTTACTTTAGACCTCCTGAGAGATGGGGAGAAAAAGTAACTGTTTTGTGTGGGACATTGCTTCTCTGGCTGACATTACTCAGCTTCTCTCTCCAAAGGCAGCATCCTCCTCATGACACACCATGCTTGGAAAGAGATTCTCCACCAAGGGTAAATCCCCACTATAGTCAGCCTAGGGAGACCCTCCTGGCTGAACAGCAATCACGTTTACTCCAGTCGAGTCAGGGTTCGTCAGGACACTGGCATGTAGAGCACGGTGGCCTGTGAGATTTCTAGTTGTTAACTTATTTGGGATTAGAGCAGGGAGGAGATGCACGTTCAGATTTCTTTTCTTCCTGTTGTCCACTCATCCCTCCCTCCTCCAGTTTGGAGTTGACAGAGAAAGCCTCAGCTTTCTCTTTTTCAGAGAAAGCAGACTGACCTCCTGGCTCTGCAGCTACTGAGTTCAACAAAGGATCATGGCTGCACATAGGAATTAAAGCGAATACTGCCAGATACTGTAGGTCAGACTTGGTAGGGTTTTGTTCGCACAATCCAAGACAGAATATCCAAGAAGGTTAGTTTATTGCATCTGGTTTTCAGGTGCTTTTCTTTTTCAGTACGAAATACTTCACCACTGCCTAGCACTATTAGGAGGTTCACTAGTATTGGCCGAATGCCTTCTCACGTGTGCCAAGACAATTTAACAGAGAAGGCCTCTGAGGCCTTGTGCCTCTCTATAAATTCTGTGTATTAACACTTGATGGAGCTCTTAACTACTGAGTGCTCACTGAGCTCCCCTCTGGTACAAATGAGAGCTGAATACCCATCCTCCTTTATGATGTGAAAAGTGATGTTGCCAAAAACCTTAGGGTGCATGACCAAACATGGACACCTCAGCTGCCAGGAGATTGAGGGCAGCTGGTAAGTGTGACCACAAATGCTGAAAATAAATTTGAGTTAGGGAGGGACAAAAGCCTTCAGACAACAGTGCTATCTTCTCTATCTTTTGTGCAGCTCAGGAAAAAGTAAAGACAATTAAGAAAGCAGAGTTGCAGCCTTTTGGAGCTCACAGTGCAAACTTCACAGCAAACGTGTGCCAACATGTGTACCCCCGTCAGCATGTGGGACATAACACTGTTACGCTAATGATCTTCTTAAAAAAACTTCTTATAAGAGGAAGGACAAAGATCTTTAGAAGTCAGATATATTCTCACCATGTATTTTTTCATTTTGTAAAAGAAGTGGTGATCTGGATATCTTCTTCATTCATTTTTCAGTTATTGAGGAGGTATCTATTGAAATTAGCTTGTCTAATTATTTGGCGTGCCCACGTAAGGTACTCGCCACCTGTGTTCAAGAGGCAGGTCTGGGGCTGAGGGTATTGGTCAACAATTAGCTGATTATGAGCCAGCAGTGTGCCCAGGTGGCCAAGAAGGCCAATAGCATCCTGGCCTGTATTAAAAATAGTGTGGCCAGCAGGAGTAGGGAAGCGATTGTCCCCCTACTTTCAGAACTGGTGAGGCCACATCCTGAATAACCTGTTCAGTTTTGGGCACCTCACTACAAGAAGGACATGGATGTGCTGGAGTGTGTTCAAAGATGGGCAATTGATTAAGCTATTTAAGGGTCTGGATCATAAGTCCTATCAAGAACAACTGAGGGAAATAGGGTTGTTCAGCCTGGAGAAAAGGAGACAGAGAGGAGACCTTATTACTCCCTACAACTACCTAAAATGTTGTAGCAAAGTGGGGGGTGGTCTCTTCTCACAAGTAGCAAGTTGCAGGATTAGAGGAAATGGCCACCAGTTGCATCAGGGGATGTTCTTATTAGAAATCAGGAAAAATTTCTTCACAAAAGTGTTATCAAACATTAGAACAGGCTGCCTGGGGAGGTGGTGGAGTCAGCCTCCCTGGAGGTATTTAAAAGATGCATAGACATGGTGCTGAGGGACATGCTTTAGTGATGAACTGGAAGTGCTGGGCTGAAGGTTGCATTTGATGATCTTAAAGGTCTCTTCCAACAAAACTGATTCTGTGATTCCTCTCTAATGTTGACAGCTCAATAATGGTAAAAATGCCCCAGCATTTCTAGTGCCCTCTATACACCTCTGAGCACCAAACTGCTACAGCTCTTGGCAGAACTTTTGAGCAGCAGCTCTGAATTGGATGGGAAGAAGGTAAAAGTTTGCCAGGCCCATGCAGTCCCCACAAGCATTGAATCACATCACAGAAATAATGCAGACAAACTTGCCTCATTAACAGGCATAAACCTGGCTGCTCTATGAAACACGAGCAAACAGAGGGCATGTACGTCAGGACTACCTCTACATCTTATGGTGACTATTACATTTACTCAAAATTATCCTGCAAAACCACTTGTGCATGTGCAACAATGATAACATTTTCTAAGTATCTTGACGGTAATTTGTAGTGGCAGGGTTTTCTTAAAACCGTCACCACAATACAAAGCCAATTATTTTAAACTATGCTTAAATCTGTCACATTGCTTAAAAGAACAAATGCTTTAAAAAATCTATCTGTCAACCTATTTGGGTAAACTAAAGGAATTCCCTTCTATTAGCCATTCAGGGCAGCTTGAATCAGGTTTTATTTCTCCTTAAAGATGAGTTGGTAGGGGAATGGTCCAGGGAAAATGATTTTTAATTATTTCTCAGAAACTAGAGTTCTATGCAGTGCCTGAGAGTTCTTCCGTCCACCAGAACTTATCTTTTTCTCATCTTTAGTATCTTCACACTATCAGTAGGCATCACAATATGGAAGTTTTGTGCACAAATATCTATCCAATGTTATTTTCTACAAACAGGAAGATACAGCCTGGGTGAAGATGAACAATGTAAACAAAACCTTGTTGCTGCACTATCAATACAGCGTTTTTCCCACACATCCCCATCCAAAGTCCATATAGTACTTACCACACTAACATTTATGTAGTCCTGTATTTTATTGCATAAAACCCTGAATGGTGTTAAAATAGGAACTTAATTGGCGTCCATGAAGTCTAACAGCCCATACTGACAGCCAATAGTAAATGTACTTCCTTCATGAAATGCTTGGTTCAGATTCTCTTCGTCACACTGTGCTTGTTTATATTATCAGCCAGGCAGATAATATAAAACACATCCATTCATAAAGTACAACATACAGCAGCAACACTCTGGTGTTTTCAACCTGTTCACACTAGCAACCACTCATTTCAGTGAAAACTTAAAAAAACCCCAAAACTTTGTTTACAACCTGAATGAGAATGCAGAAACTTAGTCCATCATTCATACATTCAGCCACAAGCAGGAAATTAGAGACCGTAATGAGATCAAAGGATTTTACTGCTCAAGCTACCCGATGCTATTTTCTACACACTAAGTATCACTCTTCATCACCACTCTCTACTTTGTTATATACTACACCTAGCAGCTTGGTCAAGTTTTATGAGGAACGTTTTTGAAAACTAGGAAAGCTTTTGCTGGAAAGAAGCCATCTGTTTGAAGCACTCCCCTCCTTCAAGATCTGAAATGCTTTCCAGTCTTTATTTGATTCTCAGATGTATTGCAAATTCCAAATATCTAAGCATAAAAGTGGCAGACTTGTGCAGTTGCAAGAGAACTTGCATTTAGTGGTAAAGCACAACTGAGAGAGAAGCTGTGCCAGCCAGATATAAGGAGTTTGAATGGGGAGAGCTGCTGCTTGGGCTTATCTATGTTTTGCAATGCCAGTGCTGTATTTTTCATGCATGTGAAACATATCCACAGCTTCAGACACTTACCTTTTGAAATGGGTTTTCTTTAGAAACTGACTGCATATATAATGCATCCTCCCACAGAGCCAAGTTACACTTAGAGAATATGAGACATATTCCTCAGCCTACAATAATTTACAACTCAAGGGAAGACTAATAAAAGGCTATACAAAAAGAAGCAAATATGTCTGTAGTCAGCTGAGATAGTATCAGTACTTTGTCCAACAGGAAGGTATTACCTAGTAACAGGGACCACAGATACAGCTCAAAAATCAGTCACTCTGAGGAGGACTGATTAAGGAAATTAATACCAAAATGACTTGTTATTAGGAAATATTGGAACATTGGGATAGCCCCCTAATACAAATGTCATCACAGAAGTCTTCCTGTTGCCTTTCTTTACGCTTTTAATCAAACACTCCTCTGTTTAAACAGCAAGTGACATTTTCAGCCTGATATGATAATGCCTAGCATCAAGGCTTGAGGAGAAAAGGTGTCCAGAGAAAGAGCAGAAAATAACAGTTTTGGAGATAAGGGTTTTCCTTTGTCATGATACTAAGAAGAAAGATAATGAACAGTAATATCCAATTTGAGAAACTATTTTTTTAATAATAAATTTCAAAGCTCTGGCATAGAAATACTGGGCTGGAAGAAATGTCAGGAGATCATTTCGTCTACCCCATGCACCAAGGCAGGGTGAATGTACCTAGGCTGCCTTGGCAAACATTTGTTTAACTTTTTCTTTAAATAAACCAAAACTGGTTAAACTGCTAGGATTTGAGGGCTGTATTATTTGTATTGTACTGAAGTTCTCTTGGATTTCTTTTCTAAATCTTTCTTGCAGCAGCATGAGACCCACCCCTGTTCTTCTTGCCTGAACACCAGCTACATATTATATATAAAGAATTGGTAGGAAAAGATCCCCCATCTCAGTATCATCATTTTTAGCTATTTTTCAACTCTTAGTCATATCCTTTATTTTCTAAACATCTTTCTTCTTGCTGGTCTTCCCAATCTATTCTCATTTCTTAAGTGTGGTGCCAAAGAGGAACTTGGTATTCTGAAAATGTCCTGCTTTACAGAGTGCTGAGATCAGCAGCTCTGTTGCTCATGGCTAAAGAAAGTCACCAGTTGTCTGGAAAAGCAAGGTACACTATACTAGTGTGCTTGGAGCTTTTCTCCACAAAGAGATGTAGATGAAGAACTATGGCTGCAGGTGCTGAGAAGGTGAAATAATAATTTGCTCGAGAACCTTTCTGGTTGTACGAGTTAGATGGGTCTGCAATTCTCTGAGTCCTCTCTTTTTAAAGTATTTACCCTTCATTGGTCCTGGGACAATGTCTTTTCCATAACTAATTCTTCAGCTAAACCACTACAGTCAGGAAAGCTGTCTCACCCAGAGCACAGCTTTCACACAAAACTCTACAGCAAAGCCAGAAGCAGAAACTCAGGTTATTTGGAACCTCCATTCTTCAAGGCCTTAGCCTGCATTACTCCATGAAATATCCTTAGAAGAATGACAGCTCTTCATATTTTTGAATGCGTATACATTCTGTTGTTTCACACTTACTTAGTCTCTATTTTAACTCATTCTGAATCATTTGCATAATCCAGCCAGTCAGGGCCAGGGAACAAGAGATCTCTGCTTTCTAAAAAGAGTGCTGTAAAATCAAAATAATTCTTTGGGTTGTTATTCATTAGATGGCAGAAAACCAGACCAAACTCAGGGAGCAAAGCAAAGTTACAGGCTCAAAAGAGATCTTGTTTGCAATGTAATAGGAAGTTTTGATATTTGGAAAGATGGAAGCATCAGACTTCAGTCAGTAAGGGAGGGGAAGTGCTTGAAGCTCTGTGTTTGCAATGTTATACTAACACTAGTGCCAGTCACTCCCTCTAGTCAAATGAAATGTGAGGATAAACGCCCAGAGGCCCCAGGAGGTGGCTCTATCTAACAACTTCTCTCTGAGGCCACATTCCAGGCCAACAAGACCTGTCATGACTGCAGCTAGCAGGCAAGGGATGCAGACATATCCCTCCTCAAACTGCTGAGAGAAGATATTTCTTCATCAGTGCTTACACAGGCACTGGTAATGCACTTACCGTACAAAGCCTGGCACAGCAGTAAAATATGCACACACTCACTGGACATCAGCTCCCTCTACTGTAAATACATCTGTACATGCTGCTCTGCAACACCACGTTGCAAAATGGTCAGTATTGATTAAAGTACCAGTCTGAAACATTATGACTGAGATACCTGGAAAAATGCATCTTGCAGAACCACCAGACAGAATGACAGCACGGATTTTTCTTTTCAATTCTTGTGGTTATGATAATTGGGTTTTTAATCTTCTTGTATGCTGCAAATATCCATCTCTAGTTTGTCTCAAAACTAGAATAAATTTCATGATCTTAATCTAATATCTTACAAACATCTGCAGACTGCAGTCTACAGAGCAGTCTGCTGCATTAACAGCAGTCTTGCCCTTATCAGTCACAGCATTAATTTCTGGAGGAAAATGTAATGGTGTGGACCCTAACTTCTGTTGATCATTATCCTGCTTACAGTGTTTTGTCCTCCTGAAAAGGTTAACAGTCTAACAAGTCTCAACAGCTAATGGCTGTGCCCATCCATAATGAGAGCTGTTCTTGGTTCCAGCAGGAATCAGAGCCATTTGCAGCACCGGCAGTACACAGCCCCATTAACTGGTAAGATTCACTCCAAAGGACAGAAATCAGTGGTCAGTCCAGACTGAATTCAATTAATAGTTTAAGCCCTAAAATACAAGAGGCTGTCTTTCTTGCAGATAAAGGAAAATATTTTATAGTTTGAAATTGACCTTTTTTGTAATGTTTTACTAAACGAAATTTAATTTCAGATTAAACCAGTTCTCACAGTTTTACTTGACATGAAATCCAATTAAATGATCCAAGTATCAAAAGTCGGCCAAGAGATCAAGGAAGATGAGGACAGCAGAGAGGTTCTGAGACTTAAACAAGAACAGACAGCTAGAGTCTCTAGTGAAACTTTAACATAATGGTAAGGCACGGGCACTAGATCAGAAGGAATCCAGGCATCTGTAGAAGTGATCAAGAGCCTATCCAGTTATGATGGCCCAGTTATTGATTGTAAAGAAGGAGCAGGAAGAAGATGTAAAGTTGTAAACCAGGGATGGATTGCTGAGTATTGAGATTCTCATTTGTTTGAATGTTGAAGAACAAGGAAGAAGATGAAAGAAAGAGAATGGATGAAAATATGATCAAGAAGGGTCAGCTCAGAGGAAAAGGAAGCATCAAGGGGATGGACTGAAAGTGCTGTAAGTAATGAACTAGCAAGTATCTCCAAGTAAGGAACTGGAAAGATGACCAGAGCTACCCCTAGAGAGCAGTAAAAAGGGAAGGTCAGCCAGGACATCAGTGTACCCCACAAGCATGGCATGGTGAGATTTTTAAATCACCTAGCTTCTTACAGGATGTTATATGCTGCTCTACAGAGAGGGTCAGATCTCATCCTTAGCTGTGGGCCCTCTAGAGTCCCTGAAGACAGATAATGAGAGAAAAGGGATAAAAAAGCATCAAATGGGTTTGATCAATTCAGTGTTGACTTTGCACCATTCCTTTGATAGAAACAGAATAGTCAAAGCAAATAAAGCTGCTTTGAAATAGGAATTGACAGGACAAAATACAGCAAATACATGAGAGGAACTTCATCAGAATTATGCCACAACTCATTAATCTGTATCACAGGAATAACTTTAAAGTTAACACCAGTATTTCAAAGCAGAAGGTCTTCTGGATCTCTAACAACTCACTGCAAACACTTTACAGCTAATCAGTATCAATGCTTCAAAAGAAATTAAACTGTCTCCACCCAGTAACTCTACTGGTATTTGATCTACAATTGGCTTGAAGTTAAAAATTAATTACCCCTCCAACATATTGATTACATGACTATAAACATAAAAGCAGCAGCCCAGAACAATGTACACTGACCCCTCGTTGAAAGCATGTTTGTTTGCAGAAGGCAGCTAATTAAGACGATCCCTAGAAGTGGTAGAGCAAGTAAAACTAAAACCAACAGTGCCATCTAGAGCATCGCCGTGCTCACAGAGCACCTTCACAAAGATCATCTCCTATCGCGATGAAATAGATGAAATAACCATCTATTAAATGTCTTTTCCAATTGATACGATTTTATGACTCTATAATTTACAGGAATTTCTGTTAGTCAGGCAAAGCAAAGCAAAAGGGAAATGAAAACAGTAAAATGTCTTCAGTGGGTGTCAGAGGACTAGTTCCCCTGATGTTGGGGGAAAACTAGCTGTATTTCAGGTGATAAAAAAGGACGGACAGCCTGATATCCCACTCTGTATGCCTGAAGTCCCAAGCCTTGCTATCAGGGAATAAGTGACTTCCAGACCAATGCCATAGTCATATTTACATTTGTATAATTATTGTAAAGATAAATCTACTTAATTAGTAGATTTAACTGCTAACGGTGAATTCACTGAAATAAAAAAAAACTTCTATGATTGCAGTAATTCTCAGGTTTCTAAACTGCTTCAAAACAGCTACACTACAGGAAAATCTCTGTGTTGTCTTGACATGGTATGTATATGATATGTGCTAAAATACCTTAAGCAAGACTCTTTTATGGCCCTTGTATTAGATGCATACGGATACACACCAGTGAGCAAAATCAGAAGGCAAAAGGGACAGTACCATTTTACTTCTTGTCGTGTAGCATCTGTTTAGGATCTGCTAGATGTACCGCTTGCTAATGTACACTGCTCGTTCTTATCGGAAAAATGTAAGCCATTAACTTTCTTTTTTACTCTTTTTCACTAACAAAGCACATAGAACTTGCTTCTGAACCCTAGAAGTGCCAGGGTCCACCTGAGAAGCCCTCATAGAAGAATATGTGATTGTTGCCACACAGTTTTATGCTTCTTTCTGGATGGTTTAATCCCCCTATTATTAAATGTTCCCTTTCAGAAACACTGAGAGCTGACTTGGCTTCCCCTTCCCAAAACCCTGTAGAGTCCTCCCATTACATCATACTTGGCACTCTACACTAGATTGATATAGATTCATTGTCATCTCTTAACACAAATTGCCTTCAACTACAAAAGGGAGTCTAAAATAAGGACTGTATATCCTGCAGCAGGAAAAGAAAGATTACTGTCTCTATACCAATTGCTTCAGATTCTTTTCTGACCCAAGGACTTATATTTTGTCAGGGTTCCTTGCATCCATAGCCTGGCATTGCTAATCTTTAATCCATACAAAATAGTGTCAGGCACATCTCAGATTACAGCAGGCACACAAACGTGTGTAGCACGCACAGAAGTCAAGCATACATCCTTCAGCTTTTATAGCCTAAGGCATGACCCTTCCTTCTTCACCAGCTCCTCCCCCAACATCAGGGGAACTAGTCCTCTGACACCCACTGAAGACATTTTACTGTTTTCATTTCCCTTTTGCTTTGTTTTGCTTGACTAACAGAAATTCCTGCAAATTATAGTCATAAAATCGTTTCAATTGGAAAATACATTTAAGAACATTGGGTTCAATCGTTAACCTAAAGACCTCAGGACGAGAGAGAATTGGCCCATTTTAGTCTGCATCACTTCATCTTATGCCATGGGCAAGAGCAATCCCCCACCATCATCTCCCCCAAACACTTGCAGGGCTGGTCTGCAGCAGGTGACCCCACCTGGTCCTCCACCAAACACATGACAAAATTCCAACTTGGACAAGTGTAGAGGGCTACAACAAACTTTTATGACTAGATGGAGGATTTAGAAATAGCCCATTTGGAAAATCCTTCCCTGGATTTCTCACCTATGACAAGAAGCAGGCTGCATGCACAGAAATTGTGAAGGACAATATGCTGTAAGAAAAAAGCATGATCTGCCTCCCTCTCCTCCGCACTATCCTATTTTCTCTCTCCTTTCCCAGGTCTTCTTTTTCTTCCCTGACTCACAGAAGTCCAACCAGACAAGAGAGGGAACAATGGTGGCAGCAGCAACCTGATGCAACTTAGAGCACAGAATCACAGAATTATCAAGGCTGGAAAAGTCCTCTGAGATCATCCAGCCCAGCCCAGCCAGTGACATCACCACATCAGCTAGACCCTGGCACTTTCTTACACGTCCAGGGACGGTAACTCACCACCTCCCTGGGCAGTCCATTCCAATGTCTGAGCACCCTTTCTGTGAGGAAAGGTTTCCTAACACCCAACCTAACCCTCCCCTGGCACAGCTTCAGTCCATGCCCTCTCATCCTGCCACTAGTTGTCTGGGAGAAGAGTTCAATTCCCACTGTCTACAACTTCGTTTCAGGTAGTTATGGAGAGAGATAAGGCCCCCCTTGAGTATCCTCTTCTCCAGGCTAAACAACCCCAGCTCCCTCAGCCTGTCCTCGTCAGACTTTCCCTCCAGTCCCTTCATCAGCCTTGTTGCTCCTCTGGATCTGCTCCAGTACCTCAATCTCTTTCTTGAAGTAAGGGGCCCAAAACTGCTCCCATTACTTTAGGTGAGGCCTCACCAGTGCCCAGTGCAGGGGGAGTCATAGAATCATTAGGAATCACAATGAAGCTCAAAAGATCATCTAGTCCAATCTCCTGCCACACTAGGATCACCTAGACCAAGTGTCACAAGGAACACATCCAGGCGGGTCTGGAACGTCTCCAGAGAAGGAGATTCCACAACCCACCTGGGCAGCCTGTTCCAATGCTC
>VZRI01000935.1:82010-98194 GCA_013397515.1 Upupa epops | reverse complement strand
CACTAGTGCACACTAGAGGGGGAGAAGAACCTCCCTCGATCTGCTAAACAACCCCCTTGTGTTGCACCCCAGGATGCTTTGGCCCTCTTGGTCACAAGAGCACATTGCTGGCTCATAGTCATCCTGCTGTCCACTAGGAGCCGCAGGTCCCTTTCTCCTACACTGCTGTCCAACAGGTCAGTCCCTACCTATACCAGTACCTGGGGTTATTCTTGCCCAGATGCAAGACTCTACACTTCCCCTTGTTGTACCTCAATAAGTTTCTCTCTGCCCAGCTCTCTAGCCTGTCCAGGTCTTGCTGAATGGCAGCACAGTCTGCTGGGGTGTTGATGACACCACCCAGCTTTGTGTCATCAGCAAACCTGCTGACAGTGCACCCTAACCCCTCATCCAAGTCATTAATGAATAGATTGAATAATTCTGCTGGCCACGCTATTGCTGATACAAGCCAGGATGATACTGGCCTTTCATGCCACCTGGTTACTCTGCTGGCTCATATCCAGCTGGCTGTCAACCAGTACTCCCAGGTCCCTCTCCATAAAGCCTCTGTCCAGCCACTCAGTTTGTAGCTCTGCTGGGGATTATTGTGGCCAAAATATAGGACCCTGCACTTGGCCCTGTTAAACCCATTGACCCAGCCTGCACAGATCTCTCTGCAGCATCTTCCTCCCCTCCAGCAGATCAACACTGCCCCACAAATTGCTGTCATCTGTCAATTTACTAAGGGTAAATTTGATCCCCTCACCCAAATCATCAGAGAAGATGTTGAATAGGACTGGGCCCAGCACTGATCCCTGGAGGACATCACTGGACACTGGACACCAACTAGATGCAGCACCATTCACAACCACTGTCTGTGCCTGGTCATGCAGCCAGCGTTTAACCCAGCGGAGGGTGCTCCTATCCAAGTCATGGGCTGCCAGCTTTTCCACTGTGGGAGACAGTGTTGAAGGCTTTGCTCAAGTCAAGGTAGGCCACGTCCACAGCCTTCACCTCATCCACCTGGCGGTTCACGCTGTTGTAGAATGAGATCAGGTTGGTTACACAGGACCTTCCTTTCCTAAACCACTTCTGGCTCTGCCTGATCCCCTGGTTCCCTTGTCCCTGCCACTCGATGGCACTCAGGATGATCTGCTCCATAACCTTGCCAGGCACAGGTCAGGCTGACAGGCCTAGAGTTCCCTGGATTCTCCTTCTGGCCTTTTTTGTGGATGGGCCACACTGGACCCAGTCATCTGGGTCCCCAGTCTTCTGGGTGGCCAAGTTTTTGTTAAAGACTGAGGCAAAGAAGGTGTTAAGTACCTCAGCCTTTTCCCTGTCTCCAATTCCTGAGTTCCCCCTTCATCCAATAAGCAGTGGAGATTTTCCCTGCCCCTCCTATTGATAAAAGCACTTCTTACTATCCTTAACAGATTAGCTCAGATTAAGTTCTACCTGAGCTTTTGCACCTCTAATTCTCTTTCTACATGACCTTACAATATCCTGAAACACTTCCTGAGTCATCTGCCCCTCTTTCCAAAGTTGATACACTCTTTTTTAATTCCTGAGTTCATGCAGAATTGCTGATACCAAGCAAGTTGGTTGTCTTCCCCATCGGCCCATTTTTCAGCACATAGGGACGGCCTGCTCCTGGGTCTTTCAGGCTTCCCTCTAAAAAGAGCAAAGAAAAAACTGTGACTAAAAGTAACATAAGGCCAAACCCAGAAACAAGCAAGAAGAAATGACTAGCTAAAAGCTACCAGAAACTATCCAACTATCACATGCTACACCAAGGAACAGTCAGAAACCAACACCCTCCTCTGATGGGAGGACATAGGTCACATGAGGAAGCTACACTCAGTTAGAACAGGTCTGCAAACAAGCTCTACTAGGTTTAGAAACAGTTTATTATATTAGCAAGCAAGAAATGGGAACAGTGGTCTGCCTGTATCTCACCACCTCCTGTCTATTGTCATTCCTTCTAGGTCTTTCATAGGTTACCAAAGTCTCACATCCTGACACCAGGAAATTTTCAAGAAAACACTTTGTCTTCTTGTATGTTGCACCTGAAACATCTGTAAAGGCTTCTTGCTGCTCTCCTTGTTTGCTTTCCCTAAAAATGACTATTGACTTCAAGGATAGTGAGAAAAGAGAGACTTCATCATCTAGTGACACCATCTAGTGTCACTAGATTGTATGTGGATATCCTGCTTCTGTTTACATCTCTTTATCATGTAATCCTATTCCACAAAACAGGAATAATACTCCTGTCTTCACTGCATATGCTGGTCCAACATGAGAAAATAAAATCTGAAGTTTAAAATCTTCTAGTGAACAAGGAGGTGGAGCACAGTATTTGAGCTAATTTTCCACAGATTGCAAAAGCCTGAGCTCATCATCTGGAAAGATGAGTTTTTCTATCGGACTGATGTTTGGCATCAGTCAGGGATGCCAATCAGCAGTAACAGCTGCTTCAGGAGTTAAAACAGGCACATATGCAACACAAGTTGTCTAAAAATTAGAAAAGTGGTCAAAACATATATGGAATAAAATCTTCCCCTTCAAGGACCACAAACATTTTCTTTGTCTCAGAACAGCTCATCTGAATAGCAGAATTGTTTAGTGAGTTGTTCATAGCTACCAAAATACAGTTCTGGTTTTAGTATTTTCCACTCCCAATTTGTCCACGCAGAATCCTTGCTAAAGGGGCACAAAGAGAAAACCAGCAGCATTTTGTTTGGTTGTTTTTTTAGAATAAGCATAAGGTTTTACTCCAATTCTTGAACATGGAGAAATGAAAGTAGCAAAGTAGTCTTTGTGTTACTGTTCTGTATTGTTGATCTTAACCAATAGATGACCTTTTAGGAGAGCATTTATTACGGGATGTATATCCTCTGATTTTGCACTAGAGTTCTGTCAGTTGTCTTTCATGCCAGTTAAGGGAGTTATTAAGTTAGAGGAGAATTTGGCCAACTATCCATAGATCCCAATTTACCACAAACAAGAAAACACCACCCATTTTCACAAACTTCTCAGGAATAGACTGCATTATTAACCTAATCAATCTAAACACCCATTCCCATAGAGATAATCAATAATGGAAATGCTTGAGGGAGCAGGCATCATCAACATCAGAATGCAGGTGGGTGAAATCCCATCTCTCTAGCAGTGAGACAGAGACCTACTCATTTCAACAGCACCAGAAAATTGAGAACAATGCAGTAGTACTATTACAGGACTGCTTTTAGTAATAGTAAGATTCATTCCCTAGTTTCTTGTACATCTAAAATGGTTTTCCTGCATCCCTGTTTAGAGATAAGAAATGACAGATCTCCCAAAGGAGACAGATCTTGGGCTCTAAGACCACAAATAAGTTTTGCAGGATAGAGTATACACGACTGCTCTAGGCAAACCACACAACCATCTGTTCCAGCCTTCTATTAAACACTGCAGAATAGACAAAGAATTAAAAAATCTTTGAAAAGATTTTTTTCAATACACAACATGGCAACTGTTCCAAAAGTGAATAACTGAAGCTATGTTCCCACATCAACACACTGTGTTGATTTTCACAAGTATTTAGCATCTGGAAATTTTACTGAGGTCAGAAGCAAATAATTTTGTGCATCATTCAGGGGCCAAACAACCACAAATAGAAATGACATTGTTGTACTGCAAAATCCTAACTTTACTTCATACTATTTCTTCTAGTATGTGGCACAAGATCAAAGATTAAGGATCCAAACCACTTTTAGACAGCATGAAGTACCACTGTCTCTCATGCATTTTTCTCTACATTGGCACTGAAACTTTCAGCCCTTCAGTCACATCTGTTTGCACAGTTCACCTTTACTGATTTTTGTCTTCATAAGATATCCAGTTATACAGAGAGTAAAAGAAAAAGGAATTTGGACTCCTCTAGTGAATCTCCACTTCATTAAACAAATCAACACATTTGCCATTTCCTATTGAAAATTAAAATTGGCAATGCCATCTTCTTTAAAATGAAAATAAATAAAGCCCACTAGAAAACCACAGTTTTATTTTCAGAAAAGAGTAACTAAAAATATAAACAGGAACCAGGCTCAGCTGGAGGATGTGTTTTCTCATGGAGCTTTTCAAACCCAGGTGGCTGATCTACACCTGTGAGTTAGTGCTCCATTTCTCTAACAAGTTAAGAGCTGGGGAGAGCAGGGTTCCGGCTCCTTTGCTATCCTTAGTTTTATTTGCCTTGTCCTAGCACCACTGCTGCTTTATCCTGGTCTCCCCTCTCAACTTACCATGGTACCGAACAAAGGCCTGCAAATTATGTATACCAAAGGAGAACTAGACTGGTGCAGGTGGAAGAGGTCTTTATTCTAAAATTGCTAGTACTACTGTTGCCTTGCTTAACTGCCCTAGTAATCCACTACTCTGACAATAAATACTAAGTTTATTTATTCATATTAAGTTTATTTTTAGCCTGGATTTGTTCTGTTTTAACTTCTGGACACAAATCTGTAAAATCCTAAGACACCAGAACATCCTACTGACAGCTTTCTGATCTCGCACTAAGTACTCACAAACTTTTAAGTTTTTTGCCGATAAACTAACCAGATTGGATTGTCCACAATCTCTAGTCCCTGGGTGTTCTTTGAACCCTTTGCAATGCATAAATGTTCTCTTGAAACACTCTAGCTGTACCTGTCTAGAGCTAATTTATTCATCTCTGAAAAATGGGCTGTAATTTTCTTTCCAAAGCACTGTCACAGCACAACTATTATATAATTTATTAATAAAATATTTATCCCTGTAAAACAGATTAGTGTTTAAATGATCGACTTTTACACAGACACTGTAAACAACACTAGAGAACACTTTTCTAGTTGTCCTATCTTTCCTAAAATCTCCAGTGGTCTAATATAAACCCTAAAATTGCCCCATACTGGCAATCCATCAGGCACAGCTAACATCAAGAATATTTTTAGGATGTACTTCTGGTATGCTACTGCTCCTTACACTGCATCACAATGCAATAAATTAAATTAGCACTGAGAGAAGTGCTAATGGAAGATGTTTTATAAATGGTCACTAATCTTCTTTGCTTGACAGTACTTCATTGTACATCTCAGAAGGATCAGAAAATTTTGGATTAGGCGCTTTTGCAAGTCAGACAACTTTAACAATACACTCAAGAAGTCAAAGCCCAGCTGACGAAAAGTAGTTGGACAGCCGAGGCAACTTTTTAAAAGCTAACATTGTAGCTTTTAGCTAACACACCAAGGCAGCAAAGACAACTGTTATGGTTTGAAAATTATCAAATATTCGTTGTGGTGCTTTATGCTGAAAAAGCATTTTATTTTGAAGCTGGAGGTAGCTTTCCTAGCAGACCTCCTGCATCAGTGTGTGGACTCTACAGGTCATTGGTGGGAAGAGTCCATAAGGGAAGGAACTTCCTCCTTCTTCTTCCTTCTTGTCACCATCTTCATTGTCTCTTGCTGCGACACATCTTCAGAGGCAGGGAGCTCCTCTAGGACAGAGAGAGCTCCCCCACTCCCCAAGGGTGGAGGAAGCAAGCAATGGCTCTCAACCCCTGCCTCTAGAGGGTGGAAGACAAAGTCTCAGCCCGGCTGCAACTCTGCTGTGGGGGTAGCCACAGCCCGGGAGCTTAAACACAGAAAGGTCAAAGAGACAAGCTGGTCTCTGTACCTGCAAACCCCCTTCTGTAGGGGTGAACCTGCAGCCCTCCCCTCTTTCATTGAGGGCTCAGATACAAAACAGCCAGCCAGCACCAGCTCATTCCTGTTCTTGGCAGTGGACCAGAGTAAGGGCAGCTCCTCCACATAGCCACTTCTACAGCAAATGCCCTTGAAGATGCTAGACAGAGGTGAGCTCTTAACCCTCTACCTCCCTGGGTGCCTGACCACAGGGGAGAAGAAAGGAAGGCTCCACATAAGGCCTGTAGAAAACCCTTGGATGAGACCCCAAAAAGGCCTATTCCCATAACAGTGATGGCTCTATCATGCTGGTTGTCTCCACTGGGCTGGCAAAGATCCTGTATACTCTGCCACAGAAAGAGATTGAGAGAAACCTCTACTAAGAGAGAGAAAGAAAGATCATAAATACTGATCTTCTAAACCTTTGGCAAACAGACAGAGTATTTGGAATCCTGTTATATCCTCCACATTTGACACTGCTACAGTCTCAATGAAGAGCCCCAAGCCAACAGGAGCTAGAATTACGTCAGAGACATCACAGAGTGATGATGTCTGCAAGAGGATTGGGAAAAGGAACTTTTCCACAAGCCCCAGATGTGTATTTGTGCTGTATTGCTGCCATCCCCCACCCCCACCCCATTTCTCTTCTAGAAAGTGGGGTTCAAGTGTATGTGTGGTGGGTGTTGATTATGAGTGTTGGTGTACACTCTCTTGCCCCAGAGCTCTCATGCAAGGCCAAAGCCCGATGTGTAGCTGTCTCCTATTTCTCTGAGAGTGTGTGTAAAGGCACTGTGATACAGCTTCTGTTTTACCTTTTTTGATTCTTTTACTTATTTTGGGATTTTTTCCTTTTCTACTTGGTGATGGGTTCAATAAACTGTTGTCTTTCTAGCAAAGTTGCTTCATTGCCTGTTGAGCTGTCGGTGAGAGCTGGTTGTTGTGCTACAATTACAGGCACCAACCCAAACCGATTTAGACCCTCTTGCTAAACCATTACAGTAACAAACACATTAGGAGAAACCTACCAACAAATATACCAAGATTACAGGCTTCAGAATCAGTAGAACATTACATTTTCAAGCATCCATGAAAATCTGTACATTATTCAGGTTACATGAGCGTTGTTCCTTCCAAAAGATAGCTTGTGACTTCCTAAACCAAAAGCAGATGATTTAGTACGCAGTACTTCATCCATATCATCTCTTCGTTGTCTTCAGCACTTCCTGGCTGCTGCTGCACTTCTGCCTGTTGTCTTCAAAGGCCTGCAACATCCCTGCTGTGGGAGTAGCAGACAAAAAAGACTTAGGTGTATTTCCTTCCCTTGGTCGTCTTCTCCTGAAACGTTTAATGTTAGCATTTTTCTCCCTACTTTTGCATATTCCTATCTCTAAATAAAAATCCTGAATCACAAATAAATAATCTCACTTTTCATTTTTGAAGGTTATGGGAGAACTAAATCTTGTTGTAACCAGTGAAGTAAACTTCTGGCCTGCATTTTAAGATAAAGCTAAGAAACAGCATGGGTATCCAATTTCTTAAACATAGGCACACATCAAAAGAGAGGTGAATGCAAGGTTTTGAATTTTAATTACATAAGGCTGGATAAATAACTGACTATTCTTGGAATGGACAAGGTGCAGAAAGAAACCAAGAAAGCTCCCAAGAATAGAAACAGAGTAGGAAGTCACAGAGCAATCCTGGATAAGATCTGAAGACAGTCCTAAGAGGTACCTAAAAAGAGCTTCTAAGGTAAATGTGGTGACAAAAGCCCCCAAAAAGTGATTAAGCCCAGTTACTCCCAACACTGACTTTGTCACCTACATAACTATAACATGCATGAAAAACATAGCATATGATGAAAACTTAAAACTTCTAAATATGTGCAGGATAAAGAATGCTGTGACTGTGTTTAAAATGCCACAGTAAGGCAGACCATGAACTACAGAAGCAAAGAAGCCACAGGACAGCAAATGCCAAGGTATCAACGGAAATCTTGATGTAACTATACTGAGTTTGGCTAAAATGGAGTTGATTCTCCCCATAGCATCTCTCACAGTGCTGTGTTTTGTAGTGGTAGTTAGAAGGGTGTTGATAACACACCAGAGTTTTGTTTACTGCTGAGCAGGGCTTGCACAGCACCAAGGCTGTGGTTTGGTTTTTCTTGTTTTCATGGGTCTATCCCTAGATGAAATTAACCAATCAGCTTAGTTAATATGCTAATGGGCTGAAACAAGAAACAAAACACAGAGGGTTTGAAAACCACTTTTAAATTGCAGGCAAAAAAGCAGAAACTCAAACTGCCTCAATCTGGGGAACAAACAAGATTAAAACCCCACATGAAGACATACAGAGATAAATTACATGTTCTTACATAACTGGGACAAACTGCTGCCTCAAATTCCTCAAAAGGAAGAGACTTCCAGTAGTTCTTTCTCCTTGTGGAAATATGGAGTCCATTCAGTCCATGCACATGATCCTCACCATCAGTGGGTATTTTAAAGTACAGTTCCCTGTTCCGTGTGCATCCAAGCCAGTCCTCCATTTACACTGCACTGATTTCTACAGCCATAAACGAGAGAAGCCTCTCTCCATTTCGGCAAACAATGGAATTCATATGAAACCGTCCTTCTGCTGTTCCTCCATGTACACTCTCTCTCCATCCACCATGTTCCCAGGGCAGGACAGCTGCTGTGTCTAGCACAGTGACATGCTTTCCTCTCCAAAGAAAGAGAGGTCCAGAAGGAAGAGAAGCTGGAAATCAGAAATCAGAAAAACCATTTCAGATCTGTGCAGAGCCAATAAAATGTTACAAGTTGCCATAGCAATTTTCTCAGTGCCTCAGGCCAAGAAATCTCTAATTCCAAACTGTGACACTTTGCCAATATTCTCCTCAACAGTAGGCTGAAGGGTGGGCCAGGCCAGGTAACCCAAACTGGCCGAAGCATAAGACATCAGCCACATATAAAAGTTAGGAGAAAGAAAGAAGGTGGGGTTGATAGCATCTGTCCTCCAAATCAGTTGCTACACATACTGAAGCCTTGCTTCCCAGGAAGAATGGCTGAACGTCACCTGCTAATGGCACATAGAAATTATGGTTTCCCTTTGCTTCTGCATGGGGACTTCACTTTTGCCTTATTAAACGTGTTTTGACCTGCTAGTCTCTTGTTCTATTTTCCCCTCCTCTGTCCATCTAAGAAAGAGGAGTGACAGAACAGCTTTGGTGGGCACCTGGGCTCCGGCTAGGGACAAATCACCTCAATAAGAAAGACATTTTTAACAGTGAAAACAACTAACCTTAACAACCTCCCCAGAAAGATGGGAGAGTCCCCAATCACTGAAGGCTTTAAATATACAATTGAAAAAGGTGAAAATGAAAGTTTGGAGCAGATGATCTTTCATGGTCCCTTCCAACCTGGGTTGTTCTATGACTCTAAAAGGTACCTTAAGAGTATGTGAAGGGCTACCAAGTCATTTTCTTGAATGTCTGCTCTGTCCTTAAATATCCTATGTGTTACCTGAGAAGGAAGCTCAGTGTCAGGTTCACTTTACAGCTGCACTTCAGTATTGTTTTCTTTTTGACACAGCTTTTTTTCCAACACTGTTGTAAAAATAGAACATTAAGTTTCTCTAGAACAAATGTATTTGCTTTTACCGTTAAGGTTCTACAATGTAAAAAGAGTAAATAGCAAGGTTTGCAAACGCCAACTTCCCCTAAATATGGACACAAATTGGCAGGCAATTCCCAAGGCCTTAAAATCTGATAGGCATTTGGGAAATTATGGAATTGGAGCATGCCAGTCACCAACAGGAATCAGGATTTTGGGAGATGCTTTCCACAGAGAAGAGCAGGCGGCAGGAACCCAGCCCACCACTTCACAACCAGGAGCAGCAACTGAGTGGGGTTCAAAGCTTGGCCAGAGTTCACCCTTGTACTAGGAAATACAGTGTAGTACATCTTCCAGAGTAAAGTAGGTACCACATCCCCCTCTCATCAATTTATCCTCTGAATGCTTACAACAGAATGTCAATGACCCATCTTAGGTAAGAATAAAAATGGAATTTATTTTTTCTGCATTGCGTATTTCAATATTTGAGGCCAGTATAGGACAGAGAAGAGTTGTGCTAACCTTTATGTCCTACTGTCTCCTCATCAGTCTTCACACTGGCTATAGCACAGGAACTGCATTTCTTTCAAGGTACTTGATTGGTAGCTCTATTATGTCCAATTAGATTAAGTAGAAGTCAATAGCTTCCTTTTTTTGGGTTATGTTTCTCTCATTTACATCAGTAAACAATACACTGTTCACCAGACAGATGTACTAGCCCACTGTGAGTTACATGTGGTGGGACTAGACACATAGTAAGAGGTGAGCACACTAATTAGAAATGGGATGTTTTGGTATTCTGTATGCGATTGTAGTGCAAATTAACCTTGAATCAGTATGTAGATACAACTGCACTTGAAAAAGTTTGTTAATGTGGATGAATTTTACAGCATCAAAAGATTTACTGGCTGGAAATTTGCTGTATTCAATTTAAAAGAGCAAGTAAAGATGGAAGATGCATATAAACTTAAACTAACTCAGATGTCACTGCTATTTCCTAAGCCACTCCTTAATTTTGACATTCTTAAGACTCACATGCTGAAATTTGTTCAGCGTCCAATGCACTGGAGGAACCTCCTGGACCGGGGATGGCTAGCCGAGTAGGGATTCCAGCAAATATCAGGGTAGTTAAAATCCCTCATGAGAACCAGGGGCTGTAGCTGGGAGGCTGCTGTCAGCTGCCTGCAGAAGACCTCATCAACTTCCTCATTCTGATCTGGTGGCCTGTAATAGACACCCACAACAGTGTCACCCATGCCAACCTGCCCCTTGATCCGCACCCACAAACTCTCAACTCTCTCTTCATCCACCCCTGCACAGAACTCAAGACATTCCAGTGGCTCTCTCACATAAACAGCAGCTCCACCGCCTCACCTTGCTAATCTGTCTCTCCTGAAAAGGACACAGCTGTCCATGACCACACTGCAGTCATGCAAGCTGTCCCACCAGGTCTCTGTAACTGCCACCAGATCATAATCACCTGACTGGACACAGATTTCTAACTCCTCCTGCTTATTCTCCATGCTGCATGCATTGGTCTACAGGCACTGCAGGGAGTGAGCTGAGCGCTCCAATTTCACCCTAGGACAGTGAGAGGCCACCTGGTTTTTATTAAGAGCATGGTGGTATGCACCCACCAGCTTCGAACCCACCCCCCTTCGAATATAGTTTAAAGCCCTGTGAATGAGCCCTGCCAATTGCTGCCCTAGAACCCTTTTTCCCCTCTGGGATAAACCTCTTCCATATGAACCTGTAAAATCTGGCGTCTTAACAGAACCAGTCATTACTGAAGAACCTAAACCCCTGCCAAGGTGNTTCCATATGAACCTGTAAAATCTGTTGTCTTACTGTTACAAATTAATAGGAGGGCTTCACCGCTACTTCTTCATTACTTTTAAGATTCCTGAGTGGAAGCTACATCTTGCACTAAACTGAACGTTGCACTATGCTCTCCCCTGCTACAATTACCTTTTATTAAGGCCAAATAATATGTGAGTTGTTCCAAACCCTAACATCCTTTAGATGTACCTTTTCTGTTCTACACTCTGCTGTTCCACATACAGCAATAGCCCCACCAAACATCAGGTTTGGTTGTTCTTTATGTTCTTCCTGACATAAATATACTCATGTTCATTATCTTTATCCTCTTACAGGATATTTTAACTCTCTCTTCAACTTTCCTAAATCAGTCCCATTGTCAAACTTGTACATTCATTATATTGACTTTCCATCTTTGTCCTCTGCACATGCACCACTTTTCAACGTCTTTGTGATTTCCATGTATACATTTGGCTGTAACAACTCATCGAGGGTTTAAAACACTGACATGAAATTAATTAACCAATTAATTTAGTTAAGTTGCTAATGGACTGAAATGGAGGGTTTGAAAAGAAGACAAACACTTATGAATTGCAGGCAAAAAACAAAACTAATTTGATTTGGGGAAAAAAAGTAACAAGATATTTAATTCATCCCACATAAAAACCCCACACAAAGAGACAAACACACAAAGACATACAGAGATTAATCACAATATTCTTACATAACTGAGGCAGAACTTCAGTGTCAAAACCCTAAAAGGAGAGAAACTTCCAGATGTTCCTGCTTCGGTGGAAACATGGTGAATCAAGATATACACACAACCCTCAGCATCAACAGGCATTTTAAAGTCCAGTTCTCTGTTCCATGTGCTTTCATGCCAATAAACTATTTTCAAGATGGTGATTCCTATGGCCACATACAAGAGGAGAACTCTTTCCACATTCAGCAAACCATGAAATCCAGACAAAACCTTTCTGCTGATCCTTGATGAACTAATGCTGCCATCACATTTCCGGGGCAAGATGGCTGCCACATCTAGCTCAGTGTCCTGTGTGTCCTCTCTGAAAAAGATGGAGTTAAAAGAGAAGGAGTAAGAGCTGGTGCTGCAGTTTGAAAATTATCAACTTTTCAAGTGTTAATTTTGGTGCTTTTCTGCCAAAAAAAGCATTTTACTTTGAAGCTAGAGATAGCTTTCCCAGCAGACCCACCCCCCATGTCAGTGTCCTGACCCTGCAGGTGACTGGTGGGCAGAGTCTGTAAAAGGGAGTGGACTTCCTGTTTTCTTCTCTTCTTCTCCAGTACATCTTGTAAGACATAAAGCTCATCTGCAAGAGAGGTCCCCCCCAGCCCTGGGGTGAGAGCAATGGCTCTCAGCCTACCTGCCACCTGGCTCCTGACAGCAGGCCGAAGAGATGAACCACTGCTCACATCTGCACCCCTCCTTTGGTGGGCTCCCTCTTTCTCAAACACAGAAAGCCAGCATCAGCAGATCCTGAGTCCTGGCAGCAGTCCAAAAAGAGGAGCAACTCCTGCACACCACTTCTCCAGCCTGATCACCTTTGAAGGTGACAGACAGCAGTGAGCTCTTAACCCTCTCCCTCCCTCAGAGCCTTAACCACGGGAAAATAAAAGAGAAGGCCCTGTAGCAGGCCTGCTTACCACAAGAGGCATGTCCTCACGTGATCAACACCACATTGCCTTTGTCTCCATCAGACTGGCAAAGATCCTGCATAATCTGAGGGAAGCCTCTGATGTGAGAGAGATCATAAGCACCAACCTCCTAAATCTTTGGCAAACAGAGAGAGTCTGTGATTCTGTTATATCCTCTACATTTGATGCTGCAATTGCCTCAAAGAAGAGCCTCCAAGTTGAGAGGAGCTAGAAGTATGCCTGAGACGTCAGGGAGGGCTGATGTCTTCCAGAGGGCTAGAAAAGGAACTTTTCCACAAGCACCCAATATGTATTTTGTGTTGTGTTTCTGCCACCCCCCACCCTTTTCTCTTCTGGAAGTGGGGTGCTATTTTGTGTGTGTGTGTGAGTGTGGTGGCTATATCCTTCTGAGTGTTGGTGTATGCTCTCTTTCCCCAGGGCCTCTCATCTGAAGCCAAAACCCAATGTGCTACCTGTATCCCTTGTCTCTCAGAGTGTGTGTAAAGGCATTGTGATACAGTTTCTATTTTACCTTTTTGATTCTTTTACTTATTTGGAAATTTTTCCTTTTCTTATTGGTGAAATCTTCAATATTTTCTTTTTAGCAAAGTTGCTTCATTGCCTGTTGAACTCTCAGTGAGAGCTGGTTGCTGTACTTGAATTGCAGGCACCAACCCAAAACGATTTAGACCCTCACACCATTACAGCTGGAAACCCAAAATCAAAGCTCCAAATGCTGGCCCAAACCCCCTGTTTGCAGAAACACATCAATCAGGCTCACAATTTTTCAAGACAAACACCACCAACATTTCCAACCACCATACAGTTTCTTGCCCAATATCACTTTCCTTCATTTCTATACAACAGTCTTAGCAGCATATCCACATCCCCTGGAAAAATTCTATACTGCTGCTTATGACAGCATGAAATGTTCTGTATAAACATGCATGCCACAGACAGATGTAGATGAACTCTTACAGCCATATAACCATGACCGACTTCGATGTGTCTTGACTCCTGCAATTTTCTAGTCAATGCTCAGATTTTTCTTGATCATCGTAACTGGGTGAAATACATTGTACTGGGAATTATGAAAATGCATTTCTAAATATTAAAAAGTAGTTATTGCTGGACATGCAATTCATCTGCCATAGTTCCTTCCTGATAAATGGCTTTTTTCACACACTAGGAACAGATTGCTGTTTCAGTGTTAGGAAGTTTAACTCTAGCAAGATCAGGTGGTTCACAGCAAACCACATTTCATTTAATAAAGTGGAACTTTATATTATAAATAATTGCAGATTTATTTTACTTGAACTTGTCTGACTTCAAAACAGCTAGTAGAGATTTTTCTGTATTTATACCTTTTCCATTCTGAAGAACAAAGTCTAACCAAGACTTCATCCACTAACTTCATTAATCATATGATTTTTCCTCAAGCTCCACACTGTATTACATATTTTAATTGCTTAACAGGACTATGGAATAAAGTGCAAGCTGTACGCCTTAGAAACAATGCAACATTTGGATCTACTTCATAATGCTTCATGGTGGTCTTTTTCTAGAATGTGGAATGAGGGTACTTGTTCTCTTAGTTCATGAAACTGAATCCCATACTAATGAGATGATGTCACAAACACTCAATTTTATTCAGACTTTTTTTCCACTGCTCCAGAATACCCAAATACTCTGCTTGGCCTTCACCAGTATTTCTCATGTTCTTTCTACTTTTGATTAAGGATCAGGAACAGTTTCTCAGAAAGGTCACTAGACTCCTCCTTTAGTTTTCTTTTTAGGCCTCTGCAGTTTTTCCTTCTGCAAAATGGACCCAGTGACTGTCTCACTATTGCCAAAATAGAGTTTTGTAAAAGCAGCTTCTCCTGCTTATCTGCTTTCCCACTTTGCTCCTGGAAGAAAAAAAACCCCTTCCTACTGCCTACCTGACCATCGAAGAATACTTCAACAGTCCTCATTAGAACAAAGTCACTGAGGATATCTTCTGCTCCACAGCTGGCGAGGAAACTCTCCCAGGAAGTGCCACCACATACTGCCTTATTGTCCTGCCACTCCCTGAGCATCTGCCTCTGGGTTAGTTGGGATAAAAACCTTCCAACTCCAGCTACCTCAAATTCACATGGGATTTTCTTACCACTATTAGTTTTCTTGAAAACTTTGGGTTGGAAGGAGTCTTTAAATGTCATCTAGTCTAACCCTGCCACATTTTTAACTACATCAGGATGCCCAAACCCTCATTCACCCTGACCTTGAATGTCTCCATGGATGGGGCCTCCCTGGGCAGTCTGTTCTAGTTTTTCGTCTCCTTCATTATAAAAAAATTCTTGCTTATAATCAACCTAAGTTTCCTCTCCTTTAGTTGAAACCCATCACCCCTTGCCCTGTCACAACAGGTCTTGCTAAAAGGTCTATCCCCACCTTTATTGTAGACTCCCTTTAAGTACTGAAAGACTGCAGTAAGTTCTCCTCTTCTCCAGGCTCTGAACAATCCCAGTTCTCACAGCCTGTCCTCACAGGAGATATGTTCCAGCCTTCTGAGCATTGTTGTGGCCTCTGGACCCTTGCGAGCCACATACCTGTGTCAATGCCACACCTCTCGAGGACACACTTTCTCACTCTTGTGGTAAAATTGCCTCATTTCACCATTACAACAAGGCTGGAAACCTAACCTGCTCATACGACCTGCTGCCCTGGACTCCTCTGCTGACACCTTCAGAGGCCCGATTCCCCCTAAGCAAGCACGTACAGAAGAACCACCACGTGGACGTTGGATACAGCCTTTGGTCGCATCAAAACTGGAGAGGGGCAATTTATGAGAGCTTCTAGTGACATGACAAGTGGCAACGGCTTCAAGCTAAAAGAGGGTAGTTTACATTAGGATTTAGGAAGAAATTCCTCGCTGTGAGTGTGGTGAGGCACTGTATGAGGCTGCCTGTAGAAGTTGTGGACGCTCCATCAGTGTCTGCGTTGAAGGCCACGTTGGATGGGGCTCTGAGCAACCCTGTCTAGTGAGAGAAGTCCCAGACTCCATTGTAGAAGGGCTGGAACTAAATGTCCGTTTTAGCTATTATATTATATGGACCCACCCCCACCCCACGATCTCCGCGTCCCCAGCCTCACGCATGTGCAGAGGCGGCCCCTCCCGCCAGCCCGCAGCCTCCCCTGCCTGGGAGGGAGGAGCCGGGGGCGGTGGCAGGAGCCAGACGGAAGATGGCGGATCTAGAGGAGCAGCTGTCGGACGAGGAGAAGGTAGGGATGGATGGTGGTGCTGCGTCCGGTCTGGCTGAGCTTATGTGCCGTGACCCCTTGGAGCGGGGCGGCGACGGGGCGTGCTCGGCCTGTATAGTCGCATTCTGTCCGCGGCGCCGCGGCCGGGCCTGTCAGTGAGGACGGGAGGAGCGCTGGCGGGGAGGGCCGG
>VZRI01000935.1:52171-81994 GCA_013397515.1 Upupa epops | reverse complement strand
CCCCAGAGCAGGCCTAACCTATAGCTGGCCCGGAGGTGAGACACGGCAGATTTAGGAGAGGAGGGGATGTGGGGGTGAGGAAGGCTGTTTTACTTCCTGTTGGTAGATGGTAATTGGGGAAGTGTAAGGTCAAGGAGCAGGGAGACTGTGTTAGTGAGATGTACGTTTACCTTCTTATTATAATAGTTGGAAACTTATCAAGATTTTAAGGCTGATTTATTTAGAAAATCTCACAAGAAACTGGGTGTCTTGTAAAACCACGGTTATCAGTGCTCCTTGTCTCCCTTTTTTAGATCTAGCTTCATGGCAACAGCTTGTTTGAGAGCTAGGGTGTGGTGGTCTATGTTCATGGTGCTGGTGCACTGCTCATGTCTTTATGTAATTCATGGTATTAGTCATTATTTACTTTAAAAAAATGTGCATTTTCACAGCTGTGGAAGATGGGAGGTGACTTAAATGTGGGAGAGATCAATAAACGATGTTTTACATTTCTTTGAAGGCTAAAGTTTTGAAAGAAGGGAAATCTTCTGCACATTAGAGATTCACAGATTTTTGAATTGGAACTAAAAATGCACTGATCTGGCAAGAGAAGCACAGTGCCAGGATCTCACTTTTTCTCAAGAGGCATTAAGTCTGTGCTCTCCTCTGCTTAATTCATATTGAAAAGCCACCCCTCTTGGTACAAGTAGTAATGTAATCAAGAAGTACGTAAGATGTATATGTGTTTTTCGTCCTTTATAGAAATTATGAGTAACTCTAATCCTAGAGAGTACACTTGAAAGTGTTTAGACTATAGATTATCTTGGCATCAAGTGGTGTAGCTTGGAAGAGGCCTCTGGATGTCATTTAGTCCAACACCCCTGCTCAAGCAGAGTCATCTAGAAAAAGCCAAGGATGGAGACTCCACAGCCTCCATGGGTACCAGTGCATGATCACCCTTGCAATAAAAAAGTGTTTCCTTATTCTCAGAGGGCAGCTTCTGTATTTAATTTTTGGCCCATTTATTCCTGTCAAATAATAGAAGATACATTGATAGTTTTATTTTGCCTCTGTGATCTGGGAGATACTGCCTGTGCTTTTGTGAGCAATGAAGTTCTGAACTATCTCCTACCCATAAATTACAAATTTTCTTTTCCTCCAAACTGGGCTCAAACCTTCTAGATACTCTTCCTGTCTCAGTATAAGTGAATGGAATGAGCGTTCCTTTATCTGCTTCAGTCACGTAGAAAATTGATTGTCCTATGTGAGTGGAATTTCCCAGGTATGGGCAGTATATTTTATTGGCTGACAAAATAAAGATGAGTAACATTACAAACTCTTGGAGATGCATGTGGATATTTTGATGCCTTAAGGTTTTAATACTGTTACGTTTGAGTTTTGATATAATTTTACAATAAGAACATTATTCAGTTTTGCCGAGGTAAAAAAACTAAGTAAATCAGCTGTATCTAGAAAGCACACCTTTCTCACCCATCCAATTGGGACTGTAAATAAATGTAGGAGTAGAGGCACACACACTAACATTGGTTTTAAACAAGTAGTAAATAACTGTTCTTTTGTATACTGATCTTCCACCCTATGAAATAGTATTGAAGGCTGATGCTAATTCTTATGATTGTGGTATTATTTTGTAGGTAATGTCACTAGACACCTAACTAGAACACTGGTCTAAACTCATGAAATTCAAAGAGGGAAGAATGTGAAAGGAAAACCAGCGCTTTTTGTTTTGTTTTTTTAATCAGACTCCAGAAAATGCTCTAAATGCATAACAGCAGATAAAGTGATGCAATGATACAACTTCTGAAAGGTGATTCCTGTCTGTCTTGGTATATCTAGTAAGTAGATCTAAGTCTTGCAAGCACAGTAACCAGTTACATTTGTAGCATTTATATCTTCCTTCGCTAACTAGTAAGCAGTCAGTTTCAGATGGCTGCGCTTAGTTCTAACGTGATTCACGTTTGAAACTTGTAGTTAACATAATTGAAAATCCAGAAAGAATATGAACTGGAAGACTGGCAAGAACAAGAGAGCTCCTGGTAGATAAAGAAGCTCTTAAAACCAGGGAATGAGAAGAGACAGTTGCCAGCAAGAAAAATAGGCAACAAGATTGTGTAACTGGTTGTAAACTTGTTATGTTTCTTCAATGTTTCAAATTTTGGCGTGAGATTTTCGAAGCCTTGCTTATTTTTCAGTAATTACAGTAATAAATTTGATAAGGGTTTTTAAAAGAGAAACAACAGCAACAACTCAGAACTATTTGCTGTAAATATGGTGTATAAGATTTGTGTACCAAATTTAGACCATTTCCTGTGAAAGTTAGTGGCTTTAACATCCAGTACCGGGAAATTTCCAGTGCTAAAACCAGCTTTTGAGATGCTTTTTTTTTTTTTTTTTTGAGGTGTTTTGTAGCTACTTCATTCACAAAGGTCACTGAAAGCTCATATGCTTTTAGATAGGTAAAAATAAGATATGTATGTTTCCTTCAGGCTATGAATAAAAATGAGGTGTGAGGACTACAAAACCTGTTGATGCTGCACATTGGGCATAGTTTTGTTCATGTCTAGTATTCAATTTTATTCCAAGTTAAGTATGAGTCGTTTACCTACCTGTGGCCATGTCAAACTAATAAGCATGTATATAATAATAATGAGGTTACTAGTGTGAATATAAAAGCTACAATTTATCAAAGTGAATATAGGCAATGACTAATGGAAAGCGCTGGTTCTACTGTAAAGGTTGCATTTGCCAATAGAAATATTCATTAGCAGTGCAAATTGCAAAATAAAACAACATAAATCATAAATCATTGGTGACTCAGAGATGTATTTGCTGCAGATTTTTATATTTTTAATGCAAATTCTGTTCTTTATAAAGTACAAGAGTTAAATAGCTGTGTTGATACAAAGATAAATTCTGATAAAATAAGGTTGCCTTCAGGGAGGAAAGCAGAGAATCCTGGTAGGAAAGGATAACACATCTGGTTGGGGTTTTTTAATGCAAAATTAGCACTTGCATTCCTTAAAATGCTAAGCTTATAAATCTGTCAATTGTCAAACATAATTTTAAAAAAAAAAAGGAACCACACCTCTTTTGGTATTGTTATGTCTCAGTAGTTCCACTTGTTGAGGAAACTTGGGTTTATCTGTAGGTCAGCTTGCCGTAATTAGACCAAACTTCTCTTATGATGAGGAAGTAGTCTCATGTGTAAATGAGCCAGCTTTGCCTCCAGGTATTTCTTGGTGCTTCCTGTAACTTAAATTATGTGTCAAAAGCTACAAACCTAAGTAACAAAGGTGGCTGTCTCACCCACCAAAACTCTGTAAGTGCATTTTTGTTTAAGAAAAAACAGTTTTTATCAGCCCTTTGAGACCTGAAGTCTGTGCCAGCAAATTGCATCCTCTCTTACCTGTAACTTCTTATTTGAAAGGTATTATACTAGCAGCAGATGGGACTTGCATTACTAAGCCCACCAATATGGGGAGATTAGATTCAGGTGTTTCCTTAATGCAGATATAAATCTTTCTTCTGAAACTGCTTTGGAAGCACTAGATTTTTTTATTGGTTCTATTTATTTATTTATTTATTTTTACAAAAAAGCATGTTACTTTTTAATCTTTACATAAAGCTATGTGTGTGCTCTAAATTATTCATTTTGGAAGGGATGTGAGTTCTGACTTTTCTAAGTGCCCTGAATTGAGACTTGGAGACCACAGGTTATTAGAATCTATTGGAGTAGAAGCAGGATTTGAATGGCATTTCGGGGATACAAGTGCACTGTAACCTATAAAGTAAACCTGAAATAAAATTTTGCAAGTGTCTTTGTCATTCATCAGTGTGCCATAGACTTCTAGTTAAAATGAGGCTTTGCTAAGGTGTCTAGCAGGGAGAACCTTCTGAGCTCTCTGATTCTTGTTTGTATTCTGAATGGAACTGGAAATGTTGTGGCAGGTTCTGATAAAAGGTTGAAAAATCTTTAGTACTTCAATGTGAAATAGCTCAGCTAGTGTTTAAGCCTATCTTATGTTTAATTTACTACATTATTAAAGCTGTTACTAAAGCATTATTAAAGTTGGTATTCTTTCTGCTACTGAATTGTTACAGAAGATGTGAATAGTTTTTACAAAGATGAGGTTAAACAGTGGCTCTCGCTTTGATAACATTTTGAGGAAATTCTGTAATAAGAATGAGGAAGTTGGGAGTGCTTCTCAGACTGGCATGTAATTCTGAATATAGCATCCTTCCAAAGAGAAGATTTTTATGTGCATATGAGAGTGTTGTCTCAACATAGGAGTTGGGTGGTATGGTTTGGCTTTTTTAATGCATTGGTACCCTTGAGGTTTAAGGACAGAACAGAAATTGTAATCACTCTGGGAAATGTTCAACTCTGGAAAAATTGTCATATACTGTATGTATAACTGCAAATAATATCTAGAGTTGTACAGGCTGGAGAGAAACAGAATGCCAACTTCAATCAGGTTGCTTAGGAACTTGCACTTAGAATTTTGGCCATTTTCAGAGATGGAGACTGCAGGCTTGCTTTGCTATGCGAAGCAAACTTGTCTGCATTTTTTGATGAGTTAAAAATAATTATCTGAAGCTTCAGGATGAATGTAAATGAAACCTGTTAATCTAAACAGAAGATCAATGTTTTCTAAAGCTGCTGTTCATATTTATTGGGTTTTTTTAGATTTTAGGAGTTTAAAGACATTAAGTACTTTTTGTGAGTTATGGCTGTTACCATGTCATGGAGTATTTATAATGCAGTGGCATCTCAGGACCATTCTTGCTGCCTGTGTCCTTACATAACTTTTGTGGTGCTGCTACTCAGGAAGCCTTATAGCTTAAGAAAATAAGAGAAACAAATTAAAACAAAAATAAGGAATAATTATAGAACAAATTATTGGCAAATACAGTAACAAAACAAGAGACGATAATCTGTGATATAACATACTTCAATTTTGGCAGCCAAAGAGAAATAGGATAAGGATTTCAGCTACATAATTTAGCAAATCAGCATATTTTTCTCAGGGAGCACTGTGTAATATCATCTTCCAATTTCTGCTCATGCTCAAATGAAAGTGGAATTTTCAGCCTATGGAAATTAATTACCACTTTTGGAACAGGAGACATACAGTTAAAGTGGCATCTTATTCTATGACTTTTAATAAAGGCATTTTTTTGTAGAGCAAACTCCAGTATTGTTTTTTCCCTCCCCACTGCTGTTGAATGCAGGCTGGATGTTCTTAGGCTACCTAATTATAAATACTGATCTTGGAGTAATAAGAATTATCACTTTAAAATATAGGCTTTATGATAGAAGGATGCTTTGCGCATGTGAACCAAGACATTTTACTTGTCAGGCAAAAGTTAATGCTTTTGCTTTTCACTAACTGTAAAATTTTTCTACTTTTAAGTTTTCAGTGAGTTACTTTTGAAAGGAAATTAAGGAATTTTTGTGGTTTTTATTTTTTTTAATGCATGTTCTCTGCTGACTGGTTCTTAAGCAAGATAATGCAGTTGTTTAGCTTCTAAAGATCTTATGTGTAAGATTTAGTTGTAAACTTGGAGCAATGACCACATTGGACTTTAGTCACATTGTATGAGATGTTTATTTAGCTAAGGGAGTGCTAGCCTCAAGTATGCTTCCCTAAACAATAGTTTGTTTCTTGGGTTGATTATATATGTTGAGCCTTGATTATACAATGAAGTAGGGAGTACCAGAGAGTGATGCAGTTTAAGATACTGATAATTTAAAGCATCCAGAGTATAGTCTTCTGAGATGGGAACTTAATGCTACCTCCTTAATTGAACACACTTCCTATTTATCCTTTTTTTGTTTGTTTTTCTCAGAAAGTCCTTTGGGAATTACTGAAAGCAACTTTTGGCTAAGTAGTCAACCTGAGATTTTGTCTTTTTCTAGTTGCTAGTACTGTGAGTTTTCATGCATATACCTGGAAAAAGGACTAGTACATTAAAGATAAAAACCTGTGGGTAAAGATGCTGCAGGGAGAATGTACTGTATGAAAGATGTGGGATGTGTAGCGCTATCGATAATTTTAGAATTGCTTTTGAATGTGTAAGTTATTCTTGGCTGATTTGTTTTCCAGCCTGCTGCTGAGACAAAAGAGGTAGGCCTTCAGAGGAATACAGATGTGGGGAAAAGTAATACAACATACTCTACTATCTGTATTATAATTACAAGATTTTTTCATTTCAGACCTTTTAGTAATTGATTGCGATCGTTGAAGCTTATGTTATGGGTTGACCTTGATGATCAAACCATACGCATCTCAAATTAATGAGATCAGTATAGTTCCTGCTATGCTTCTGTATTAAAATATGGGAAGTGCATGACACAAAAAGATGTCCAGTTATACGTAGTCAGGAGTAATAAAAGTAACTGTGAAATGACATGGGGGAAATTTATCTTCTCTACTTCTTTTCTAATTAGACGTGTGTATTGTCCAAGTAACATACTTCCTTGTTCCTCTTTG
The DNA here is from genome assembly GCA_013397515.1 of Upupa epops. Taxonomy (NCBI): domain Eukaryota; kingdom Metazoa; phylum Chordata; class Aves; order Bucerotiformes; family Upupidae; genus Upupa; species Upupa epops. The sequence continues at coordinate 75,500 of VZRI01000935.1, read as the reverse complement.
CTATCCGTACCTGTAACAATGACTTTCTGAAGGTCTGTTTTGGGTTTTTTGGAAGTTGGGGGTTTGGTGTTTTATTTTCAAAATCCTTCATCTTAATCTGGTGTGGTGTATACAATGATCTTAAGATTGCGATGTGTATAATATATAGATACGCTGCTGCTGAAAAGCCTTACAGTGAAACAGTCAGCACCTTTCAGTTATTTTAATGAAAATAGATCTCATTAGCCAAGTTAGTTCTTCAGGTAGAATGAATGCAGCCAGCTGGAATGCTTCATCAGGTGACCATTTTGCATCACTATTGAGTACTGGTACTGTTATGTACTCTTTAATACTTGTATATTAAAAATAATTGAGGAAACCACACATTCTGCAGATGCAGTGCAGCTTCAGGCATTACTGTGAAGGAAATGTCTATTCAGTTAAAGCCATAGCATGGAATGTGCCCCTCCTTTCCTGTGCCACAGAACCGCATTTTTGCAGTTTTTACTTCCTCAGCACTACCAGAAGCAGAAGTGAATGGAACACTACAGTGCATTTTTCAGTTGAGATTCATGGGAAAGCAGTAGCAACACTACTTTTTTATATTCTTTCCCCTTCTACGAGAGCCACTGCCTGTATTTCATATTTGTGTGAGGTGCTGCATGTTTTAGTTTAGGTTGCTTCTTCACTATTTGACATTATACCCGTGGATGTGGGTGAGGTTTCATGGGATGCTAAGAAGACAGTTTGCTGCTAACATTGAGTAATCCTGTTTTCACAAATTTATTCTCGTTGTCTGTCTGGGTGTTTGAGTGATGTGCATAAGACTTCAAACTCTTAGAAGTAAGAAGCACAGAGTGCTTTCTTGATAAGTGAATTGACTGCTGTGAGGTTGCAACTTTCTAAAGCTATTCTTTAGCTAGATCAGTTTGCTTCTCTGGGTGCTTACATCATTACATGAACAATAATGATACAAAGAAGTCTGTAAAAATGGATCATAAGGCTTATTTGGAACTAGGCGGGAGATTAGACTTTTTGGTGGCAGCAGCAGCATAGTGTTGGGTCAATTTATGCGGCTTAGGAAACACCCCCAGGTATTTTGAAATAAAAATGTATTGTAATTACTGGTGTAATGTCCTGGGAAGTACCTAACCTAAGAATTTAACGAGCAATTTGAGCTACCAACACCAAGTATCTACCTGTGTAAAGTAGACGCCAGATACCTTTTTTTAATATTGGAATGTTTACACGCTCAAAACTCTGCTGTTCCAGTACTGACAGATCATAAAGCATTCTGTCTCCCAAACAATTGAACCTTATACCCTGTTGCTTGATGTGCTGCATGTCTCAGTGCAAAATTAGTTTTAATGGGTACACGCCAGAGCAGTTTTGTTCATTGTAAACTAAAGCTGTGTATTGAAAAAACACAACCTCAGCTGAACTCAAAATGTGAGTTTGAATCAAACTCAAAACTTAGTAAAACTAGACAAGACTTTTGTCCAGTATCACTCTTAACTAGTACATACAAGCACTTCCATGTTACTGTGAGAATCAATTAGAGGGTCTTGAGAAAATTGATTCTTAGCTATTTTGAATCAGCTTAACAGTGTTAATATTTCTGTAACTACAGGATAATCATCACAAAGCCCTGTAGCTACCTGTAAGTAGAGTTCAGTTGGTCAAGACAGGTATTTGTTTAGTTGCCTGCAGAAAAGCTTAGTAAACCAAAAAGTATGTCAGAAGGCACATCTGGGGGAGCTGGGCTCCTCGAACTCTCCATATTTCTACAATAGAAGCTTCTCTAGGTTCTACTAAGTAGAGCTGCTTTCTCCCAAATGTGGACTCTTGTATACATTTTTCTAAACACAGTTTCCTGGGGGTTTATCTTACTTTATACAGAAGCAGGGATCTGGAATATAAATGCCTGATTGACGATCGCTTGCACCTGCTGTTAACACTTGCTGTAAGCACTGATAAAATGAACTACTAGAAGCACTTTGTTTTTTGTAGTGAAAGCACCAAAGCTGTCTTTGTTAAATGTGTTGTGGAGCTCTTATTTTTTCCCCTGCAGATTTTCATGCAGTTTCTAGGTGAAAGGGGCTTTAATGTCTACTTCACTACTTCATTTTTACTGATATGGAGCAGTAAACTTTAACCTTGTTACTAGTTTTGAGGCAGAGTGGGTCTCTGTGCCACAGAGTTCACAGCTGAACTCTAAAGGTGTGTAGGAAAAAGTAAGGGCAAAGTATGTGGTTTCACAATGTCTTGCTTACCAACATGATTTTGCTTTGCAGTGTGGCTGTTGATGGCAGGGAAGGGGAGTGAGGAAGCTGTCAGAGTGCCTGGCAAATACAGCTGTATTTCAGTAAACTTAAAAAGAAGAATAAAAGAAAAGCTGACTTAAGTTTGAAAGGCTCTGTTATTGTTAGGTGTACCCTAGTTGATTGTCAGGAATGAGCATGTCCCAGTGGAGCTGACTGTAGTGTGGTGGCAGCCTCTGCACTTACGCAAGCACGTATTGCTAACCATATATAGGCACAGAGAGTGCAGAAGCTTGGGTTTTTTTCAGTTCTGGTGTGCCAGAAACAGGAAGAGTGCTTTGGGGGCACTTCTTTAAATTAAAATTCAGAATGTCTCAGGCTGGAAAAGGTAGAGAAGTCCGCTTTCCCTGTGTACTTGATGGGTGTCTCGCCTTGAGAGAAATTAGATTGTGAAACAAAGGCTTATGAAAACAAGGCAGGTTTAGCATAACTGACACCATTGTTTAATCTGAAAATGCAAATACTGTAGTAACTACATGTATGCATTGGTTGATAGACCAATTGTTTTAATCTCTAGCAGAATGAAGCATTAGACATTATTATGCCTAATGTCTGTGCTTACCACATACAACAATGCTGCTCTTTTTCACTAAGAGTCTCAGTCTGAATTTTTACCTTAATTGAAAGAATAAAAAGCTTGTATCTGGTGTGATGGGTAGCATTTAGTTTCACTTTGAGAAAGCGAATCTTGCTAGCTCTTGCCTACTGATATCAAACTACCACTTAAGCAAGATTGTGACTGGCATGTATGTGAAAAGTAGATAGAGCTCATCTGCATAGGGTGAAGGCTTCCTTTCACAAAGGTTCAGAAGTCTTTTTGTAACTTCCTCTGAGCTTCCATGTGATTTGTCCCAATCAGCGCTCAAATCTGCACAAAGTCTCATTTCATGAAAACATATTCAAATTGGTTTTGTGTATTCAAGGATTTTAATACCCTGATATGTGCAACTCCTTTCACAGGCTTGTAGTAAAAGCTGTTTGCAAGACCTATTTGTTGCGAACCACTGATGATTAAACATTGTGGATTAAAGAACTCCAAATTTTATAGTTCCTTGCAAGCCACTGCAGACATTTAACTGTATACAGCCTGTGGAAATCAAAGCTTGGAAACTACATCAATAAAACAATGTTTTAAACTTTAGGCAGTGTTTGCGGAATAACTAGAGTATTAAGTGGAGAAACTTCAGGTGCTTTCTTAATCTTGGCTTTTGAGTTTTCTAAAGGAATGCTCAATTTTTTTGTTGCTTGCTAATTTGTATATGCTAATAGAATCCTGACTTGTATCAGTAATAGTGTGTCCAGCAGAACTAGGGGTGTTATTTGCCCCCAGTACTAGGCACTGGTGAGGCTTCACCTTGATGAGTACTGGGGGCAGTTCTGGGTCCCTCACTTCAAGAAAGAGATTGAGGTGCTGGCGCAAGTCCAGAGGAGAGCAGCAAGGTTGAGGAAGGGAGTAGAGGGAAAGTCTGATGAGGAGAGACTAAGGGAGCTGGGGTTGTTTAGCCTAAGGAAGAGGAGACTCAGGCAGGTACCTTATCACTGTCTATATCTACGTGAAGAGCGATTGTAGTCAGGTGGGGTCAGACTCTTCTCCCAGGCAACTTATGATAGGATGAGAGGGCAGGGGCTGAAGCTGCACCAGGAGAGGTTTAGATTGGATATTAGGAAGCCCTTCCTCACGGAAAGGGTCATCAGACATTGGAATCGACTGCCCAGGTTGCTGGTGGAGTCCACGTCCCTGGAGGTGTTTAAGAAAAGTCTGGATGTGGCAGTTAGTGCCCTGGTCTAGCTGATGTGATGTTAGGTTATAGGCTGGGCTTGATGATCTCAGTGGACTTTTCCAGACTCAGTGATTTTGTGATAGAGTAACATTTTTGTACTGTGTGAAGGTGTAGTTTGCTTGAATGAAAAAGTTTTTGTCAGACTTCAAGTATTATATTGTTACTGATTTTGACTTGTTCAGATTGGTTGCAATACATTTTAAAAGTCACTGCATTGATTAGCCAGTAGTGATTTCAACTGTAATGCATCCGATTTATGTGTTTTCTGAAATAGTTTACAGTAAAAATGATACCTTCTGTCAACTGGTCTGTACTGCATTTGAGTTTTTGCCTGTCACTTTGTATTAGAAGTAATGTGCCTCTTGCTACAGCTTTGTATTTGGTTACTTGCTGGTAAACACTGCATTTTATATAGGTTGTTGTGTGTTCCCCATTATTTTAAATTGTGTTTTCTCAAAGATAGCTGAGCTGGTGACTTTTCCATGCCAAAAGGGGGAGATCTTGATATCATTGAAGCTCCTTGAAGTATTCTTTTATCCTCCAGTATCAGTTTGTTTTGGAAACAGAAGTCCCTTTTAGAGCGTTTATTTCTAGAAAAATTCCATGACAATAAAGGAATCCTAAGTAATTTTCACTTATTACGGGTTAAATGAGACTACTGGATTTAGTTCTTTTATGTGGGGTTCTTGTACGTGCGAGTTGGGGAAATAAGGCTTTTTCAGATAGTCATCACCACTGAAGAGTTAATTTGGTTTAACTGCTGAAGAAAAGTGGATTAATTTTAAATGGGCTTCACAAAGACAGGTTAGCAAAATGCAGAGTTTCTTAGCTGACAGACTCAACTTCTGAAGACACATTGCACTTTTTGCTTCAGTAAGCATGAATATACTTTATACCTCTTGATGAGATGTTAATTGCAAATTTGCATAATTGCATTTCTTTGTCATGCAAAGAGTGGCATCTGTGATGAATTTACACTGAAAAAATTCTCATTGAAGAAATGAACTTATTAGTGAAGTGTTCATTAAAAGTAATGTTCAGGTTGGTATAAGGAAACATCTGTTACTACTGAATACCAATGAATATTATTGACGTTCTAGTTAATCTGACTGATAAGAATTGTTCCTACTGATAGCAACACAAAGTAAAATCACTTGTATGTTACTGAAGCAGCTGAAATTGAGGCATTATTCCGGTTCTACTAGAGTTAGTATCTCGCAGGTTATTACAAGTTTGAAGCACATGGTCATTCAGAATGCAATTTTGACACCCAAGTCTTAATTAATTGTGTTCATTTAGCTGCTGTCCAGCCCAAAACTGATGGTCCTTTTACGTCAGAACTCAAAATCTCTTTTAAGTCTTTCTTTTTAGCTTGCGTAGAGCAAACCCAGGCTTGGCAAGGATAAACAGTCCTTCCTATTCGTGTCCTGAAGTTGAGAAACCAAGAGACTGTGTCCCCTCTTGTAATTTTCAGCTGGGAGTCAGCCAGGTCATGCTTTTAGTGTGAAGCCTAATCCAGACTGTTCATTGGTTATTTGATAAAACATAGTTTTAAAGAGCCTTAGTGTCTGCCTTGCTTCAGTAGTTCTTTAGGTTCCCTGTATTTCATGTGCTTTGGTTTCATGGGCTTGAACGTTGAGCTGTGTACAAAGTGCCCTGACTTCAGTGTGATATGCCCTCACTAGGGAGAAGTGTATGAATTGGTGTTTGGGGTAATCTTGCCAATCCTAGATCAAAGGAGACACACTTTCTTCTTGTCTGTGCAAGCGTCTTAATAAGCTGCCATAGAAGATGCTCTTGTCTTTCTGTATCTCTCTTGAGAACAGTAAACCCTTTGTTGTTTATCTCAGTGTAATACAAAGTTCTCATGTTGGTATTTCAGGCAGCGTGCAAAGACTGTTCACAATCCAAAACGGAGCATTAAATTTAGAAACTTGGGAACTGACAAGCTTTCCTTTTCTGCCAGTCTGCTCAGAGTGATGTTGTCCTGGCTTCCTGAGCAGAAAGCTGATTTCCTTGCAGAAAGCATTTGGGATCTCAGAGAGATTCGAACACTGAGCCAGCTGAGCAGTCTCTCAGGGTACTGCTAAGCTTGAACCATCTATCCTGGAGTCCACTGTCTGAGAACCAAGGAGCCCAGCACTGACTGTACTGTACATCTGCCCTCATCTGATTGACAAGGAGCTCAAAAGGTCTACCATGTTTAGACAGTTCTTTTGTAGTTACAAATATGTGTAAATATATACATGTGAAGTATTCTTTGGGTATTTTGAGGTATTTGGTAATGGAGTATGTGCTCCTGAAATAAACTGCAAATTCACAGAGTGCAGGCCCTGAATCTCCAAGTCCTTTCCTCCATAAAGGCACAACTGAAGGTGTTAGAAATGAGAACCCCACATTTGAATAGTAACATCTCATCAAGGATGTCAAAGAGCTTTGAGTGTCTTAAGACAACTGTAAAGTGTGAATCATAGGAACATCTGTCAGGTTAAGTTAGGAAACTAACATTTATTGATTGATTTTTATAATGGCTGCCTTTTAACACTTTAAGAGGGAAAGAAGAGCAAACAAAAGCCAGTCTGCTAAGTAACATTTTTGTGGGGAAGGCAATAGTTGAAATGTTTTAAGTTTGGATTGTGTCTAAAAAATGATGTCTTTTAGTTCCTTTTGCAAGCACATGTGTCTGCAGCTGTGCAGTGCTCCAGTTCATGGCATCCATTTGGACAAATGAAAGCTGCTCACTGTGTAGCTGTACAAGTGCTTGTGCAGGCAGGAGGAGGGAGAAAGCCAGGGTAGGTACGCATAAGTTTTGGTGGAAATACTGGCTTGTGCATTGTTTAGTCTTCTAGGAGTTGTGGCTGAAGTCAATTGCTTGAGTACTGTATTAAAGAAGTTCACAAGGTGCTTTTTTAAAAGTATGTGCTGGTGCTGTTGTACTAGGAGGCCATACCAGTAGATGCAGGTGAAACTGCATGCTGTAGTGTCTATGCAAGTGTTTTTATGGTTATGTAATCTATGGATTATGGTCTAGCTGCACATCTTTGGAAAGTTTGTAACTATAGGATGTGTAGTAAAATTGGAGAAGCTGCTTTGAATATTATCAAATGTATCTTCATTTTGGGTTTTGGCTCTTTCAGAATGCGTGGTGATTCCAAATCATACATGGACTGGATGTTGAAATAGCTTGATAATGTGTTATTGATCTTTTTGGGTATTGCCAGTAATACAAAATATGAGTAACTAAATTTCTCTGACTGCTTCTGTCACATGCCACAGAATCACAGAATGTTAGGGATTGGAAGGGACCTTGAAAGATCTAGTCCAGTTCCCCCACCAGAGCATGATTACCTAGGTCAAGCTGCACAGGAACATGTCCAGGTGGGTTTTAAATGTCTCCAGAGAAGGAGACTCCGCAACCTCCCTGAGCAGCCTGTTCCAGCGCTCTGTCACACTCACTGTGAAGAAGATTATTCACATATTTATGAGTAACCTCCTATCTTAGACCTGTTTCCCCTTGTCCTGTCATTGGATGCACTGACACCTGCCCTTTCCATATTTATAAACATTAAGGAGGTCACCTGTCAGTCTCCTTTTTTCCAAGCTAAAGAGACCCAGTGTCCTCAGCCTTTACTCATCAGGCAGGTGTTCCCCTGCCCCTGTTCTAATCCACCCCAGGATGCTATGGTCTTCTTGGCCACAAGGGTACATTGCTAGCTCATGGTCTCATGGTCATCCTGCTGTCCACCAGGACTCCCAGGTCCATTTCTCCTACGCTGCTTTCCAGCAAGTCAGTCCCCAGCCTATACTGGTACCTGGGGCTGTTGTTGCCCAGATGTCAGACTCTAAACTGCCCTTATTGAATTTCATTCAGTTCCTCCCTGCCCAACTATCCCGCCTGTCTAAGTCCCACCAAATGGCAGCACAGCCTTCTAGTGTGTTAGACACTCCTTCCAGCTTTGTATCATCAGCAAACTTGCTGACTGTGAACTCTAAACCCTCATCCAAGCTGTTGATGAATATATTGAATAGTACTGGTCCCAGTACACCAACCCCTGGGGTACTCCACTAGATCCAGGACTACAACTAGACTCTGTCTCATTGACCTCTGCACTCTGGCTTCTATCCTGCAACCAGTTCACAGTCCACCTCACTACAGATGTTCCAGACCACACTTCCTGAGTTTGGCTGCAATGATGCTATGGGAAACAGTGTCAAATGCTTTACTGAATCAAGCTAGACCACATCCACAGCATTGCCATCATCTATCCATCTGGTTATGTCTTCATAAAAGGCTATCAGGTTAGTCAGGCATGACTTCCCTTTCGTGAAGCTGTGTTAACTGTCCCTATCCTCCACTACCCAGGCACCTCTCCTGATCTTCCATGACTTACTCCATGATGATAAAGAGTGGCCTAGCAATGACTTCTGTTGTCTCTCTTAGCACTCATGCTGTGCATCCCATCAGGACTGTGGATTTATGCACATCCAGATTGCTTAATTGGCCTCTAACCAAGTCCTCATCAACCAAGGCAGACTCCTCCTTTGTTGTGACTTCTTTTGGGGCCTCCAGTAGTCTGGGCTCCTCAGGATGGCCCCCAGCAGTATAGGCAGAGGCAAAGAAGGCAGTCAGTATCTCAGTCTTATCTGTGTCCTCTGATACCAGGACACCTGACTCGTGCAGCAGTGGGTCTGCATTGCCTCTAGTGTTAGTTTTATCTGCAAAGTACTTGAAGAAGCCCTTTCTGTTGTCCTTGCAAGACTTTTCTTGCAAGGTTTAATTTCAAGGAGGCCTTGGCTTTCCCTAGTTACATTCTTACATCCTCTGACTCGTGCCTTATAATCATCCCAAATGGCCATCCCCTCCATCCATGACCTATATGCTTTCTTCGTCTTGAGTTTGCCCAGCAGTTTCTTGTTTAACCACACAGGTCTTCTGGCTCCCTTTCTTGACTTCCTACTCATTGGGATGCTCTGATCTTGAGCTTGAAAGAAGCAGTCCTTGAATGCTAACCTAACTATTTTGGGCCCCTTTACCTTCCAGTACCCTGTCCCATGGGATTTCCCCTAGCAATTGCTTGACAAGGCCAAAGTTGGCTCTATTCAAGTCCAAGTGATTCTGTTGGGTCTTCTGCTCCAGCCACATGAGATCCAGAACCCCACCATCTCATGGTCACTGCAACCAACGCTGCCCTCAAGCTTCACTGCTTCAACCAGACCCTCCTTGTTAATGAGAAGATCTGTAAGTGCTCCTCTCCTAGTGGACTCATCCACTATTTGCATCGGGAAGATGTCATCAGTGCACTGGAGGAACCTCCTGGACTGTGTATGGCTGGCTGAGTAGGATGGTTAAAATCCCCCATGACAACAAGGGCCTGTAACTTTAAGGCTGCTGTCAGCTGCCTGTAGAAGACCTCATCATCTTCCTTGTCCTGATATGGTGGCAAATAATAGACATCCACCAAGGTGTCACCCATGCCAGCCTGTCCCTTAAGCGATGCTCACAAACTCTCAACTCGCTCTTCATCTGCCCCTGGACAGAACTCAATACATTCTAGTTGCCCTCTCATGTAAAGAACAAGTCCACCACTTCGCCTTGCTGGCCTGTCTTTCCTGAAAAGGACATAGCCATCCATGTCCACATTCCAGCCATATGCAAGCTGTCCCACCATGTCTTTGCAATTGCCAGCAGATATGATCCCTATTCTTCTGGAAGAGGTCGAACTTTATATTCTGTTTCTAACAAAGACAGAGTAGTTTAAATAATGTGGGCAAATATACAAAACAGTGGGTGCTGTATAATGTCATGTCTGGGTATTAAAGTTACTGGATGTGTCACTGCTTTGAGTAGGACTGAATACAAGTACATGCAACCACATAGTTGTTTTTCTATTTAAGGTGCGTATAGCAGCAAAATTCATAATTCATGCTCCTCCTGGGGAATTCAATGAGGTGTTCAATGGTGAGTATCTGTCCTTTAATTTAACGTATCTATGTCAAAATTGTATTGCTGATTACTCTCATAAATTTCATGTAGTATATATTTCAGCAACTCACCATAAGAGATATGTACTCTTTCAGTATTTGACAGAAAAGAAACTAGCTGAAATTAAAATGCTTGGGTTTTTTTAAAGAGGGCTATCATTACATCATTACAAATACTCAACCTTCATTATATACTTTGAACTTACAAAAGGCTAATAATGTTCAGTGCCTGTTGTGGAAAGAATATTTATTTCTCAAAACATTTTTCATCCTTAAATTCTGGGCATGCTTCATTTTACCGAATGTATTGGTAAACTGAAAGCAAATAGATTAGCTTCTCTCAACTTCTGTGGCCTGAACTTACATAAGATGTTATTTTCCTTTAAAAATCCTTGTGTTAGTCTTACATCAAGGTATTATGTAAGAGGTCATACATTTTGTAGCCGTAGCTTATAAATTCCTCTGGTGCCCTTTAAGTAAATAGGTAAGTTTAGTATACTAAACTTCTGGTAACAGACTGGAGGCAGCTTAAAATTTAAATTTCTTTAAATTACATTAAAGAATGTAATAAAAATCTTTAAATTACATTAAAGAATGTAATGTTTCTAGGTAAACTTGGCTTGTACTGATTTGTGCAATAATAAAGTGTTGGCAAGCAGCTCATTAACCCAGCTACCTGAAGGGTAATACAATTTCTTATAGCAGAATTGCTATAAACTCCATTGTTAAGATAGTTCATAGTTGCAACTACCCACTCAGTAGTGGAGTATATAGCATGTTTGAAAATAATTAACAAAACATTTAATCATAAATGCATGACCAGCCTTCAGTGAGATTCAGACTGACTTAAAAAAAGAAAGCAAGGTTTAAATTTCAATTTTGTTGCTTGGTTTTGTGGGTTTTTTTTGTTTCATTTGGGGTGATTGATGTGAGATTGGGTTTTTTTATGATGCTTATTTTGCGGTGGTTGGGTTTGTGGGTTTTTTTTAAAAAACTTTAAAATATTCCTTTTTTTCCCCACATGCATCATACCCTGAGAATCACTAGAATAACTTAAAATGTTACAGCAAGACTAATGATCGGTTAGTTAGTGATCATTAAATTGTTACTAAATTTGTTCCTAGAAAATAATAAGCTAGTAAGTTAAGTACATAAATAAAAATTCCCTGCATAGTAATATGAAGTTATTCTAAGGATAGTAGTGACTTTATCTTCTATATTGTGCTTTGACTACTGATTGTCATTAAAGAACAAGAGCAAAATGTTAAGGCTCCAAAAAACCTGAGTACAACACAGACACTGAGTGGTAACTAAACAAGGTAACCTCTACTATGAATACAGTGTGAGGGATTTGATAGTTTACATCTTAAAAGTTATCTCCTTTTGAATGCTGTGGTGTTCTTATTCAGAACTTTTCTAAAAACCAGTCTGACAGATATCTTCCTGGACCTGTCACACAGCCTGTGGAATATGGCTCATAGCTCTTTACTGTAGCTGTATTGGGAAGGATCCATTTCCATATGACTCTTCTCATTTTGTTGAGTCTATTGTGAAATGCTAAGGAAAAATTTCCTATCTTTGTATGGGTGCAGAGTGATTTGGGAAGGGTTTACTGTTATTGTACAGTCTGTTCACATTTGTTATGTGAATGAAACAAGTTTCTGAGTTAACTGTACTTCTGTATTGCAAATATCTCCTTTCAGATGTTCGGTTGCTGCTTAACAATGACAATCTTCTCAGGGAAGGAGCAGCCCAGTAAGTACCAGCTGCCACATACTCACACAAAAGCAAGATGTTTTTCAGTAAGACTTTTGCTGTCTGTGATGCATTTAAAAAAGATGTGCGCTTGGCAAGTAAACCCATTCTGTGTGTTGTGCATCTTTGATCATAGATAAATTCTTGGCAGAGGAGAGAGATCTGTGTTTTATCCTAATGATTAGAGCACCTGTTTTGGAAATGGATGACCTGGATTTTGGAACTAGTTTCCACTTTTTCGGATTTTATTCTGTTTCTTGGTAGACGCTATAGGTACTGAATATCTATAAGATACTCCTTTCATAGATTCTAGTTTTATATCAAACCATTATGTTGACTGGCTTTTATGCCAGAATTAGTTTTATCTGTAAGAGTGGAGATGTCCAGCATAGTAGGTTGAATGCATGTGGAATTTAAACTGTCCCTCCAGTTTCCATGGATTACTGAAAATTTTATGTATTTGTTTAAGTAGGGTTACTTTTGAACATAAATCATGTAGTGGTAGTTGGGATCTGTAATATGAACACCAAATGAACCAAGATGATCCCAAGAATTCGGGCCTGTTCAATTGTGAAGTATTAATGTAACTTTCTGATGCATCTTTGCCTGTATTAGCTATTACTTAAATCTCTCACAGCTACGACAAAGATGATTCTGCTTGGTGCAGGCTTTTAGTGGGTTTTTTTCACTTTCTTTTATAGTGCCTTTGCACAGTACAACTTGGACCAGTTTACTCCAGTAAAAATCGACGGTTATGATGAACAGGTATGAATACAATGAAATACTTGCAACGTTCCTTAAGCTTTTACAGGCATTCTGGTATTAGAACATACCTTGGCAAGAACATGCAAAGAAATGCACCTTCCTTGCCAAAACATAGAGATCATGGTCCTTCAGTGGTACCAGTCATGTATGTTAATCATTCATGACATTTGAGGACCTTGAAATTTCAGTCTGTAGTGTTGTTCTGAATTCAGTCAGACCTGGAGCTGCAGAAAGAATTTGTTTTATGGGAAGTACTAGAAGAAATTAATTTCTGTATTGCACTTTTTGTTGCAGTGACAGGGTAAGACTGGGGATTTAACATTTTTAGTGTGTGTGTGTCATGGTACCCTCATCCTCTCTTGCATATTTTGTTTAAAATGTGAATCTTTGGGTATGAGTAAGCTCCAAATAAATGCAGGGTATAAATAGATTGGACGGATTTAGGGTTTTTCTCTGTTCATTCCCCAGCACATAATTAATTAAAATTTATAATGCAGGTTTTGATAACGGAACATGGTGATTTGGGAAATGGAAAATTTTTGGATCCTAAGAACAAGATTTCTTTTAAATTTGATCACTTAAGAAAGGAGGCTACTGATCCAAGACCCCATGAAGTTGAAAATGCCATAGAGTCTTGGAGAAATTCAGTTGAAACAGCAATGAAAGCCTATGTGAAGGAGCACTACCCAAATGGTGTCTGCACAGTAAGTACTAAATTATGTAAGCTCTGTACTACTACAAATGGAAATCTGAAAAAAATACAGTATCCCTTTGTAAACCAGCAAGACGTATAATTTCAACTGTAAAGAATTTAATCTCATTGAGGCTTAGTACAGCTAAATGAGGGGAAGTTGCAGAAAATGTAGTATTTTGGCCATTAAATTACAAATGGTTACTGAAAGTTATACTGAAGACTTATCCTCTCAGTTGTGAAGACTTGTTGTTTATTTACATTTCTTAAAGTGTGAAATTTTCTGTAGACTGTTACGGGTTGACCCCATTGAACTTGGCTACCTAGCTGGTCATTTAAAAAGAAAACAAGCAAAAATCCCTAAGCAAAATCCGTAAGACATAAATGTCTCGCTTGGCTTGATTTACACACAAAAATTGTAATGCAAACTGTTTTCTCTCAGTCTCATCTCCTGTATAGCAAAGTTGTGTATGCTTACCAGGATCTGTGGTTTCTGATAGCTTCTTAAAATACAGCCTCTCAGTCTGGACTGAAATAGCATTACTTTGCTGGTGGGAGCCCTATGACTATTTAAAGTTCAGCATGCTGATCTAATGATAGCTATNGCTGGTGGGAGCCCTATGACTATGCTGATCTAATGATAGCTGGGACATGCTTTTCATTAACCTGGTGGAATAACTTAGTAGGAAGAGGCAAAATAGAACAATACATCTCTTAGGAGTTTGAGCATGGCAGACACTGAAACTGGTTGTCTTTCTTTGTCTTTTTTTTTAATTAAGGTGTATGGTAAAACAATTGATGGACAGCAGACCATTATTGCATGTATAGAAAGCCATCAGTTCCAAGCAAAAAATTTTTGGTGAGTTTCTGTGTGGATGCAAATGCAGTGAAATACAGCAAACTGAAAAACTGCCCTAGTGCAGTTACACTTAATCCTTAGTTAAGAGAAGGAGGTGCATGCACATCTTGTATGTGACTTTTTTCTCTTTCCACCCCTAGTTTTTCTGTCACGACTATGTAGAAATCTCTTTGTGGTAAGTGAAGTTGATGGCTGCACATCTGCAACTCCTTTGCAGAACTTTGGGAGCATAGGAAAATTTCATATGGCTCTTCCAGATTATCTGTGCCTGTGTTCCTTAATAGTTATCTCTCCTTATGTTGCTTCCTTTGTAACTGGTTTGTCCCAGAGAAAGAAGGTGAACAAAGATTAATTTATTCTAAGTCTTGAGTCACTGATTTTTGTGTGAGGCAGATAAAGGTGATCTAGAATGTAATGCCACATTTCAGCATGTGTCTGTATGAGTTAGATGACTTGCCCAGTATTCTTTAGATTTTAATTAGATTTACTCAGTTAATAAATAACTTCTCCTCCTGACTTAAACTTTACTAGTTAAGGCTGTGTGCTTTACATCAATATTGAAAGCTTGAAATAATATTTTCTTTCAGTGCAGAAGTATGAAGGAATTTTAGTTTTCCAAATAGTTACTTCAATAATTTAGAAGAGGAACAGATATGCAACAACATTTTATAGATGGAAAAAATGCTTCTGGAGAGTTTTCCTTATTATCTTTGGGTAAATATTGACCATGTTTCTAAGAGCTGTGCAGGGGGACAGTCAGAATCTAATTAGCAAGCTTTATTAAATGCATATTGCTTTGGGGGATTTGGGATTCAAAGCTGACCAGGCTCCTGAGTTATTGAGCTGTATGTCTGGATAACAGCCCAAGACACAGACAGTTTTTCTCAGTTTCCCAGCTTTTTTGAAAGATTGGCAGCCTGCCATGAGAACAAGTTTGTTGGATGATGGCAGATCGGTAAATGCCGAAGAAAAATGTTGTATAAATTTTTGAAATATTAACAACATAGTAAGAGACATGGTTTATTAATTAATGTGAAAGAAAAGGAAGAACAGCTAGTCTCTTACAAAAAGTCTTAAGCCAGCAGAGGTAAAAAAAACAAATGAAATTTTGTTTCTAACTTGGAGCATCTCATGCAGAGGGATCTTTCCAAACTTTTTATTGGAAGCATCTTAAGGGCAAAAAAAAGATATCCCAAAGTGGAAACACTGTTGTCATCTCCATTTCAAGGACCACAAGGTGTCCAAGAAGCAAGCATGTTAGCTACTTTTTGAATCCTGTGCATCTAAAAAGTGACGTTCTACCTAAAATGTGGTTCCTTATGCCTAATAGGATGGGTCTGTAAGACTGACAGTAATATTAGTCTCACTGAGTTGGATGATCCCTTCAGTTTTTTCAGCAAGTTTCTGACTTGCTGTAGTCTGAATTTTCAGTGATAATCTGTAATTTGGATATTGTCAGAAATAATAACCAATGGCTTTATTAACTGTCTTAACTTTGCTGGTACCTAGTGTCAATATAGATCCTGTTAAGATTAAAGTCTTTTATCTCTTTCTTATCCCTTGCTGGTTGCACCAGAATCTACATCTAACATGAGTAGGATTGGAATCCAATGTCAACTTTCCTTCTTTAAGTGTAAACAAAGGAGGAATCAAGATGCAACCACAGGTCATTCTTAATATAGCTTTAAGGTACTAACCTTCTAATCCCCTAACCTCATAACTAAACAAGAAAATGTCTGCTCTACAGGAAAGAAATCAGGTGAAACTACAGTCTCCACACACTGTTCTCTATATGTTTGAAACTCCCTTTAAGCAGTCTGGCAAGGATATTGAATTTGTGGAAGGAAACTGGAAGGAAATAGTTGGCCTGGAACATAAATGCTAGAAGAGCTGAAAGGTCTAGTTAAAGTTCCACATAGCGGAAAGTCTTGCTGACTTAATGTTCCTTCCATTCAACTTTTTCAAAGTCTGATGTGAAATAACAATAAAAGAAGGGAAGAACTCTGGAGCTTTAGGTGTTTTTCAGAAGTTAAGTCCTATTTTCAGAGGTACTTAGCAATAAATCTTGACCAACATGCAAAACTGAGGTTAAGTATTTTGGGAAGCTGTTCACCTTTTCAGTGATTATGGGGCTGACTCTTTAGGGAAAAACACTTGCATGTGTACCTGGGTTTATGCTGGGTTGTGTTTTTCTTAACCAGTGGAGTGACATCTGATTTATTTTCTTTTGGGTTTTTGTTCTTTTTGAAGGAATGGCCGTTGGAGGTCAGAATGGAAGTTTACAATCACCCCTTCAACCACTCAAGTGGCTGGCATCTTGAAAATTCAGGTATGCTTAGCTCAAGCTGTGTCCTGATCAGTGAAGTCTCTATTTATTATAATATGAGACTCAGGCCAGTGTATTAAATATTCTAAGAGAATTTGGGGACCAAGGAAGCAAAGCAGAGATGCCTGTTTAGTTAAGTGTTAGCGACTTAGTTGCGTATTTACCTAATCCTTTCAAACACAAAGTATGTGTTTCATGTAATGATTCCTAAGACTTTGTGTGTATTCATTCACAACAACTAGATACATACTTCTTTGGTTTCCTGCTTCTTAAATTTGTGTTGTCACAAGCCTTTCCTGAGGGCAGGGTCTTTCTAAAGTAGAACATTTTTCTTGAGGTAATAATAGTAGGATTTTTTTTATATTGCTCACTCTATTGTTCAGACAGTTGTGACACTCTGGTTTCAGTCATTACACCATCTGAAGGGCCTGAATCCAGATCTCCTTATCTCCTTAATGGTGGAGTTTGCCATTCCTATAGCTTTAGGGCATTCAGAAAGGAGATCCTGTCCAGTACAGAAATCTTGAGACTGAAGGTAGGCTAAAGGACTTGACTTTTCTGGACTGATTCCCTGGAATGTGCACACGTATTTTTCAGGAGTTTTGATAAAGGAGTCTGGGTATCAGGGGCTAGAATGTTGGTGCAGCCTGGCTTTCAGCATACTTCAATGTTTACAAGGCATAGAATCACGTTCCCTTCTCTGGATTTTTTTTATGCCGCAATGAGTTTTGCACTTTATTACTGCTCAGTGACTTGACTTCAGAAAGAAGATGCAATGGAATGTTTTTCTGAACAAATGGAATGATTTTCCAGAACAAACAGATAAGTGTCTACCTGTTTCTGGGAAATGGTAGCCCAGTAGCCCAGAAAATAACCTGAACAGGGAATTTAGTCTGGTTTAAATGAGTGTCTCAGTGTGGGGCACCAGCTGATGTTGTCATTTATTACCACTTCACATAATTTTTCAAGTCATTACTTACATTGATTAAGGTCTGTGTCCCAGGGAGTGATGAAAAGTTTTACTTTTTTGCTTGTATAGGATCTACTTGTTAGGCCAAGGAATTTGAACTCTGTTTAAATTTTCAGAAATTTCTAGGAGCAATTCTAAAGTATTAACTCAGTGCAGCATTAGTGACATTACAGATACAGTCATTGACCTGTTTCTGATGACACCTTTTTATGACTAAGTGAAGATACCTGCTGTCTTGGGTGTCTTCAGAATTTTTAAGATCACTTGCACAGTATCTTTCTCTTCTTTTTTAATTATATTAATAAATTCTAGTATGGGAGATTTTCTGTCTTAATATCTTCCATTGTTAAATTTTCTTTTAATTATACATAAAGGGAAAATGGCAACAGTCCCTGTATTGCTTGACATACTTCAGCTGTGCATAGAAAACAAATTATGAGCATACACGTTACTATTTTTATCTCTCAGATAATTTACTGTCATCCCTCCTTAGTTAACCTTTCCAAATTTCTGTTCATAGACATCATCCTTTTTGTTTTTGAGCCCAGACTTAGCATTCTAGAGGAGTCAGCAGTGAGGTCCACAACAGCTACTTTTGTATAACACATCTGAGATTTGACTCTTAGTCCCTGTTAGGTTTTCAGGCGCCAGTGTTTGCCAAGATTGTGACTCCGTGAGGTAGATAAAATGGTTGTAGTGATGTTGGCATTTGAGCACAGGGGAGATCTGGGTCCTCTGCAATGGATTGTGGCAGAGAAGGGAGATGTATCCGTTTTTGGGTTCTGTTGTTTCATTGGGAGGCCTTGGAATCTTGCACCAAGTAAACCTTCTCATCTTTTAGGAACTGGGTTGATAAAGGCTGGCAGAACTTTCACCCAGAAATACTTGATTTTAAAAGAAGCTTATTTAATGGTTAGGGTGATATTTTTGTTGAAAAAAAAATATTGGACAATAAGCAAAATAATAATGTATTTCTCTGTATAGGAAGCCTTTCTTTTGCTTAGGTATTATAGCTGTTGTACTTTGTCATGTTTTCTCCATGGCTGCTTATAAGCTTGAGGGTCTCTTGCACACATGTAAATAATTTACAGGAAATTAATATGTCGTTCAATATTCTCCAAACTAAAATGTTATCTTGTCTAGTAGGGTGAGATACAAGTGTTTCAATTCCTGGTAATGTCAGCTACATTTACTCTGCTTACTTTATCAAAATTGTAAAACAATCCATGTAGATAACCTGTTTAAAAGTCACTGAGTTGCATAGCTAGAGCTAGGTATTGTGTATGATTATGTGGAACTTTATCTGTGCTTACTTTTTTTAAATCTTCCAGTGTTTGCATTCAAAACTGAATGTTTTCAGATCCTTCCCAACTGAATTTAAAAACACTAAAGTTACCTTCAGTCGAGTTTTAATGGTCTCCTCTTCCTGCAAAATAATCAAGGAAGCTGTTCTGTAGCTATAACATTTAAATAGTTAAATAGATTTCTTTCTGCTTTGCTATCTAACCATGGCAAACCTTGTCCCAAAAGAGCCTCTTTGTCTGGATAAATAGCAGGGTTTGTTATGAGCCAAGTGTAACAGAAGAAAATATCAGAGATATGCTGTTCTAGAAAGGGCAGCTTAATGTTGTGTTGTCCCTAGAAAAGTTTATTCTTGTTTTCAATGTGTCTTCCCAAGAATTTCTACGTATGTCGCCTTTTGGATGTTAATCAAAATTTGAACTTCTTTGCATTAAATATTACTTAAGGCATTTCAACAGAAGAATGTTTCCAGAGTAGTTTCTCCTCTGTTCACCCTCAAAAATACTTAAATTCTCCAGCATTTTGGTGTACCTGGTTGTTGTAGAACATTTTATGCATGGTTTTGTTTGATTTGTATAGTTCTATTGTTGTGATAAATACTGCTTTTGTTGGTTTATGACACATATGAGGCTCTTCTGTTTACAATTCTGTAGGTTCACTATTATGAAGATGGTAACGTTCAGCTGGTGAGCCATAAAGACATACAAGATTCTCTGACAGTGTCTGTGAGTGAACTTTAAAGTCTTTACTATCTATTTTTAAATGACTTTTCAAATTAAAAAGAGAAGCAAGCTAAAAAAGCCTCGAATTTGGGATGATAGGTTGCTTTTCTGCATGAATGACAAGATTTTAATTTATAAATATTCTGTATGTCATATTTACTACCTGTCTTTAACATGTAGTTACTGTTTAAAAAAAAAAAAGAATATATGCTTACTTGTGGCTTATTGTAGAGCTTTAATTAATGCTGTCCGCCTTTCCACACTTCTGTGGTATTTAAATTTTGGTTTGCGGAGTGACCTCTAGCATGAAGGTTTGATTATGAAGGATGTTTGAGGTATAATTACCCAGACAAGTAGTACAGAGTCTAAGCTTTGCCTGCTTTGCTTACTGGGACAAGACCAGTCAGTATGCTAAAACCAGTAAACAAATACTACAGTGGAGAAGCAGTGTTGGGTGTCCCCTTATTTCTGCAGTCTTTGTAACTGGTGCTGTAAGCCTCCTGTTTTTCTGTACAAACAATGTTTTCAGAGATGCTCTGGCTTGAGAAACTTAACACACTTTGTTTTTCAGTTTCTTCCCAAATTGATCATTGTTATAAACAATTGGAGTCATAGAATTAATTGCTTAGGTTGAAAAAGGCCTTTAAGGTCATCAACCATTAACCTAATTCTCCCAAGCTTGGAGACCCCCCTCTCAAGCTAGGCCATGTCCCTGACTTGGGCAGCCTTTTCCAGTGCTGGAGGACCCTTTCAGTGAAGAAGTTTTTCCTAATGTCTAACCTAGGATGATGAGGAGCAGGCAGTAGAAATAGTTATTTTTATGGAAATAATACCAGATGTATCTTCCAAGAGAGCTGGTCATATTGCAACATTAACAACTGCTGTTTGTGAAATAATGCTTGTTTTCCTACTGGAGATTCTGTTTTTGTAAACAGACTTCCTGTGGGAGTGTTCTTTTAACTTCGCTGGATTAAGTTTTATTGAACTGGCAAAGAGAAACTGCAAAAGTGAACAGTAGAAGTATTTAATGGTAACGATTAACAGTGACCAATTTGACTGAAAAGCTCAATTCATCAATAATATAAAGCCAGGCTTGTTGACTGTTCAGTTCCAATAAAACTATAAAGAATGAGGGAGTGTGGTGCCAGCTGATAATGTTTCTGGAGCTGCAGACAGAAAATTACTTTTGACCCCCTAAGCAAAAGGATCTGTTTAGTCTTCTATTAAACAAATAGTTGCTTCAAGGAGGATAATAAGGACGTTTTTCATTCAGTAGCTTTTGCTTTACTGTTATTGGGAAGAAACTTAATCCTAAATACAGTTTAGTAAAGCAGGAGACGAGTGAGTAGAAAAACATTTTTAACACTACTTTCCTACCTCCTGCTAGAACAAAAGCAAGTATGCTGCCAGTTACCAATCCTTAGCCTTGGCTTTGAGTTTCATAGAGGGCAGAGGCCTTAAGAGTTCTTTTGCACAGAAGGAATGGTAGGTAGATTAAAAGGAGCCCCAAGGACTCCCCTTTTTTCTTCTTTGGCAGAGAAGCAAGTTCTTACCAGCAGTGGACTTGGTGCTGGAGTTGTGCATAACTTTGAAGGTTACTTCCTTATCCCTGATTTCTCTCTCGAGACAATTAAGACCTCATACCCCTGAATTCTTCCTTTTGTTACCATAGCATTTGAAATTGTTGACTCAGTTCACTGAAAAGTCAAAACTGTTTCATTCATCCTGCTTGTTTTTTACCTCCTTTGTCTCTTTCCGTGGTGTCCAGGAGCACATTCACAGTTGCTAGAGGTAGTTTCACTGAAACTTTGTACCAGTTCAGGTTGAAGCTGCTATAGCATTCGTCCCGTCATTGCCTTTTGTAAGGGATAACTTAGGGCAATAACACCTCTTAACTTTCAACAGCTTCTGCAAAATCATCCTTAGGAATGTTTCCAATACCAAGTTGGAAGATTTTAAATTCCTGATTCTTCTCTTCCTTTTTGAGGCTTCTTTCAAACACTTTGTGAATTTGTCTGGCTTTAGTTTTAAAACACAATGATAGTGTACTTAGAGTGAGGCCTGAAACCAAGAAAGTGCTTATTGAGCATGATGAAATGTGCACGTTGTGGGATGCCACGACCTCAGTTTTGCAAGCTGTACTTGGGGATGTGTTTTAGAAGACCTGATGTCTAAACATTTTTTGGTTTCCTGTTATATTCTAGATTAGCTGGTGTTCTTCATGTACTACATGTACTGTAAATTTAACATTGATAATATTATCTATGTTTTTAGAGACGTGTATGTGCATCTTTCTAAATGCTGTTCTGTTCCATGTATCTTTTTATCATAATACAGCGTGTGGTGGTGTTCAATTGCCTTTATTTTTAATATTATAACAACATTAATGTGGCGTATGCATTTTGGATTCATGTTCTGTTCAGTTTTGGTTTAGCCACTAAATGGTCATGTGTTCCCAAAGGGGTGTACCTGACATTGCTCATAACTATAGGAAAAAACATAATCCATCTGATCTTAGAATAATGTGGTGTACCTGACCTAATTCAAATGCTTTTTTTTCTAGAACGAAGCCCAGACAGCAAAGGAATTTATAAAAATCGTAGAGGCTGCAGAAAATGACTATCAGGTATACTGGAACCAAACACTATCTTTACTTACATGTATAACGTTTCGCTATACTTAACCAAAGTTAGTGTTCTATAATTACCAAGCTTTTGATATTAAGATGATGCAGTTCCATATAAATATATGGCATGTAGCTTTTAGCTATACTTTCTGTTCCATCTGTTCTGGTCGTGACACCAACGTAATGCGTGTATGGAAGTAATCTTTTTTGCAAGAGAAAAGTCCATGGCATGATCACATATCAGCATATCTGATATATTTCCATATTAGTGTATTCTGTTCCTTCAGTGGAAATTTTGTACGGATTCAGATGTTAGGTCTGGTCCTATTCAACATCTTCATTGATGATATTGATGATCAGTTGGAATCCATCATGAGCAAATTTGTGGATGACACCAAGCTTGGAGCCTGTGTCTGTTGGAGGGTAGGAGGGTGCTGCAGAGGGACTTGGACAGTCTGAAGAGGTGGGCAGACTCTAAGAGGATGACTTCTAACAAGTCTAAGTGTCCGATTGTGCATTTGGGTTATAACAACCCCAGGCAGAACTATAGGCTGGAAATGGAGATCTTGGAGAGTACTCAGGTGGAAAGAGACTTGGGGGTACTAGTGGGTAGCAAACTTAGCATGAGTCAGCAATGTGCCCAGGCAGCCAAGAAGGCTAATAGCATCCTGGCCTGTGTCTGGAATGGTGTGGCCAGCAGGACAAGGGAGGTTATCCTCCCCCTGTATTCAGCACTGGTTAGACAGCACCTGGAGTATTGTGTTCAAATTCTGGGCCCCTCGGTTTAGGAAGGATGCTGAGGTGCTGGAACGAGTCCAGAGACGAGCAACTAGATTGATAAAGGGCCTGGAAGGTAAGCCCTATGAGGAGAGGTTGATGGAGCTGGGTCTGTTTAGCCTGGAAAAGAGGAGGCTCAGGGGTGACCTTACCCACTGTCTATAACTACCTAAAAGGTGGTTATGGTCAGGCGGGGGTCAGTCTTTTCTCCCTGGATACTGGAGACAGGACAAGGGGTCACAGTCTTAAGCTCCGTCACAGGAGGTTTAGACTTGACATTAGGAAGAGGTTTTTTACTGAAAGAGTGATCCGTTTTTGGAACGGGCTGCCCACGGAGGTGGTTGGGTCACCGTCTCTGGAAGTTTGGCTGGCTGAAGTGCTGAGTGGCATGATCTAGATGTTAGATGTTTAGGGTTACTTGGTTGGTTTTAGGTTGGACTGGATGATCTTTAAGGTCTTTTCCAGCCTCATCA
>VZRI01000935.1:1102-51905 GCA_013397515.1 Upupa epops | reverse complement strand
AGAGGCTGAGGGAGCTGGGTCTCTTTGGCTTCCAGGAGGCTGAGGAGTGACCTCATTAATGTCTGTAAATATGTATGAGGGGTGAGTGTTAGGAGGATGGAGCCAGGCTCTTCTCAAGGTCATCTGGTGATAGGACAAGGGGCAGTCAGTGGGTGCAAGCTGAAACAGGAGGTTCCATATAAATATCAGCAGGAACTTCTTCACAGTGAGGGTAATGGAGCATTGGAACAGGCTGCCCAGGGGGGTTGTGGAGTCTCCTTCTCTGGAGATGATCAAGACCAGCCTGGATCTGTTCTTGTGCGGCATGGTCTAGGTGGTCTTGCTGTGGCAGGGCGATTGGATTAGATGGTCTTTAGAGGTTCCTTCCAACTCCTCATGATTCTATGATCTCAGTTAGTGACTTTAAAGTTGGCAAAGTATAGCTGTGCTAGATATCCTCTGTGGAAGTGGATCCATGTTCATTTAGGTCTTGAGCATAAGGTAAACTTCAGACACTGTGTTCTGTTCTTTTTAAAAAGATGCTTCTCTAATAACAGTTTGCTAAGTGTGTGTCATACACATTATGTTCATGTGATGCTGTGGTCTGACTACACCATCCCCTCAGGAAAATCAGTGGAACACTTCAGTGTTTAACATCAGTCATGTATGAGCTAGCTCTGAGCAACACATTATTCATGCTGCTGATTAACTACACTGTGGTTTGGTGACACTCCGAGGCTATGGCCAGGTTTACTACATCCATCTGACTAATTTTCTCCTCATAGTTTCAATCTAACAGCTTTCTTTAATAAAATATTAATTTACTGTATTATTACTAAGCCTAATTAACTGGCTTAATAATTTAAAATGTCCTAGTTCTGTTCTTCATGTCTTTGTTTCTTATGACTTTGTCTTTAACAGACTGCTATCAGTGAGAATTATCAGACGATGTCGGACACTACTTTCAAGGCCTTACGTCGACAGTTGCCAGTTACCCGCACCAAGATTGACTGGAACAAGATCCTTAGCTATAAGATTGGAAAAGAGATGCAAAATGCTTAATGTGAACGTTGCATGACTGGATCATTTTAGTGTCCTTGTATACAAATAAAAATTATTACAAAAAGTATTTGGAACTGTCTAATCACCCAGTCAGCATGGGCTTTTGCCATTGAAAATCACTGTAAGTAGTTTGGTTAGAACACAAAGCTTGGCTGATTGACCTTTTCTTTTTCCCTTTTTCTTTCTTTTCAGAGGATTGCCACCTCAGTGTAGCCTACTATCTTCTTTTAGAGTTTCTGTTTTACCTTTATTTTTTTATAATGAAGAGACCATGCCTTTAGTTTTCAATTACACATTAAGAACAGTTGGAAAAGTATTTTTGCATATGATAAACCTTTCTCTTGCTTTCATGTGAAATGGACAAACTTCCAAAATTTGTTGGATTCCTTGTGGAGATCAGTAATTTGCATTTCTAGGTCAAGATCAGCATGGAGTTAGCCATAGGTGCTGTTTTTGAAATCATCTATCCTTTCATTGTATGTAAAATCGGAAAAGCATTTTCTGTATCGTTTAAACCTTTCACAGTACTCACTCCGCTCTGTGGTAACTAATGACTTTTTTTTTTTAAAAGGCCAAGGTCTTGACGCTGTTTTAAGATTTTAAAATCAAATAAAAGTACTTATTTCAGAAATGCATTTAATGCTTTATTCTGACAGTTACTGAGATGAGCTGAAACTCCATCTGCCCTGGAGGTGTTTTTTATCATAAAGCCACAAATGTATTATAACGAGGCATATTGTAATATATATAATCCTGTACTCATCGCTGTGTCTGTCCGTTTATTTTTGTTCTTGGATGGAAATGTACTAAAATTCAGTGTGACATTAAAATGCAAATTTTCTATTTATTGGAGTATCAGATTGCTTCCTAACAGAGCCTGGTCTGGGTATTTCTGTATTTTTAAAACAGCCACATACTTGTGGCAATTCTCATTGTATTTGGAGATTGTTGTAATGCCATCATCATCCACCGCTTCAGTCTGCATTTGAGAGACATCTCCATATGCAGGTCTGCCTACAATAGGTATCTTTATAGCTTCATATTGGCTACAGAGGATGGAAGAAATTGCAAGACCAAAAATACATTTGCCTGGAGAATACGTTCCCTGTCTGATAGCTCTGCTATTGGCAGTGGGCATCTACTATCTAAAAAACACAGCCTTCTTTACAAGTGCTGTAGAACGCTTCTGTGAAAGACACAGCTTTCACTTCTAAATGTGCTCCCTAATGATATGTTTATGACTGAAAAAATGAAGAGCCTTTTTTTATTGCCATTTTTAGAGGGCAGATACTTATGCAAACTCCTAAACCAGGAAAGCTTACACAAGGGTTCTCTGTTTACAGCATGATCCAATTAATTTCTTTAAATTGCTAAGTTATAGTACAGCAAGAGTCTAGACTTGTACTGACTATAAAAACATATACACAATGTAGTTTACTGTTTGAATTGTAATAGCAATACCCCTATACTCTGTTCTTCAGTGCTTTTCTAATAAAGGGGTATAGAATTAACTGAAGTTCTTGAAATTGCCACTGCTTTGCAGTACTGAACTGTGTAGTACAGAGGGATTTGTCCTACTGCAGTCTTCCTGGAGAGTTGTCCTTTTAATTGTCTTCATAATTCAGCTAGTAAACCATGTTCTTTAGAAGAAGGCTTATAAAACTGCATGCGAGCTAAGAACAGGTGCCAAGCCACTGTCATGTCAGTGTCTTAATCAAGATCTAAATATAAACCACCTTTGAAGATTTTCTTCAAAATACTTAAGAACAAGCTAAAAGTAAAAGCAGTGAATGGACAGTTAGAAGCGTTAAGGGGCAATGACGGTGCAAATAACTTTTCTAGCCACTAGAATATTGCATATGACCAGAATTAGCACTGGCTGAAAGTCAGAATGTTATTTTTCTTACCTGAAATAAAAAGCTAGTTTTAAATATATTCCTAATAAAGAGGTATTTTACTGTGAAGTACTCAATATTACTGTGTTTCCCTCTCTGCTTATTCAGTCCCATGATAGTCTTACTTCCTTATGTTCAAAGAATACTGTTCTCCAGTTTTACTTCTACCAGTAAGGTGAAATAAGTACACTTGTATTACTTCTTTTTCCTGTTGTGTTCATTTTTAGTCTGCAAGATAGTTTTACACCTTGAACATCAAATTTATTAAGTTACAGCTTCAATAAAGCAATTTTTAAGTAAATAAACTATTCTGTTGCTTTTTCAACATGACACACCATATCCTATTTAGGGGTAATGACTCCCCAAATGAAGCTGACCTGAGTTATTGGTAGACACACGCAGCGCTTGATTTCTCTTACAATTTTGGATGTCACACGCACTGTTTTTGTTTTGAACTGGAGAGCTTTCGAGCTTGCTTGGTAGACTTTAGGGTATTTTGTGTAGGTAAAGCACTTTCTCAGAAATTTTCCTGTGACAGTTGTCTTAATGTGAACTACTATTTGTTTATATTCTATTTTTAAATCTAAAAGATGCTTTGTATTGTGGAATGTTGATGTACTAGACATTATGGCTTGTAGTAATGGACTTGTATAATGCTTGTGTTTATGAAGTGTATGACGTCTTGCGCATCTCCATGCCCCTGCCCCTTTATATGAAGGAGTTTTTAACTTCTGCAAAAGAAGCAATTGTCCTTTCTGAGTCTCTGCAGCAGGAGTAGCAATTCTGCTTTCAGGTTCAGAGCAGCCCCTTTTTGTATGACCATCTTTAAAACTCATACTGCAGGTAGAACAAAACCTTCAAACACTTGTAGTGACTGCAGTGAGTAAATGGTCATTCACTGTGTGAAACTGGACATCCTTACAGATGTCCAGTGATCTCTTTAGGGGATTACTCCAGCTGCATCTACAGCAGTGATACAGTTTGTGCCCTTCGGGAATAAATCCCTCTCTTGTTCCCACTTGCCATGTAGTGGTTTGGCTGACAAAGCAGTTTCTGGAGTTCACTTCCTTGTGGAGAACTCTGACCTGGGCCCTGGATGTGCCCCCCAGAACCTAATGGTGACGTGAATTCATAGCAATGGTTTCCTTCACACAGATTGAAGATACCTGTGTGTCAGGGATGTCTGAAAAATCAGATGAAACTTGGTCCTTTAAACTTCTAGACTGTATGTGCTGTAGGTATGGAGCTTGAACATCAGCTCTTTTGTTCTGTGGATTCACTTTTGTGGTACTGAATTACTTGCTGACACAAATTTAGCTTCTGCTACATTCTTTTACTGGAAAGACAAACTGTTCTTCCTCTGATGCAACTGTAAACTAGGTTTAGATTAAACTTAGTTTGTTCATAACCTTGGAAGTGTCAGTTTTTGTTGACAGTCAACTCTCACCTTTTTTTTTTTTTAAATGTGAAAAATTTATATCAAACTTAACCGGAAAACATCAGTCCTTTTACTCACATCTAAAGGAAGGGAACTGTGACTATGTATTTCATTCCATCTCTGAAAATAAATTCTTAATATACAGTAGGGTTTTTTTATTAGTAATACTTTGCTGCTGTGATTGGCTTACCTGTAATAGGTACTGCTCTGCATTAGATTGTTGGTGTGATCCTGGCTTATATCAGGGATAGTGTGGCTAGCAGGACTAGTGATGTCATTCTCCCCTTGTTCTGGGCACTGGTAAGGCCTCACCTCAAGTACTGTGGGCAGTTCTGGGCCTCTCACTTCAAGAAAGAGGTTGAGGGGCTGAAGCAGGTCCAAAGGGGCAACAAGGCTGGTGAAGAGACTGGAGGGAAAGTCTGATGAGGAGAGACTGAGGGAACTGGGGGTGTTTAGGAGGAAGAGGAGACTCAGAGGGAACCTTACCACTCTCTGTAACTAACTGCAGGGAAGTTTTAGACAGGTGGGGATAGGGCTCTTCTCCCAGGCAATCAGGGACAGGATGAGAAGGCATGGCCTGAAGCTGTGCCAGGGGAGGTTTAGGTTGGATGTTAGGAAGCACTTCCTCACAGGAATGATAGTTAGGCATTGGAATGGACTGCCCAGGGAAGTAGTGGAGTCCCCATCCCTGGAGGTGTTTAAGGACAGACTGGACATGGCATTTAGTGCCAGGATCTAGGTGATGTGGTGATGTCAGGTCATAGGCTGGACTTGATGATCTCAGGTCTTTTCCAGCCTCTATAAACATGTTTAGGCTTCTCTCTGCATCTTTTCCTTGCAAATCAATAAAATGGTGCAGGGGTAAATCTGCATGGTCTCTTCTTAAGTCAAAGGGAGCATGCAGGTGTTTGTACTCTGGCCCACTGGAATCTGAAATAATTTAGATCAAAACCAGCTTCCAGGGTCATAAATGTGCCTGCTAAGTACTCACTTTAGCCAGTTCAGTTTTGGGGCAGCACTACCTACCAGTAATGACTTGTATTTAATACTAATTTCAGTTATGTACTGGGTACAGCTACTGTAGGCTTGTCTTCTGTTTCACGGTGTGGCAAGATGAGCTGTATATTGACAATATGTGGCAGGACAGAGATCCGTATGCTCTGAAAGAAATGTTAGTAATAAAGATTATCCTTTCTCTCATAGTTCTTGTAAGGCCTTGGTACTGTTACTATTTAGGTAGATATAGGAAAAGTTAAATGTTGCTACCGTGGGGATTTAGGGGAAATTTGCCTCCCTTGAACGCTTCTTACAATCCTCCTTCACTATGAGTCTGTTCAAGATTCTCACCTTGGGGTGTCCAAGTCCAGAGAAACCTAGATTTGCAGAAGTACTTGCTGTTTCAAATTGATGTGGAGCTAGAGTTCAACAAACATATGAGTATTTGGTGATGCACAACATCCTGTATTGGTGACTGTATGTAGTCCTTGGTACCACAGCAACAAGTGTCATGAAAAACCCATCAGGGAGAAAGTGTTACTGTGCTGTAGCAGGATTTGAATAATAAGTAGTAAATGGGTCTAGGAATATGTACTGAGTAAAGAGATTGTGGGTATCAACTGGTGCTTGAGCACAAACACACTGTGCTCTCAACAACCCAGTGCAGGGTGTGTATGGTGTTTCCTAGGGTGGCAGGTACACACCATATCCCTAAATGTGTAATAGTCTTGGCTGAAGTTGTCCAGTCATGCTCAATAGCGCAGTAAATTTGGAGCTGTGTAAGAGACAATGAGTGGAATATAAGCTAGCAGGAATAATCATTTTACTTTGGGCCTAAAACAACACCAGCAGGCATGAGAGGGAAGGCAGACTTCTCAAACCATATGGGACTCCGTTGTCTTTCTCTTTAGTGTTCTTCACAATTGGAAGGAGGCTGAAGTACAGTACTGTTATATAATAGAGCATGACCAAGGTTTGAGATTGGCTAAAAAGCACATAATCCCTTTGAACAGTGTAGAAGAAGTGATAAGAACTGTTTTGAGGTTCAGACTGGATCTTAGGAAGAAGTACTTGCCTGAGAGAGTGGTTTGGCACTGGAAAGGGCTGCTCAGGGAGGTGGTGGAATCACCATCCCTGGAGGTGTTTAAAAAACAAATAGGTAGAGCACTTGAGGCCATGGTTTAGGAGTTAGGGAGATGTAGGGATGAGGGCTGGACTTGATGATCCCAGAGGTCTTTTCCAGTCATAATGATCCTATGATTCTATGATTAAGAGGGGAAGGAAAGTGCTGTTAAATCAATTAAATTTCCTCTTGAAATACAATTCAGGTAACAAATGGGATCACCCCACTTCAGCACTATGGTATGAAGTTACACCAAGGTATCAATCAGCACACACCCAGGTGTGAAGTTGGCACCAACAACCAACGCTGAGATCTGTTTTAGGGTGTTGGGCCTGTACCAGTGGCAAACTTAATTCTATCTTTCTTACAGATTATTTGGTACTTTTTCTCACTATACATCAGCAAAATAGGTCCTTTTCCCACAATACCACAACCTAAATATAGTGAGGGGTACATTTAGTCTAGGGTAGTGATTGCATCATCATGAGAAGGGGAAACAAGATGGACTGAAGGAAAGGACAGTATGACAAAGGAATTTGGATGCAATTAAGGGAAGGTGCAGAAGGAAGAAGGCCATGAATGAACAAGAATATAGATCAAGCAAAAGAAACTGATGAGCAAAGGAGGAAAGAGAGTATGGTATGACAGAACTAATGCATAAGATAGATAATTGTTCTGTATCATGAATTTAAAGGCAAGAGCTCATGATGACGTTATATGTCTGGAGAGGAGGGTTCCATGGTCTGCAGAGAGGAAGAAAGGATTGTGTCAGGCAATGCAAAGGATATTTTGGTATTTGATTTTGCAAAAGTTTAACAAGATTTGGTTCCTGAGCTGTGATACAAGGAAATTGTGTGCTATCTGGATGCTATGTACTTCTATAGTAGAGGACATACTGTGGTCTCCATCCCTGTCTCATCCTCTGTCATAGCTACCAGCTTCAAGCAGCAGTAATTGTTTATAGATGACTGTCAAATGTTTAACCCTGAGAGGAAATTAATCCGCTCATTTAGTTAATGTGCTAATAGGCTGAAACAAAAGGAAATCATGGAGTGTTTGAAAAAACACTTATAAATTGCAGACAAATACAAAACTAACTGGATTTGGGGGAAAAAATCCAACATGACATTCAATTCACCTCACATAAAAACCAGCATGAAGAATTCACCCAACACACAAAGACATGTGGGGATTATTCACATGTTCTTACATAACTGAGCCTAACTGCAATGTCCAGAACCTCAATGAGAAGACAGTTTCAGCTGTTCCTGCTTCTTGTGGAAATGTGGTGACCATCAAGGTCATGCACATATCCCTTGGCATCAGTGAACATCTTAAAGTCCAGTTCTCTGTTCCTGGCGCTTCCATACCAGTCCTCCATTTCTAAAATACCAATTCCTATGGCTGTGAACAAGGGGAGAGCTCTCTCCATTTCAGCGAACCATGGAATTCAGAGAAAACCTTCCTCGCACTGATCCTTGAGGTAGGATGCTCACTTGCTATCCCTTCAACGCACTCCCAGGGCAAGATGGTTGCTGGGTTCAGCACTCAGCAACCTGTGCTTTCTTTGAAGCACAGACCGAAATGCCATGAAGAAGTAGGAGCTGGAAACCCAAACCCAGAAACTCCACCCCCTTTCTGTTTGTTTGCAGAGCTACAAAAACCTAGCTTGGAGTTGGGAGTGAAAAAATCGCAAGTTGCTGCAGCAACCTCCCAATCAATGCCTCTAGCAAGAAATCTAAGGTTTCCAACTATGACAGTAATCCAGCACTACGGCTGCTTGTTTTCCTTCATCTAAATTTCTGGAGACTAAGTAAAACGTAACTGTCAGGAGATTTCTGTGTTTCTACCAATATGTAGCTGGTAAAGATGCTGCGTTGACAAATGATGGAGGAAAATTTAACTATGTTCTGCTAATTCTGATTTCATAGAAGAGGAGTTGATTTTGTTATCAATGTTCTGCAAACTAAAGATCTCAACATTTTTTTTTCTTGAGAATAAAAGACAAGATACTGAATGGTGAAAAATTTCATGTCTTAGCCTTCCCCTGCACCCACAAATACATCTCCTTAAAAAAGGAAGAGCTGTTTTGCTGTTTGTCCACGGCATGGATGTGGGGATCTGAGCTCTTGTTCTTTTTCTTGACCTAAATGGGGACAGGAAAAAACAGAGCTGGTTCTGTCTGTGCTTTCTGCCATTTGCCTGAGCCTCTCCGTTTCTCCCACAGCCTCATTTGTCTCCTGTGACATACAGAACGTGTGGATGCAAATGCCAGACTCTGACTTGCCAAGAGCTTGATTTTGACCAAGGGCCAACTTCACAGCTTGCATAATTCTTCTAATTCTATGCACATGCCATCCTGTACAAATGTGACATGTCTTGGTCCACCACTCGAATTTTATAAAAGTTCTTCATAAAATGCCTCTCGTTATTGTGTGTGTAGCCTACTTCATAAAATATATAAGTGCTGCTTTCCCTGGTTTTTAAACAAAAATAAATACCCACGTTCTTTACCAAATGTTTGTGTTTGGGATGGGGTACTCTCTCCGGCACTGTCACCTCAGTGTGCTGATGGTTAGGCTGGATTTCTCATCTCCTTTTTATGGAGCAACATCATTTGTTGGGTTGAAAAGCAAAACAAGAAAACAGGTTTGCATTCTTTTTTTATTTGGGGTTTGTTTGGGGTTCTTTCTGATTAAGATTTATTTTGAACGCTACCTGAAAATAGTGAAACAACTGCTCAGAGTTGCATCAAGTATTTGATCACACCTTTCTCTGCCCTTTCTCTGCACTGGTATCAGATTTCGTGAGCCAGTTCTATCTCAGTGTTTGTTTCTCCTGCAATTAAAGCAGCTTGTTGGTTGATGTTCTTGTCACCAAAGATTTTTGAATTACTTTCAGGCAGTCTTTCCTCCTTTCCCTACAACTGCCAGGCATGCTCTACATCACGATGTTTGCTGGCAGAGTCCCCATGGCCATGGATAACCCTGTGAGTTTATGGGTGTGCCTTCCCACTCTTTTCTCCATCCTTCAGTTTAAGCAGATCTCTGAGCATCTGAAGATTCAGCTTCCTTAAACTCAGCAACCCTGCTTTCTGAACTGATAAATATGGACAGAATTTCATTTCTACATTCCCACCTTCATACTGCTTTGGAAGTATTAAAGGAGATAATTTTTTTAAGCTTTTTGAGCAGTGGTGCCCGAGGCATGTCAGTGCTTATTTGCCTTTAACTCATTAGTCTGGTGGAATGTTTTTAAATATTACTGTCCTCCTGTAACCTGAAGAGTATTTCGGTAGTGCCATAACACTTTAAGGTGGGGAACAGGAACTTCAGCCTGAGTCCATAGTTGCATACCTTTGAATTACCTTTTTTATTAATGAACATAATTGTAAATTAAACAAATAACACAGAATTTTTATTTCAGTCTTCCGTTGCATATTTTTGGTTCTCCAGACTGTGACTGAAGACTGTGTGTTTTAGCTGAAACCAAATTTTTCATGTGTTTAAGCCATTTTATTCAGCCTTCAGTGTGTATGATTAGTGGGATCAGTTATGGATCCCATTAACTCTCCTCCAACGCTTTCACTCTCATTGGTATGCTGTTTCTCACCATCACCGTTTTCAGTTTACACTGCCACCACCAGTTCATCCCTGATATTGTGGAATATGCATCTGATATGTTCAATAGGTGCACTATGTACACACCTATATATGTGTATATAGATACACATCCAGATGTACACATCTACACACATATATATATATAAGACGCATATACACATATATATATATAATCTATGTGTCTAGATTAAAAGGTGTTGGAATAATGGTGCTTAGCTGGATTCAAGTGCCAGGCGTGAGAGGGATGTTAGATCCTTTGCACCAAGCTGACAGTACTTCCAAGCATGCCCAGATATCTGGAGCTAATGTAGGTCTTGTTTGCACCCTTTCTGAACATCCTTGACAAATGTTCCTGGCCATCTCTCCACTGGCAAGAAACCTGATGCAATCTTATTTCATAGCCAGGCTCCAAGAGGATTGTACATTCTGGGCCTAGAAAATGTTACTGATCTATGAAATACTCAGGAGATATTGTTAAGGTTTATTTTCAAACCAACTAACCAGCCCACAACATTAAATACCCTGCTACTTTCCATCTTGATGCATGAAAAGATAGAGTGGGCTGAGTTTTTAAACTATACTTTTGCTGCACAGTGGTCCGTGGTCCCATCTATTCTTTCTTACTTGCCAAGCCCCCTAGTTCACGAGCATTTCTTTCTTCTGTGAAAAACTGTAACTTCACTGTACCTCACGTCAAGTAACTGCCATCACTTCTACTTCCTGATTTCATTTAGCATAGTCATCAACAGTCCTGTAAGACACTAGGAACCCTGAACTTGCTTTATGGCAACAAAATTACTACCGTTCATACCTACAGGTGTTATTTTGACTTAGGAGCTGAAGTACTTGAGGGATTGTGTGAGAAAACAAGTAAGTGAGATAGCTGAGTAGAAAATCTTTGCAGAAAGATAAAAGACTTTTCAAAATGATTTTTGTCTGGTGATTACTTTAGCTCGATTCTGTTATGCCTTGATTAGCAAATGATTGCCTGAAGCCAGATAACAGTAAGAGCTGAACACTTGGCAAATTCTTTGCCTTGTGAAATACATGTTGTAACGCTTCGTATTAATACTTGGCACTCATTTCATACAGAATTGAAAGAGGAGAGACAATTTCTGTTAAACAGATCCTGAACTGTGAACTTTTCTTGAACCATAGAATCATTTAGGTCGGAAAAGACTTTTAAGAACATCAAGTCCAATTGTTAACTGGTTGCTGCCAGGTTCACCACCAAACCATGTCACTCATCAGCACACCTACATGTTTTCTAAATATCTCCTGTGAGGGTGACTCCTTCACCTTCCTGGCAGCCTGTGCTGGGTTTTATAACCATTTCAGTTAGATTCTTTTCTTCATATCCAACCTATGCCTCCCCTGGCACAACCTGAGGCCATTTCCTCTTTACCTATTGCTTGTTTGGAGAAGAGACCAACACCCACCTCACTACAACCTCCTTTCAGGCAGTTACGAAGTGTAGTACGATTTCTCCTGAACCTCCTTTCCTCCAGGCAAAATGCTAGTTCCCTTGGCTGTTCCCCATAGGTCTTGTGCTCTAAGAGCTTTCAGCTTAAGTATAATTTGCCCTATCAGCGCACAAAGCTAGTAATGAGTCATAGAATCATAGAATCACTAGGGATTGGAAGGGACGTTGAAAGATCATCTAGTCCACTCCCCCTGCCACTGCAGGGCCGTCTAGACCAAGTTGCACAGAAACAGATCCAGGCAGGTCTTGAATGTCTCCAGAGAAGGAGACTCCACAACTCTCCTGGGCAGCCTGCTCAAATGATCCATTACCCTCACTGTGAAGAAGTTCTGATATTTGTATGGAACCTCCTCTGTTCCAGCTTGCACCCATTGCCCCATGTCCTATCGCTAGACAACCTTAAGAAGAGCCTGGCTCCACCCTCCTGACACCCACCCCTCACGTATTTCTAGACATGAATGAGGTCACCCCTCAGCCTCCTCTTCTCCAAGCCCAAGAGACCCAGCTCCCTCAGCCTTTCCTCATAAGGGAGGTGTTCTACTTCCTTCATCATCTTCATTGCTCTACACTGGACACCCTCCAGTGCAGCAGCTCTGTGCCCTTCCTGAACTGAGTCAAGAGATCCTAGTGGATAATTATTCTTCACATTATGCAAATATTGGGGTTCAGACACCTGCTTAATTTTTGTTATTTAAGTTCTGTGTGCAATACCTGCTAGAAAATCCATTCAAATGTGCTAATGGGGACCTGAAGAGCTGGACTCTGCTGGAAGATTCTTTAATTACTTCATACCCGCTGTAGAAACATTGAAGACTCAGGAGTGAAATATGTGATTACTGTAAAATAATAATTGCTGTAATTCTATGGAAAGAAGGAACAGTGGTGCTTAAAGGAAGAAAAGCATAACACTAGTAACCATGCTTTAAGTGGGCACAGTTCACAGCATTTTGGTCTTTTAATGAAATAGGGGTATAAAGAAACCAACACAGTCCACTCCAAGCTTTCACAGTATCACAGTAATGATGAGTCTGGAAAAGACCTTAAAGATCATCCAGTCCAACCTAAAACCAACCAAGTAACTCTAAACATCTAACATTTAGATCATGCCACTCAGCACTTCAGCCAGCCTAACCTTAAACACCTCCAGAGACAGTGACCCAACCACCTCCGTGGGCAGCCCGTTCCAAAACCAGATCACTCTTTCACTGACAAACCTTTTCCTAATGTCAAGTCTAAACCTCCCGCGATGGAGCTTAAGACTGTGACCCACTGTGCTGTCTCCAGTGTCCAGGGAGAAAAGCCCAACCCCTCCCTGACCATAACCGTCTTTTAGGTAGTTATAGACAGATTAACAGAATGAAAAGCTATTTATAAGAATAAACTTTCAAGAAGCCACATCAAACACCTCTGTCTTTCACACATAAAGGAATTTATCGTCGTTTTTGAATATAAGCAATAACATTCTGAAAAATGAATGTTTGTAAAGGAAAATTAACAGAAGTGAAAACACTGCTTAGTGTTTTGGGGTTTTTTTTACCAACACATGAGAGAACACAAGTAATAATTTACTTATACGTAACGGCATGATGGACTAACATTAAATGTTTTCAGATGTGGCATATGCATTAAGTGTTTCTTGCCTTTAGGACTGCAAGGGGAAGCTGAAATATTTGAAATATGTGATTATAAATAACCTTCCTGTAGTTAAGCTGTATATGGACATTTTAAAAGTTTTGTGATTTATTAACATGAAATACTTGTTCCAGTCTTGCATCAAAATTCCAGTGTAGGGACTGCGGTCCCTTAGTCAGGAAATCCTGTCCCTGTCGAATGGACAAGACACAGCCAGCATTCAGCATCCAGATTCAAGTCCCATAGTGCAGTTTGGAAAAGAACAATGTTGGTGCCTTTGCTACTAGATATGAATTTATATCAGAAGGTATCAATTTGTACAACAGATTTATTTCGGTTTAACGTCTTTAGGTACCATAAATATTGTGGGAAATCTACTAAGATTTTCTTCATAACTTCCTCATTTTCATGAAGGAGGAGCTGGAGTCCAGCAGAGTTTCAGGAGGGGAGCAAGCGAGAGCGATCTATTGTGTGCATGCAGCCACTGTTTAAGCAAGTTCCTCATCTACAGAGTATACACGTCATCTTACAACTGGCTAGTACAGCAAAAACAATCAGTAATAGGCTGACAAGACAGATGGAACCTGGTAATAGGTCTGGGTCTGTCAACAGGACCCGTGGTCAGCTCCTAGTCTAATTTTTAAAGGAGTCTGTGGCAGATCATGGTATTGACAGCTAGGGTATGCCCAGCAGCTGCATCATCCCTGCCTGAGACTCTTACATTTTCCGACTGGAACACCCAAGGACAAAGTGGCTATTACCAGCTGGAAAAATCCTTCAGGGTTTCTTGCTCTTCTGGTACCACTGAAGAAACACCACCTGTTTCTTAAAGTGCTGGGAAGTATTAACCCACTCAAGATAGACTGTGGAAACGGAGGAGAGAGCCTAACAAACTGCAATATACTGTGCATGTCTTCTTAAATGTTTGTGGAACATCCAAAAGAAGGTGGGTATCAGTTCTGTTAACTGGTCTCATTATGTTGACAGGTCTTGTTTCGTCAAGAAGTACCTGAGAGTCACATAAGGGGAAAAATGTTCTTCACAAACATACAGTCTTAGGACTTGAAGATTATGCTTCATCAACACTATTTTGATGAGACTCGTGCATTTCTTGTGGCATACAGTACTTTCCAAGGTGGTGGGGGGGGAGTTTTATAGTTCACTATTCTGCTGGGCAGTGTACAAACAAATGCACACCAGTCAAATCACCATCTTACTCTCGTGAAAGGAAAAAATCCTATGTGAGTCCTTTTTAGGTTTAAAGCCTGGCGAAAATGCAGCCTAAAATTTTTCTTCAAAACTGTAAAGCTGTGAAAAGATTTGCACCTTTTTTTTCGTACGTTTTACTTTTTTAAAATCCATTCCCCCTTTTTTTCGATCTTTTTTCATTTTTCCTTTTTCCTTTTTTTTAATGTTAATCTTTTCCCTTTTTATTTTTCTTTTCTCTCATAATTTCATGTTTTCCTTTTCCCTCATTTTTAACCGTTTTCTCCCTTCTTTCCTTCTTTATCCATTTAGTCTTTCTTTCTCATTTTTCCTTTTACTTTTCCCTTTTCTATTTTTTAATCTTTAATACCTTCTCTCTTTTTTAGTCTTTAACTATTTTTCTTCTTGTTTTTTTCCTCCGCTTTTTTTTCATTTAGTTTTCACTTTCCCAGCTTTTATTTTCTTTATTCTTCACTTTCCTCCTTTTTCAATAATGTATCTTTCTTTCTGCCCCCTCTTCTTCCCCGCAGCCTCTCGCCGTTCCCCCGCATTTCATCATGCAGCCGCTGCCAGCGCCGTGCCGCTGCCGGCGGGGAGCAGAGCCGCGGCCCAGCCCGGCCCCGGGCAGGCCCGCAGCTACCTCAACACCACGTCGTGTGCCCTCTCACCTCGGGTCTGGGGACTCTCGACCACCGCGGGGAGCCCACTATAGAGCGCCGGCCCTCTGCTGAGAACGCTGCCGGGCAGATGCGTGGGAGCCCCGGGCAGCCACTGCGAGCCGCGCCCCGGGGCGGCAGGGGGAAGCGCCGGCTCGAGTAGGCGTGAACCATCCCACAAATACACCACGCTCGAGAGGTTGTGGCAGTAGAGAGCAGGCTTTGGGGCTGCTTTTCTTTTCTTTTCTTTTTTTTTTTTTTTCCTTCTCCGAAAACATGGCTGAAGCTGGGACGGGCTTTTTGGAACACCTCAAGTCCTGCATCGTCTGGTCTTGGACTTATCTCTGGACGCTCTGGTTCTTCATCATGCTCTTCCTGGTCTACATCTTAAGGGTGCCCCTGAAGATCAATGACAATTTAACCACAGGTAGGTGCGACCACCCCGCCGTGCGGTCTCCGCTCGCCGGCGCCTTCCCCTTCCCCCGCGGGGGGGCAGCTTTCCTCCGCGGGGCTGGCGGTGGTGGTGGTGGGAGTCGGCTCAGGTCCCCTAGGCAACGTTGTTTTGTGCTTGACTCTTGACTTGGTTTAACAAACCCAGGGGAGGGGTGGGTGCAGCCCCGTGATCAGTTGCAGGGCAGCACTTGCTTTCTGGGAGCTTTCTTGTAAGAGCAGGTGGCAGGTGGCATGGGAGAGCTTGAGGGGTTACAAAGGGAGGTTATATTGGTGGAAAGTTCCTGCTTGCGTGGAAGGGTGAAAAAGGATGAAAGTTCTTAAGGGGAATATGCTTGTATTTGATGAGTATATGGAGTGGGATTGCTACCTTGTCCTGTACTTGAGTATACTATGTATATTCTATATATACATATGTATACACAAACTATATATAAATGTATTCATACAGTTCATAGAACATAGTAATTAATATTACCATACTCATAGAAGGCAATAAAATGTATATAGTGTTCTTCACATACACTATAGATGTTTATGTATCCAGAGGATTTATAAAACATTTATATATTCATAGAAATCATAGACTATATATAGTGTCTACATATGTATGTATGTATAGTGTATATATAATACACTCAAGTACAGGAAAATGAATTGATTCCACTCCATATACCATATATATTGTACACTTGAGTGTATATACAGTACAGTCAAGTACAGGACAAGGCATTAATTCTACCCTGTATACCATTTATACTATCTATATTGTATACTTGAGGATACGTATATTATACTAAGCATTTCTTTAAACTGTATTAAAACTTGTATTATGTTTCTGATAAAACTTAGGCACAAGTTCATTCTTCTGAATGCTAACAAATAATAAGCATACAAATTGGCCGAACGATTATCTGCATGGGAATGGACTTTGCTTTAAGTGTTGGGACTGACTGAGGTACTGTGCCAGTACTGCACTGAATCAGCAGTAACTTCTGTAGTGTTAGCTAGTCTGAACTGGGCAGTTACAGTTTTATCTTGAAATTGCTTGCTTTTCCTTCCTATCTACCATGATAAGTTCTTTTCCCCCATGCTGGAGAAGGCTGTACTGGGGGCAGATGAGATGTAGCTCATGCGGCATCTCAGCTGCTGGGAGGATAAACATTATCAGAGGCGCATCTTTTCTGGCCTGTTCTCATTTGATAAATCTTCGGCAGATCCTGCATCAAAGAAGAATTAAAAAAGAAAAAGGTTCAGCATAGTGCACTTTTCAATACAAGTTTAAGCATGATTGAACCTGACTCTTAAATACAGTTTTGGTCAAATTTCATAGTATGTCTTTGAACACATTCCCTGTTTCCTGTGCATATATTGTGCATTGACTGCATATTGATGTATAATGTGTGCTTGGCTCTTAATAATTAGTGTGGTGCATATATCCCAGGTCTACACTGCCGGCCATGGCCATCAAGGACAAATGTCAGAATGCTTTATGTCACCGTTTTCCCAATGGGGAAAAGATTGCAGGTGTTGATCTCAGACCTAATCATACCCCTCTGACTTTTTCCTGAGTTTGAACAAATCAGTTATTTCTCATTGGAAATTTTACCATGCCAGCCATCTACAGCTGATGGGTTTCATTTAAATGTCCCACAATGCAAGCAAAGTGACAGAGTGAAATCTGTAAATGGGAGAGATTGGCACAGCTGTGTGTTTGAATCATAGAATCATTAGGGATCAGAAGGGACTTCGAAAGATCATCCAGTCCAATTCCCCTACCACAGCAGGATCACCTAGACCAAGTCGCACAGGAACACATCAGGTGGGTCTTGAACATCTCCAGAGAAGGAGACTCCACAACCCTCCACAACAGGGCAGCCTGTTCCAATGCTCTGTTACCCTTGCTGTGAAGAAGTTTCTTCTGATTGAAAACATGGAATAAATTACCAGTAACTCCCAAACTGAGCGATGAAAATGAGTTACTAGGGAAAACAATAGGTGTAATATTTATGCATCATCTCTTCCTAAATGAGTTTTATTAGAAATCAGCACTGGCAATAGCATGAGAGGGATTTATTTTGTTTGGTTTTTCAAAGCTTCTGTGAATAGATTTAAACCAATCTGATTTATTGTGGATTGTTTTTTAACTCCCCCTAGTCGATTACAGTAGGATATTGTCATTGCTTTAAGGTTGCTCATGAAGTACCACACCAGCTGGCCCCAGATGTGACAGCTATCAAATATATCTCAGAGATAAATAAATAGGTATAAATGCTGCTAATAAA
This sequence comes from Upupa epops, assembly GCA_013397515.1. Lineage (NCBI taxonomy): Eukaryota > Metazoa > Chordata > Aves > Bucerotiformes > Upupidae > Upupa > Upupa epops. The sequence goes on along the minus strand of VZRI01000935.1, from coordinate 34,077 downwards.
ACTAATGCATGATATAAAGAAATAACAAGGTGATTAAAAAATGGTGACCAGGCATTTTCCCCAAACAAGATGGATATGTTGGTGAGTTGAGGTCAAACCACCAGACACAGGCTTGGACAGTCAGTAAGAGAAATGTGGTTCTGCAGGTATGATTTGCACCTCACAAAACAATGATTTTGAAAGGTTTTAGGTTTTTAGATCAAATATCTTAATCCAAGTCCACAGTGGGCTGCTGGGCTATGAAGGACTAGTGTAGCATGTAAGGGAGAGTTCCTACCAGAGAGACTCCTGCTTTGTACTGCAGTGCAGCTTTGTTTTCAGTGCCTGATCTCATGATTTTTAAAAGCTGTAAAGACAGTGGAAAGTGATTTAATGGTAGGAGAGAAGCATCAGAAGAAAAGACTTTGTTGAGGAGGTGACTAGATTACAGTAAGGAGGCATTGTCATGAAGGAGAAACAAATGGCCTTTTAATAATGAGATGAATAGTGATAATTGATGACTGGAAGCTGAAGGAAAACTCAATTTAATTGTAATGAACCATAGATCAGCTGATAAAGGAACCTTTGGCTTTCCTGTGTCTGAAAGTCTTCAAAACAGATAGTGTTCAGCCTTAAATTGGTTTTCAGCAAGGACTTGGGTAGTGGGCTGCACGACTTCTAAGAGTAAGCTTTATTAAGTGTGGGGATTTCCCCCCCTCTTCTTTTGATGTTGTGCAGGGTGCACACCTCAAGCATTTGGTAGCTGTGGTAATACAAGTGAGGCATCTTCTGTGTTTCTGTAGGCTCCCAGGATTGAAAGTCCTCGCCGTATCCTCAGTAGAGTACATTGGTGGAGTCAAAGGGAAATGTAGTCTGTCACATAAAAATATTAACGCTAAATTGGATTATGTTGTTTAATGTTTTTTTTTAGTTTTGTTGAAGCTTGATGTGCAAATGAAATCACAAAATCTTTTATCAATAGGAGGGTTGAACAATTATAATTGTACCCTACCATTATCCAGGAAGTAAGAGAGGAGACAATATGCCAGCCTACAATACTAACTACAGAATAGGTAGTTGAGGAAGTGAATGCTATCATCTTATTCCAAAATAATTAGAATAAACATGATTATTTTATGTAACATGCTGTATTTTCCTCCCAGGTTGACACTTGCATGATTTCTGAATGCCACATTAATCTGAGCTAAAACACACCTCTTCTGAAAATGTGCAACCCTCTTTGTTTTTCCTGACATAACAGTTCAGCTTTCTAGTCATATCCTAAGAATGAGAGAGTCCTAGAAGTTGCACAGTTCCTGACTCTTTTATTTATCCTTTCAAAGTGCAACAGAAGGACGTGTTTAATAACCAGAGCAATTGGCTTGGGATGAGGCAGACAGGAGAAAACCTTTGGGTTGCTGAAGATAGAGAAGTCAGACAAATTGTCTTCCTGGAGGTGAAACAGTAAATATATGGATATGAATACAAAATACATGGGTAAGAGCTCTGGGTGGAAGCTAGCTCTTGTTAGTGTCTGCAGAGTATTATTAACTTTCTGTGAGACATTCTGCATCAGCAGCACTGAAGCATGGCGCTTTCCTTTTACCACCTGAACCTAGAGAAGCACCAACAAGTTAAGTAACATGAGGTCAGCCAGCCCAAGAAAACCATAGAATTGTTGAAGATCTTTAAGGCCGTTGAGTCCAACCATTAACCTAACTCTACCAAGCCCACAGCTAAACCATGTCCTTGAGCACCACATCTTCATGACTTTTAATCACTTCCAGGGGTGGTGACTGAACCACAACTAGAGGAGGAAGACCACATCGCCTTCATGGGGAGCTGGTGGTTGTGACACAGTTGGGTTCTAAGGAACATACTGTCTTTCTTCATTAGAATTTTGTTGTTTACTGTTGTGACATTCCTACTGAAATAATTACCTGGGGTTCTAATTGTTGTGAAGTTTGTGACTATGTAAGAGGCTTCTCTTAAAGCTCATAGCCTGAAACACTGCGCGTGATGCCAGCCACCTGGAGAGGGGAAGAAAGAGTCTCCTGGGCAACAAGGCTTGCAGCACTGTCCTACACCAGATTACTCATTCACAGCAGGTTTTGTGCATGCATGGGAAGGAGATTGAAGCAGACGTGTTCAAAGTGTCTCCCCTGTTCCCTGTAAAATTAGGGTAACAGTGCTTTTCATTCAGGATTATCTCTCGAGGCATGAAATGGAGAAACTTTTAGGCAGCTGGATTCTGTGCTGATCTGGTTTGCCTCTGATACACTCACTGACATGAGTAGTGTAGTCACTTAGAGACATCAGTAAGTAAACCACTTAGACTGCTCCTACTTCATTGAACCCTCAATGGAAACTACCCAGTATTTAACCATGCAAGAAGACTGGGCGTGATTCTGTAAGTGGAAGATGAAGAGGTGGATCATGCCTCTCAGGTTTAGGCTATGCTGTTTTAGGGTGTGGGTGGTGGTCTAAGGGTGGGGGTTGCTGTCAGTGAAGCTCATCTAATCTTTCTGATCATTGCTTTCTGGGCTTCCTTAACCATGTAGACCTATGGCAGGTACTGGTGCAATGTACTCTAGTAGGTTGCTGTGTGAGAAATAGATAACTTTTTACTTCCATGGTCTTAAATTCAAATAGAAGAAGAAAACATTTGTCTGGTGTTAAATTTTAACTTGTGGTTACTTTTTTCCTGCTGGTGATATTGGCTACCTGGAGGTGTGCATGCACAGAGCTACTGTGGTAAACCCCCTTTAGGGCAGAAGATTTTTTGAGAGACTGAACCTCTGAGGACTTGTCCTCCAAGGGCCAAGGATCATGGCCGTGGGAGTTGGTGCTGGAGGTTGCCGGCATCTGTGCAGCGTGCTCAGTCACTGTAGCCACCCTGTGTTGTGGTGTGTTTGCTGTGATACCATCTTGACAGCATGGTCAGGAGGTATTGTTCCCCTTCATAAATTTAAGCCTGGGAATGTAATCATGAGGGTTGGAAAACATTAACCTGGTGAAGGCCAGGGAGTTTCAAGTGGATTAACAATGAGTGAACAGCTTATGTCTTCTGAGAAGAACTGAAGGATAGGTAATTGCACATTAGCAGACTCACTGGTAGTACTTATCCTTCTTTTGAAGTAATCTGCCATCCCTGTGAGGGGTTCCTGTAAGCATCTGCAGTGGGAACTACAGAAGTGAGCATAGTGGTGTGGCCATGGGAAATCTGAAGTACAATTTGCATGCCACAAAAAGGAGATGGAAAAAATCTGAAGTTCCTGCAAGTGCAGCCTTATATTTTAATTTTTCTTGGTATGAACTTGCTGTAGAAAAGAAAATTTAAAACATCAGGAGCATTTCAAGAAGGGCAGCATTAATTCTGCATATGGATTTCTCAGAATCAGTTATAAGTAGAAAGTTTTCGCTGATCTCAATTTTTCCATTGCTCAGAGAAGTCTTTCCTAAATGCTGATCTTACATTCTGCAGTACTAATGGAATTAAAGTAGACATTATTTGGTTTACTGTTGACCTCCATCTTCAGATGTATCAGTTACAGGACTGTGAAGCCCCTGTGGTGGCTGCTAGCTTCCAGATAAGGTTTGGATGTTATAGGTTTATTTTGCTTGCCTTTTGGGGCTTTGCAAAAAATCAGTTGTTACCTGGATATAGACTGGTATTCAAGAGGTTATTGTGAAATGGATTTTAATTGTTTTAAGGACAAGTAATTTCAGCATGCTACAGTTGGAAGCTTTCTCTTTGAAAGAATAAGCATGAAAGTAGTGTGTTGTTTTTTGCAGTAGAGACTTAGGCTTCTTGTGGAGCAAAAAATCCTTTACAAAATTTGTTAGACCAGTTCCCAATGTCATTTCTTCATTAGGTTGATTTTTTTGATTGAGCTTAATTTTTCAATCAACATCCAATTCAGAAAACTGAACAAAGTTTAGAGCAAATGCAAGGCTTTCAGAAAATACTTCTGCAGGGTTGCAGCCCATATATTAGAGCTAAAATTAAGGCTCTATGTAAGCCAAAGCCTTCAAAATAATAGTTGATAACATCTTGAGTGAGCTGACTGTTACACTAGCTGATATGTAACCGTAGAGTTGGGCTGCCAGCTTCTGAATGAAATCTAATGTCCTCTGTGTGCTGGTGAAAATCTTCAGAAGTGCTCCTAAAAGTACATATGGGTAGTGGAATTTTCCCACTGAGTGCCAGGCATAAGCCCTGTTTTTCATGGAGGTTGTGGGTCCTAATTGTCCGAGCGTTCTATGATTCTAAATTAAAGGAATAAAATCCAAAATAGGTATGTTTTGGTTGTTACTGTGTAAATCAGATGCAAAGATCTAGATCATAACTTTGCATTTGTGAAAGGTGCAGATAGTGCTAAGTGGGGTCAGTGCCTAAAGGACTGAAAAGAGAGAGGAATATATTGTTCTGGACCAAAGTTCTTGGTTAGGTGAAAGGCAGAATGACAGTGATATGTCTCGTGAGAGCTACACATATCAAGGATTAGGGAGACGTTGGATAAAACAGGGGTTTGAGGGCAAGTGTTGGGCCTACATTTTAAAATCAATTCTGAAGAGTGCAGCATCACTGAGAGGAACTATGCAGATTCTAGCAAAATCACATTGCTGGCCTAAGAAAGCTCAAACTGTTTATCTGATCAGTTGTAGCGTAGCTACAGAAGAAACTTGATGGTAGCTAATGAGGAGTAAGAGCTTTAGTAGAGTTGACAAACAGAAGGCAAACTTCCTAAGTATTTGGAGTTAAAATACATGTGTTACACTTAGCAGAATTGGGGCCAAATTGTCTGTGGTCTGAAGAAGCAGCCTGGCTGTGAGGCATGCTGCATGTAATACCTTCAATAGGAGCAAAGAATTGAGAGATAGATGCTGACATGAAACTATATGGTGTGAAATAAATAGCAGGTACTAAAGTGGCCTTTAATATAGGGGAGGCAAATCTTAGGAATTTGGCTGGGTGCAAGTTGAACCCAGAGGAATTTGCATGCAAAGTATGTTTTTAGAGGAGATTTTTGAACGTCTTTGGACCCAGCTGTTATGGCAAGTGATGTTGGCTTTGCAGCTTTGGCTATTATAGTATTGAGACCATCAGTGTGATGAGGCTTGCCAAGCTTAGTGTGGAGGAACTGGGAGTGAAATCTAGTGCTCCATGATAAACAGGGCCATCTACCTAGAGCTGACTAGTGAAAATGCTGTACTGGGATTTAGAAAAACCCCAGGACTCGACTGGAAAAGAATTAGAGTCACTGTGCAGGTACATTATGCAAACATGGAGGTTCCAGTAGGCTCTGGATGGGCCAGCACTTCTGTCTGTGTACCAGACCACTGTCCCTACCAAGTCCAAGGTTTCCGTGCATAGCTGATTTGGCTGGCGAGTGCTGTGCTTGAGAGAGGTTTATTTGTCTTGTTGGCAAGTTGCAAAGCAAATAAAACCACTTAAGTGGTAACTTGCATTGGATGACCGAGTAGGTTTTTCAGGACTAAAACCTACAGAAATGAACGTTGCCATCAGAAAAAACAGAGAATGCAGGCTTTTGCAGTTGCAACAAGTCAGATTTGATGTTTTTCGTAACAAGGGCAGTTGTCTAAGAAAATATTTTATATTCAACAAAATAAGACCCTGCTCCAAATATCTGTTGGTATCTTGTGTGTGACTGGGAGTTGTGCTGAACTGTGCAAAGGTAATGCAGGCACAGGGAAGTGAACTCCAGTCCTGCAGATCTTTAGTGGAATGGTTTGTTCTGCAAGTGCAAGTTCAGGTATTTACTGCAGAGGGAATTAATATGCATGAATTCCTAATGACTGATGCTTAAATAGTTTAGCAAGGAAGCCTGTAGCAAACATGGTGACAGAAGTCCCCAGCCTTTTCAGCCCACAGGCAGTTTTTCTCCCCTTATGATTTCATGGTTGCATCTAGGATCTACATTTTTTTAGTGGAGCTGCTTCAGAAACATATTTAGGATATTGCTCAAAGAATGTAAAGTAAAACCTAGGTTGATGCTGTGTCCAGACTATGATGTGCTTGTGAGGATATTACTCTTCTGTTGGCTGTTAAAGGGAGTGTCTGAAGGGCCTCTTCCACCTGTTTCTAAATTAGCTCTTTTGGCACAGGAAGCATCTATTGAAAGATTGTGTTATAAACTATAGCTTATTCTCATGTCTGTGGAATGTCATGCAGACCAGTGATGCTGTGCAAATACTAATGGCTGAAAGTTGCTTTGTAAACTCTCATAGCACAGGCTCGTTGGATTTACTTTTTTAATGCTTCTTAGCTGGGCACCACAGAGGGGCAACTGATTTTAACACCAGGAATGCTAAGCTTAAGCAAGAATTTCAAGGCAAGAATTAATGTCACACTTTCAGCAGACAGAATAAGCAAGTTGTTGCTGTTAAGCCCAAGGAGAAGACCTAAATTCAAAGTCCAAATCAAATCTCTTCAGCTGCTGCGAGCAGACAAAGATTTATTATTGTGGAGTCTGAACTGGAGATTTATTGCTGTGGTAGATTCAATGCTTAAGTGATTAAGTGCACTTAAATATACCAATTAGAAGGATGAAAGCTGTAGGGCAAAAATTAGCCTCGGTCATCATAAGATTCTTCTTCTGCACAGTGAGCCAGCTGCAGCCATGGAATTTAATTTCCAGCTCACTTTCTAGAAATAAACTTGGCTTATTAAATGTCAGACCCGTTAGGCTGATATGTTAGGTCTTGTGCTCAACAGCAGGAGACCAGAGATCAGATTTAAGGCACAAGAAAAGGGTATTGTTGTCATCGTTGTTTTATTTTAGGCTGCCATTAATTTCTTAAGAAAATGTGCTTGTAAGGCAAACATTTCAGAGACTGTGATGATCTTCACATAGTTCCATGTTTTGGCGGCACTGCCTGAGTGTTTTTTGCTGAGGGCTGAAAGCTGTTTACAGTGAGGCTTGGTCTGGAGCAAGGTTATATGATACACTAACGCACTTAATCTTCCATGTGAAATTTGTCTTGCTATTTTTAATTCCAAAGTGAACTTGATAGCAGCATCCCCAGCTGGTATGTTTTACACAGATCTCAGCTTATGGTCTCAGACTGGTCATTTCCTCACTTTTCAGTGAGAATGCCAAAGCAGAGCCCCTTAGGAGAAGGCATGAAGCTGGCCTGTTGCTCCCTGTACAGGGAACAAGGGGACAGAGATTCCCCGAGTGTGATTCAGGTGACTTGGTGAGCAGAAGCTTACTTGGCACAGCAACAAGATGCAGCAGAAGAGCTGATGTGCCCTCTCTGCTGAGAGAAGTTCAGGAGGTCTCATGCAGCACAGTACTGATGCAGACCTACTGCTTTTAGGTGGCAGAAGTATCTTGTCAATAACACTCAACTTCATGGATTTATGTGCCTGCTCAGAGTAGGCTCCTTTACTCGGCTGCACTGGGTGCTATTGAAGTGCCCCCTGGTCCCTGTGTCCCTCTGTCCAGTCTTTGACTCAGGACAAAGGAGGCATGATACAAGAAAATAAATATTGTCCAACATAATCCTCTCCAGAATTCCTTGTCAAGTGTCTGTGATTTAAAAGTGCTTATCACCACTCTATTAGCAGCAGCCTCAAAAGCCACGTAGCCTTAGGAGAACATAAGCTGTGTTGACCTAATATTTGCGCTGGGACTTCTGAAGATATCCATCATGTAGGATTTTCTTACATCTGATGAGTTAGAATTGTCAGTGGTTGTCTTACAGCTGAGGGTGTTTTGTCAGTGGCTCTGTGGGAGCCAGGGCTTTCACCCTTTATGCCTAGCATGGCCCACCTGCCTTCTGTGAGGAATCAGTCGGGGCTGTGCAATGTGGGACTAGAGGTGTATGGGGCTCTCTGGGTCAGCAACTCCACTCCTCCATCATATTTTAGTTTATCTTCCCATTAACCCCTGCACTGAAATATTTTTCTGGAACTTGGTAGCTGATGGTTGGAACTCTTGCTCTAACTCCAGCCCAGATGTATTTACAGCTGGCTCACATGCATTTGCATTCATGATAATTTCTTCTTTACCTTCAGAAAGGGCACTGCTGCCATGAGGACTGTTTCCTGATGCACTCATTACAGCTCATACCAGTCTTCTTGCGCACCCTTCTGGTTTTGGTAATTATATTGCCAAAACCATGAAAATACCAGAAAATAATGAAGGTTCCATTGACAGCTCCTTGGGCTCTCCTCACAGCCTAGTGCTCCCAAGCAAGCTCCAGGATTCTCTGTCTCTGCCAGTTCCTCTCTGTTTTCCCCACATTGCCTGTTTTCTTATGTCACTGTCAAGTACTTCATTAAGATCCAGACAGTTTAGAATGACTCATTTTTCTTGGCTAGTAAAGGGGCTATTTTTAATAAGGAGACACATCTGTTTGGTCTGGCATGATTTATTTATTTTGCATTTTTTCAGTTACCTCCATTGCTTAATATATTGTTATCTTTAAAATTCAGCAGTTTCACATAATACTGCTTTGTCAGTAGTGCAGTAACTTAGGTCTGTGTATGAAATATATAACTATGAGGCATCCTGGCATAGTTTGAGGAGTTTTACCGGTTTATTAAAACTGTCTTGAGGCTGGGCTTGATTTTTGAAAAGCGGTTTCTTTGACTAAGAAGATTGATGTATATCATCCATATCTTGAAAGTGCTGAGCTCTTGGAATCATGTCAGTTTCTCCTGCTACAGTCTCTCCTTTCTTACACATGTTTTTATTATTTTTTTTCTCCACATTCAACAGTTTTTTCCCAATCAAAATTGAAATAAATGTTCTCTTTGCCTTGGGGACTACCATAGCCTAATTCTTACTTTGCTGTCTTATTATTTATTTTGTTGAATCTTGCTGTTTTGGTGTGTTAATTTTGATCTATATCAAGTGTTTTTTATATGGGCCTTGGGGTGTAACTCAATTAGCAAATACAATGTTACCTCTGTGCCTTTTGTCTTCAACGAACCAGAGGGGAATCTTTGAACTACTCAGGTCTTACAGGTGTGATGCACAAAGCTGGTGGAGTTGCTTTATTTCAAACCCTTAGCTGATAGATTGGTGTCTGTGAGATAGAAGTGGAACTTAGTTGTCCATGGTTATTTCAAAATAGTCTGTGTTGCTACTTCTGTTTTCCCTTAGTCAGGGAAGCTCCTGCTGACTCCAATGAAAGGATTCTGTTGCCCCAAGAGCTTTTTGACCGCTGTGATTTTATGATTCTATGATTAAGCCCCAATGGAAGAGAGTGTTTAGCGTGAATGACTCCCAGACTTCTGCCAGCCATCTGAAATCTACACACTTGCTGCCTACCTATGTTGGGAACAACATAGGTGCCAAGAAGCTAAGAACTGATAGCCGTGCGGGTTAGACAGCATTATGTTAAGGTATTTGGCGTGCATTATGTGTTAAAAAAAGACAACATTTCTAAACCACAGTTTCTCAGGTGTTTTTATATTTAAAGACTTTTAATCATCTTTCTTTCAACAAAGTTGAAGTTGCAAGGTAATTTACTAGTTTTACAAGGAATTGTAAGCTTTCTGACAATATGACAAATTTTACAGAATATAATCCAAACCCAGTAGCTGAAAAAATGGGTTGCTTCAAGTAGTATTCTGAAACGCAGGTGGATCTATAATTCCCATTTTTTTTATGCGGGCAACACTCAAGCTGGCAATGGCTGATAATAGAACAGCATTCTTATTACTGGATTAGTTTAGGTTTCTGCATAATTACATAGTACTGTCCCCCTAGTGTTTGAGGGTCTGTGCTCTGTCAGCAGATGGGGCAGAGACAGTGATGTGCAAACTAGTTAGCATCACTTGTTACCTTCTTCAGGTGACCTAATAATAGAAGCTTGAAATAAATACTCTATAATATCTGAATTACAAATTCATTCTTTCCCAGATATGGTGGAGTTCCACTTAATGGGTGGCAGAAGTGTGTGGTTTGTTCACTGTGGGGCTGTTGGGGTCATTCTGTTGGTCAGTGCAAATGAGACCAGCTGCCAGTCAGTCACTGCAAGGCTGGTCAGTAGCTGTGAATTCTCACTCAGCTTGGTTCATCTGCTGGGCAGCTGCTGTCCTGTGAACCACCCAAGACCTCTGGTCTTTCACCCCAGGTTACAACCCTTTTTCCTCTTGGCACTGAACACTTAGAGCTACAGAGGAGTTTGTTGCTTAGCCTAAGGAAACTTTCCTTGTTTAAAAAACAACAGCACAACTGGAATCCAGAAACCAGGCACAGAAAGAATCCACAGAGAGCTTCACTGGATGCTGAACCACCTTGCCCACACAGCTCTCTGGAAACTGGAGTCATCCTTTTTGCAATGCAGATGCACGTGATCCTTCTGTACTGGCACAAAAATCAATAATAAACAGTAAAAGAATAACAAAAGTCCTGCCTGCCAATATTTCTCTTGTTTGATTTTGTGTTTCTTTCCTAATCCAATGTGACAGAGAAGCATGTAAGGGAGAAAGAGGCTGGGAGCAATTAAATTTTGTAGAGCCTTTTCTAACAACCCCCTTTGTTTTAGGAGCCAAGGGGCTGATGGTGTGCAGGTCAGTGGGGTCCTGGGCTTAGCCCTTCAGAAGCATTCTCCTTGCATGTCGATCAGGATCCCATTGTGTTAATGGTAGTGGTGTGCTATACGTAAGATGGGCTCTGCCGCTCTCTAGGTGTAGTTTTATTTGTGTATAGAAGCCAAACCCTATGCCTGTGCCCTCACCAGTTGTACCTGAGCCTGCCTTTTAAATATGGGCTTTGTTCTCCCTCCCTCTTTAGATTTTTATCTGCCTTTGGTCTTTAAGGTGAAAATGAAACGGTATTAAAAGCATCTACTTTGTGCCAGTTTACAGCCATAGTTTGGTTTTGGATATGTACACATTTAACACAAAGACTGGAATTTTATCTACAGGGCAATGTTTTCAGAAGCACCCCTGGTATTTCATCACCTAGATAAGTTTGAGTCAGCCATTAGTTTGCTTAGTAACATGCACTTACTTACACACTCTTTGTAATAACCATGATAGTAAACAAGAAAGTGCTTTGCTAACTGAAAAAAAAGCATTAAATACCTGATACACACAACACTGATGTGCATACATCCTTCTTTTTTCTTTTTTGTTCTTTTACTCACATACTATTGTGATGCTGTACTGTGCGTCGCAGCCATTGCTTTTGCAGAAAGTTATGCTGTCAGTTTGGAATAGAAGTTAATATTAATGAAAGATGTGAGAGCACCATAAAATAATTATAAACCAAAAATACATGCCAGTTCAATCAGCCTTTGCTTTCTGTCGGTGCCGTAGTCTGGCAAGAGAAACATTGGTTCGCTTGGGTTCCCCACATAATTTTTAAAACATGGGCCCCTCTGGCTGGAGGATCACCTTCTGGTTCACACAGCAGTAGATGGGAATGGTCTGAAGTTTTAATTTGCTTTCAATTTATAGGTTTTTTATTTATAGTTTAATTTGTAGGGAACCAAATGCCTTGCACATTTCTTACAGAAACTGTTAATGTCACTGTTTGGTATGTTGCATTTCAAGTTTCATAGATTTCATAGTTGAATTTGTTTATGTCAGGGCTAAAAATACAGTTCTGATTCAGCAGATGTTTATCGTGCAGAAATCTAACTAGAAGCCACAGCACTTGCATTTGAGTCACTTCCATTTCCTAGCACTTGCTATTCAGATTGGAACAGTAAGATTAACAGTAAGTCTACTAAAGTAGACTTTAGTTCTGTGCTATTGGTTTCTAGCTATTTTTCTCCCCTTGTTGTTTTACTAGTTCCCATCTGGTCCCTTCCTAAGCACTTCAGCAGGGCTCTGCAGTGTGTCTTGCCTAATTTGCCTTCAGCAGATTTTTTGTGTGATATACAGTTTGGTGGGGAGGAGCAGAACAGTTTATGTCCATGTACAGTTTATGCACTAGAGGGCATCCTGTTAAAACACAGGAGGCATCCAGGGACAAGGAGAGGACGCTGTGCCCTGTGGGAAAGGTGAAAAAAACGGGTCTGATTATGTGTGATTAAGTTATCTGCGTTGTAGTATCAGGTATTAAGGGGAACATGATCAGTGATAGGCAGGAAGTATAGTTTGAAGGGCCATCCTACAACTGATGTATATATTGTAAGGCAAAATCGAGTGCCACCTTTGACCTTTAGAAATCTGCTTTTGAGGTGGTCCTCTAGGTTGTGTTTACAAGGTGAAGTAAAAGATGAGGTTCATGAGACCCAGGTCTTGGGTTATAGTAACTTGAACACACAATGGTGGCTTCTGTAAAGCCGGATTATTTTAAGTAGGACAAAAATACAGAAGTGGAAGACTGATTGTTGACAGAAATTGTCTAGTATTTGTCTTCTTAAAGTGATGGCCACAATGCAAGCTACTCTGCAAGTCTGGAACAGGCTGTGGTGATTGTTGCAGCATTGGTGTGCCATCGCTCCTGCAGGCTGTGGACAGGAAGTGAGGACAGTTTGTGCTGAAGTGCTGGACATTTGTGAAGGTGTTCAAGCATCTTTTATGTTGTTGGTTTTGTACATTTATAAACAAATTACAGGTGTGGTTATTTTTTAATTCCCCCAAATGCAGCTGATGTTCCCGCACCAGCTGTTGCAGCTGCTGTTCACTGCAGCAAGTCTTAAAAATACTTGCTTTGATTAAATATCAACTTTATTTAAAAAGAACACCTATATTTTTCACCTTTGGCATTTGAGACTTCTATAAGCCATCACTCTATTATATATCAAATCATTGGAGCTCCAGTTCTGTTGATTCAGTTTGTTCTCCAGCTTTTTATGTTTCTCTGAACTGCTGTGGATATTCCGTGTCTGCACAGTAGTATCATTTAAAAATACAAGTATGTACATGTTTGCAGCTGCTCAGGCAGTTAAAGCAGATTCCTCAGCTGCAGCGGGCTCTATAGTAGCACACATTTGCTTCACTATGATTTTGTCCATGAGCTTGTTTGAGGTGTTTCAATTAGACCAGGGCTCAAGTGACTAGTCTTCCTAAGGCTGAGCATTAAATGCTGCCTCATACCTTTATGGGATCTATACAGAGAGACCAAAGATAAATGTAAACAATAAAAAAAAAGAAAAATAGCATTGCAGGTGTGGTTTAGAGGAGGTTGCAAAGTGTTTTGTAATGCCAGATCCCCATGTGCTTCGTGGTCGTTAGATTGAGTTTTCTGTGTATGACTTGTTGCAAGTGAACCACATCTTCATAAGGACTTACAATGAGTCATAGCAGACAGAAGCAATTTAAATACTTGATTTTTATTCTTTAGTAAGAGCAGCTTTAGCAGTGGTATGTTTTTAAGATACATACTCATGAATGGAACAAAACTCTTTGATAAGTCTATTAAGGCAGCAGCTTAACTAAGATTTTTGAGAGATTTCCAAGAAAGAATACAAGAACACTGATCTGTATGGCTACCAGCAGCTCACGCTGAATGTCCACAACATGAGACATCTCTAATTTACTTTCACATGTGAGTTTACCTCTTGGTTTTCTTTTGGTTTAGATAGTCTTACTATAATTCCAACTTTGAGTTTTGCAAGTTCTGGACTTCAGTATCATCTCTTCATATTGATGATTGCAGTTCAATTATGTGTCTAGCAAAGGCCGGTTCTGGTGAAGTCTTTGTGCAGTTCTCAGTTTTTCCCTTATTTTTTTGAATAACGGCTTTTTTTTTTTGCATTTTTGCTTCTTTGTGTACAGAGTCATAAAGAAGTACAGTCCCTTCTCCTTTAACTCTTATGTGACATAAACGATCCCAGGTTTTTTAATCTTACAGTTTTTAATGCCACTGCTACATTTCCACTTCACGGGCATTTTTTTTTTTGGGGGGGTTGGGTGGTAGTACTCCTAAAGTATGGGTGAACTACAATATATAGAAGTTGTTGCCTAACAGTGCTGTTTCTTTGGATGGTTTGGGATTTTTTTGCTTTTTCTTTTGGGTTTTTTTATTTCTGGCTCTGGCTGCGGATGTTCGTACGAGGAGGGGATTTTGTTAAGCCATGGTTGTCTGCTCAATCTGTGGCTCTCTATAGGCAGAGAAGAAAATGCAGTAATTTTAGTTTAGATGTAGTAACCTCTAGTAAATCTCATAATTACTAAGATCACTTTTCCAATTATAAATAAACCACATTGTTTCAAAATTTTTTGACTAAACTGAATTCTGCCCCAAAATTGGAACAGGCCGGGGAGAATTTGGGAAAGAAATGATGGTCAGGTTTTCACATTCTTAACCATAGAAGGAAACAGAAGGGCATTGACTGCCAGAAGCTTTTTTTAATAGCTCTTATAGCTAATGGAAAACATTATTTACTACGACTGCTACCGGATGTAGTTTGTGATTCTTTGGAGGTTCCACTGCAGCTCTTTAGGTGATTGACCCCTTCAGGCAAACCCTTCTATTTGATGCTTCTTGGTCAACCTGAGGAGCACTAGGAGCTGGATGTGGCTAGGTGCTACGTATCCTCTGGGGTGAGTAACCCAGTGTCACTGTCATTGGGAGAGTAAAGCCAAGCTGGCAGATAGTTGAGAAAAACCATGGGCTATGGCTTGTAAGAAAATAGAAGATGGATTTTTTTACCTAGTGCTGCAGAGACAAGACAAGGGGCAGTGTTTCTGAATTTTAAAATGGTAGGTTTAGATTGACTGTAAGGAAAGCATTCTTTGCAATGAGGATGGTTGCCTGAGAAGTTGTGGACATCCCACATCATTCAAGGCTGGGTTAGATGGGGCTTTTAGGAAAGTGATCTAGTGAAAGATGTCTGTCCATGGCAGGGGTTTGGGCTAGATGGTCTTCCTCTTTGGAAAATCATTACAAGATGCCAAAGCAAATTTTACAATGATGGAAAATTATAGATAATTGTTGGATGTTAAAAGTTTGATGTTGTAAGGCCATAGACAAGAATATTTCACCTGTGTGATCTTGTCTGTGTGTTGTGGTTTTGACTGCTTAATTTTTCTTGCGTTGACATTTATTGAATTTATCCATTACTTATTTTCTCTGAAACCAAGATTAAAGACCTTTTATGCATACCTTGCTGCTTTTTCTATGGACTTGGAAGAGTCCATAGTCTTAGAAGAGATTTCCAAATAGTATGTTGCTTGAAAAATTCTGCTTCTCTCTCTCGAATTTGCCTGTAGGGCTCTATTTTAGGTTTGCAGATTTTTAACAGATATTTGTCTTATTTCTGCTGTTGGTTTGTTAATGGTTTTTTGTTCTTCACCGTTAACCAGAAACAGGAAGGTTTTAAAGGAACAACTGTTACTTTTTTCCTTTATTTGCTAGAAAGTAAGAAGCTTAGGAACCTTTAGGGGTGCTTGTAATGATGTGTGAAACACCCCATCTACAGTTATGAATTGTTTGAAAACAATTGAAAGTTGTAACTTGTGTTCTGGTTCACAGGGTTTCAATCACAGCACAGATGGGATACTTCATGGAGAGTCAGGGCCGGAGGAGATTTTCTGGCACAGCAAGGTACAGGCTCAACAGCTTTTGCACACAGCTGTGGCATGTCCTTTCTCCCATTGAGATCCCCCTGACTTTAGAAAGTCTTCCTCCACAATTAGACTGAGACAACCATATTCCCAAGCTGAGATGGATTTCTACCATGGACAGCAAGAGAAATACCTTTGAAAAAAGAAGATCTCACAGCAATAGACATCTATTACCCTAGCAGAAATAAATCAGAAGAGGCAAGAATTGTTGGGATTTGGGGTTGTGGGTAAACACAGGGCTTTAGGGAAGGATGAAGGCTTAACTGGCATGGTGTGCTGGAATTATGTTGTTTTTCAGGGTAGATTTTTGTACCTAGATTCCTCATTTTGTTTCACCAATTTCTTTGTATAGATTGTCCCATGTAAGTACAAGCAGGACAGTGATGTGTCCATAACCCCTCTCTGAGAGACATCTGACTTACACACCCAGGGGCAGCAGGAGGCATTGTCTTGAGCCCAGGGATCTAAAGTGAGAGCCTGTTAATTAATGATGACAGATAGGTTTTTCTGAGGGGATCTATTTGCAGAATTAACTGTGGAGGTGCAATTGCTTTTCTTATTTAATGTCCTGTTAATAGAGAAAGAAGGAGTTCCATGGCCATGGAGGTGAACATCCTCATCAGAGTATAGCAGGCACTCAAACATGGTCTGGTCTGTAGATGTGTAAGGTTTAGGCAAAGGCACAGATACTGTTTTCTGCAAATATTTCTTGTCAGGAGCAGTATGTTCTCTAAAAGAAGTCATGTTCTTTCTGCTTGGCAAACCATGATGTCAGTGGGTTGGCCAATGCTATAGCTTTCCTGGAATCATAGAACAGGAGGGATAGGAAGGGACCTCTAGATCATCTAGTCCCACCCACCTGCAGAGCAGGTTGCCCTAGAGTAGGTCACACTACTAGAGTAGGAACATGTTCAGATGTGTTTTGAATGTCTCCAGAGAAGATTAACACAACCTCTCTGGGCAGCCTGTTCTCTATTAAAGTGCACAGTGAAAAAGTTTTCTCTCACGTTCAAATTAAATGTCCTATGTTCCAGTTTATGACCCTTGTCCTATTGCTGGGCACCACCGACAAGAGCCTGGTCCCATAATGCTGTCACTCACCCTTTGGATACTTATTAACATTTGTGAGATCTGCCCTCAGTCTCCTCCTTTCTAGGCTAAACAGCTCCAGTGCTCTTAATCTCTCCTCGTAAGGCAGATGCTCCAGCTCCCTGATCATCTCAGTGGCTCTACACTGGAGTCTCTTCAGTAGCTCCCTGTCCTTCTTGAGCTGGGAAGCCTAGAACTGGACACAATATTCCAGATGCAGCCTCACCATGGCAGACTAGAGGGGGAGGAGAACCTCCTTCAACATACTGGCCACTCTCTTCTTGATGTACTCCAAGAGGCCATTTGCCTTGGCCACAGGGGCTTAATGCTCAGCCTATGGTCTACGAGCACCCCCAGGTTCTTTTCCCCAGAGCTGCTCTCAAGCAAGTCAGTTCCCAGCTTACTAATGCATGGGGTTTTTCTTGCCAAGATATAGCACACTGCCCTTGTCCTTGCTGAACCTCATCAAGTTTCCCTCTGTCCAACTCTCCAGTTACCCAGTTCGTACTGGATGCAACACAGCCCTCTGACATTCCAGTCACTTCCCACAGTTTTGTGTCATCAGCAAACTTGCTGAAGGTACACTCTGTCCCCTCATCTAGGTCAATGATGAATGTATTAAATAGGACTGGACCTAGTACTGACCTCTGAGGAACAGCACTAAACACAGGCCCACTTGACTCTGCCCCACTGGCCACAGCTCTTTGAGTTGTGTCCTTTAACCGGTTCAAAATCCACCTCACTACTCAGTCATCCAGTCCACCCTTCTTACATCTGGCTTTGAGCATGTCATGGGAGACAGTGTCGAAAGCCTTGCTGAAGAAAAGATGTGGTCCATGGCTCTGCCCACATTGTCTCTGTTAAGCCAATTTTAGATAATGTGTATTTGTACCTGTCTTTAATCTTTCATGGAGAGAAAGCACTTAATACAGGTCAGGCCTGTATTGGTTAGCACGTGGGGGTTTTTTTTACAGTACTTCTTTAATTTCAGGATGACTTTTTTCTGAATGTCCTTGCAGTCGTGTCAATAGCTGATTTCGCACTGGCTTCTGCAGCTGAAAATTTCATGACACCATTAATAAAAGTAAAGTTTTGTATTTGATCATGAATTTGGAGTTTGAAACTAAGCTCTGTGTGGTTTTGTATAATTTCATATGATAAACAGCAGCGTGTCTTATTACTTCACATGCTACTGCTCTCTTCTTGTTTGAACAGAAATAACATAAAACTAAAACTTTGTGACAGTGAGCAAAGCCAAAGTAATCATTCAGCTAAAGGAAAGAAGAAAAAGAGCATTTGATTGGGAATTCAGTGGCAATAGTATTTCTTATTCTTTCACCCTGGCTGCAGACACTAAGATACATTTAGTCAGTACAGCATGGTTTAGTTAATACAGCCTTGGGTTTTATGAAAACTTAAAAAACCTTACAATGTGAACCTGATACTCAGGCCTGCCATGTACCCATCCCCTTCACTGACACAAAAGATCTTGACCTTTATTTATCAGTGCTATGGGGAAAAAGAAAGAGGAACCAACTAGTTAGGAGCATTAACCTCAGTTTCTGTGCATGTATGATGTGTTTTTAACTAGCAACAGGGAGGCAGTGGTGTCTGCCAGGGATCAGTGCTGAGCCCGGTTCTGTTCAACATCTTTACTGATGACCTGGATGAGGGCATCAAATCTACCTTTCATAAATGTGTGTATGACAGCAAGTTGGGGGGCAGTGTCGATCTGCTGAGGGGAGGAACATGCTGCAGAGAGATCTGGACAGGCTGGGTCATTGGGCAGAGGCTGAAGGGCTGAGGTTTAGAAGGGCCTGGATGAGATTTAAAAGGGCCAAGTGCAGGGTCCTACATTTTGGCCACAATAACCCCCAGCAGGGATACAGACTGGAGGAAGAGTGGCTGGAGAGCAGCCTGATGGAGAGGGACCTGGCAGTACTGGTTGACAACTGGCTGAACAGGAGCCAGCAGTGTGCCCAGGTGGCACAAAAGGCCAGTGGCATCCTGGCTTGTATCAGCAATAGTGTGGCCAGCAGGACTAGTGATGTCATTCTCCCCCTGAACTGGGCACAGGTGAGGCCTCTCCTCAAGTAGTGTGTATATTTCTGGGCCCCTCACTTCAAGAAAGAGATTGAGGGTCTGGAGTGGGTCCAGAGAAGATCAGTGAGGCTGGGGAAGGGACTAGAGGGAAAGTCTCTGATGAGTAGATGCTGAGGGAGCTGGGGTTGTTTATCCTGAGGAAGAGGAGACTCAGAGGGGTAATCTAATCACTCTCTGTAATTACCTGAAGGGAAGTTGTGGACAGGTGGGGGTCGGGCTCTTCTCCCAGGAACTAGTGACAGGATGAGAGGGCAAGGCCTGAAGCTGCACCAGGGGAGGGTTAGGTTGGATGTTAGGAAGCCTTTTCTCATGGAAAGGATGGCTAGACATTGGAACTGACTGCCTAGGGAGATGGTGAAGTCTCCATCCCCAGAGGTGTTTAAGGACAGACTGGATGTGGCACTTAGATCTTAGAGGGCTTTTCCAGCCTCAATAATTCTATGATTCTGTGATCTCGTGTAAGACCTATGTAAGACCTAACCTTCTCTGTTAGATATTAAACCTTAACTTCCTCAAAGACCTAGAAGATCTGTCAATGCTTCTAACATGCACAACATGATTTAAACATTAATTTCAGTAGATGACCAACTATGTGCCATGCAGATAGAGCAAATCTTTCAGAGGTCTCTGGTTGTTGATCAGTGCTATTGCAAAGGGTCAATCTATATCCCAATTTTTAGTACTAGAGGTTTTTATTATTGTTGACATAATTGCTGAAATAAAGAGCTGTGAACATTT
The DNA here is from genome assembly GCA_013397515.1 of Upupa epops. Lineage (NCBI taxonomy): Eukaryota > Metazoa > Chordata > Aves > Bucerotiformes > Upupidae > Upupa > Upupa epops. Next base: position 14,663 of record VZRI01000935.1, on the reverse strand, counting down.
GCTAATAGCAAACTGTTGCTTTTTATTCTGTTGCTGTTCAGAATCATATTTCCTGCGAAGGAATTGAAATATTACGGAAATTGCAACTAAGAACATTTGTTTTCAAATAGATTATGCTGCTTTCTTAGCCATGGATTTAAAAATAGTCTACAGAGGAAAAAATGCTGGGACCGCTCCAGTTTTGCAACAAAATGTGGAAGATGGGGTCAGATGCTCTGTGCTTACGCTGAGAAAGAAAAGTGCAGAGTGGTTGGGTAAAAGACTTTTTATGGAGAGCCAAGGGAGAAAACCATCTGCATGTCTTGCACAAGGGAAAAGCTTAAAGGGCTTTCACAACTTTTCTGAAAATGAGTAATTTCTGAAACTCTGTATATTTGGAAAAGGAGATGGAGGTGGCAAGAACCCTTATTACCAGATTAATTCTACTTTTAACTTCTTTTAAAATGTTGCTCTTCTAGTGTTAGGTATGCTGTGGACTAAGGTTGTGATACAGAGAGTGGAGTTAGTCAGAAGGTAGAAAGCCATTATTTCATATGTTCCTTGTCAGATAGGTGGTGGCCAGTGGCTGCTGCTGGCATCTTGGCAAAACCAGCCAAAAACTCATTAGCCCTTGGAACAGTCCACCCAGGAAGGGGATTGAATTGCCATCTCGGGATATGCTTCACAGTCATGGAGATCTGGAACTCAGTGACAGGGTTTAGCAGTGGGCTGGGACAGTTGGGTTAATGGCTGGACTCAATGATCTTGAAGGTATTTTCCAACCTGAACAATTCTGTGAAATAAAACATAGGAAGAAACTTTTCTCTGAGCATTGCAGAAGAGATATTAATACTAAATGTCTCTAGGTTTTGGACATCATCCTTCAGCCTCTGCTTTTAATCCTAAACCTTCACAGTTTGTGTGATTTAAACAGATGCTTTGGTTTCAGAGGGTTTCTGTGACACAGCTGAACCAATATTTAAACAAATACATGCAGGTAGGACAGGAAATGTTTTTGCAATAGGTAGGAGCAGCACAACACACAATCATGAAGGGACAACTGAGAGAAAAATACATCTACCATACACAGGGCATTTATTGATACTGCTGGACAGTGCTTCTCTCAGGGCCAGAATTTCTTTCTGACTGCAATAAGGGTGGTTTTCTTCTCAATGAAAGTCCAGTTGCAGTAGAGAGGATGAAACTAAGATATATATAAAGGTCCTTGTGTGATGTTTTGGAGTTTCTGCATGCCCAAGCAAACATGGTGAAATGCAGCAAGAAAACACAAGGCAGGTTTGGGTAGTGGGTTGTGCTGGGCTGAGCTGGACTGGGTTGAGTGTGCTGGTGGCTGAATCATAATCATAGAATCATTCAGGTTAGAAAAGACCCTTGAAGACATCAAATCCAAGCGTTAACCCTATTTACCAGCTTCACCACTAGTCGTATAGTCATATAGCTAAGCACCACATCTAGATGACCTATAAACACATCCAGAGATGGTAACTCAACCAGCTCTTCACATGTCTACATTGCCTGGTGCCAGGTCAGCTGAACTGGACAGAGGCTTTGATTGAAGTCAGACTTGCAGCAATCCAAGGTGGAATAAAAGGTAGATTGATTGCATCTGGTCATCACATAGGGCCAGATCTCTGGCCCATATTACCCCAGTGCTCTGACCAGGGGGCTCTGAGGAGTTCTTTTTGTTCCTCCTGGCCTGCAAGCCTGTCTGGTCTCTCCTGAGAAAGTGTCACTGAAATTAATGCGCTTCCATGAAATATGTTGATACAGTTGAAAATGCTGCCAGCAGGAAAATCCCTCCTTGTTCTTATAGGGAGACAGTGAATAGGAGGCTACTGCATGGTATTTATTAGAATTAGTCTTATAAACCTGTCATAGGGTAATTTATGCTTTCTTCTTTGTGTAGGCTGCAGCTTTCCTGCTGTAAGGATTGTGAGAAAGTATTAGAGCAGTTGTAGACCAAAATCAAAACAGAGTGGCTGCGAATGGCCTGTTCTCATGCAAAGGCTGAGAAAGATTACTTGAAAAATGTGTAGGAATTAAAATAACAGTGACCATTACAGATAAGAAAAGTCTCTCATTCCTAAGAGGATATAAGCTTTGCCATATGTTAGGGAAAATAAAAAAAAATCTTAAAAAGCTATTTGAAAATATTAGTTATTTATTTTCTTTTAAGCGAAGCTTACAGTGTTGTCTGCATGGCCCTGACCATGTTCCCTTCTCACTGACAGATCTGTGAGATTGTACAGCTAAAGAAAGCATTTAAAATTATTCTTTAATGTTGCTGTTTCTTTTTTCTTATTTTTCTTTTTCTTTCTTCTTTGTCTTTCTTTTTTTTTCCTCATCCATAATGTTCAGACACTTGTTTTTATCTAATGCTTGCGGGTTTCTGGCCTTTTTCAGCTGTCTCTTGAATTTACATGTAAGATCAAGGTTAGTTGTTTGATCATTAGCCTTTTAAGGTTTATTAAGGTCTTGTCTACATTTTTCACGTAAGATGTCATTGTGCTTGGCCATGTGGACAACGAATATAAACTCAGCTGTGCTGCAGAGCAGCCAAAGAGCACAGCCCCTCAGTGCTTCAGCTCCTTCTTGGAGTTTGCCCGTGGCTGAGGGTAGATGTTTTTTATTCTGTCTGCTTGAATCCCAGGGACATTACAATGCAATATTGTTCCTGGCACAGAACGATGAATGTGATCCTTACTGTGGGAAAATTCCTCTGACAGTCATGCTAGTTCGGAGGGGTTCTGTTGTTGATGCTCTTTATGGTCACAGGATGTGGCTTAGGCAGCTGTGACCACACAGAGAGGGATGGATGACACTCCCTGTCATATATTACCCTTTTGACTGTGTCACATCTCCTATGATACTTCTATCACCTCAGGCTGTCCTGACTGTCTCTTTACTGCAGTGTGTTTTGATTGCCAGCAGAGCCCAGTTCTTGAAGTTCAGCTCTCCACTACAGTTTCATAAAGGTTTTAGATAAAATGACATTGCAAATGCAAATAGCAGTGAAAGCCATGGCTGATCTGGGTAGTGAACCCAGTCTGTAGTGTGGATTGCTGCCACACAGCAATCCAGTGATACTTGACCTTGGGTTCTTCACTATTGGCTGCAAAGGGCTTTGTATTGCACTGCTGTGATGAAACTACATAGTCTCTTGCACAGTGCTTTCTTTCATTAGCCTCTCATTTCTCAGGCAAGACTTTTGCTGTCTGTTGAGTCCCATGAAGGTAGGTTTTACTAACAAAATATGGGTAGTTCTCTGTCAAAGCATAAGCAGAGATTTCTAAAAACTGGGATAGCCAAGTCCACTCTGTGACAGTGGATGCAGGGTCCAAGGCATGTGAGGAGGCTCATGATATTAGCAGTTTTCTGGGTGTGGGGTAGATGGTGATGGGAAATCTCTGGATTGTGGCATGGTCGGTGCTTTTCCCCCATTCCTTAAATGGTCACTGTTTGCTTGTCTCAGTCAGAAGGCAGCTGTTTCTGGGCTGAAAATGAGCTCAAGGAGTAAAACTTCTGTAAGACTTCAGTGATGTCTGTGCAAAGGGCAAGTGCATGCCACAGGGGAGAGCTAATACTGCTGCAGAAACACATCTGAGTGCTGTGTAGAGAGTACACATTTGAAATTTGACAGCCTGGTTCCTGGCATGGTCTGAAGTTTTTAAATTAGAAGCTGTACTGGGGCTCTTGGGAAGCTGTTACCCAGAGTGGGAGTTGGGAGGTAGGAGTGACACTGTGACACCCACTGCACTTGGCTCTCAGCAGTTTCCAGTCAGTTGTTGTGCTGTAGTGAGTGTGGGTCCTTGTTTGGATACCCATGCATCACTAATGTTGTGGTCCAGAGACCCTGACTATATTTTAACCAGGAGCTTCTAGCTAAAGTGTCAGACATAAAGGGAAGTTTTAATAAAATCTCTGATGAATCTGCAGGCACTGAAACAACTGACTCTATCTGAGGAAGAAAGATACCAAGACATTTTAATTCATTCTCCCCATCACACGTTGGAAAAAACCTCCACACAAGGCTTAGACACAGACATACGGAGTTTTGTCACATTGCTCCTACACTGTACTGAGATAAAAATGTCAGAAACATCTTCATTATAGGCAATTCTTGCTTCTCTCTGAAGTCACAGTGGTCATCTGAGTCTCAATCCTCATAAATCTTCAAATTTCAGAATTCTAGCAGTTTTACCAGGTCCAAGTGAATCTTCCTACTCAGCATAAATATTCTTCAACTTGAGAAGCAAAAACGTTTTCAGAAGTGATAATGTTTTATCTCAACAGCAGTGATGTAGCTCCAAACAGACACCAAGATGGTGAGCAGACAGAAGTGAAGAAGGCAGAAATGACCAAGGGGAGAGAAGAGAGAGGAATAGGGGGACAGATACTTCTCAATTTCTTAAACACAAACTTTAAAATTTCTGCAGGAAACACATAAATAAACTACAGATTCTACTCAACTTCCAAAGCATGACATTTATGCAGGTCGTAGAAAGAGGCCTTGAGAGTTGTGGGATGGAAGTGGAAGGACAAAACGTTTCTTTTTGAACACAGGGACTGCTAGGTAAGACTTCTTTTCAAAGAAACCTTCTAAGGTCCTTCTGACAGCTTGAAGACAGCACACTATGCAATAAGTAAATAGGTTAAATGGTGAAAGAGGATGAATGAAAGATGTCTGGTGAGCTCTCCCTCTGCAGTAGGAATTCAGAGACTACTCTGAATCCACCTCTGTGGGACTGTGCTTCATTTCCCTGAACTGTGTCATGCCTTGAGACCATGCCTTGAGTAGCACCTTTAAATCTAGAGAATCTTGCATTTTCATACTTCATTCCGAAATTACTTTGACCATCATTGTAGTGAAAAAGGATGTTTTCTATTTCCCAGAAGAAATGTGCTCTCTTTAGAACAGCTTGCACATAGAGTCGGCTAGCATCGAAAGACTTTTTTATACACAGATTGAGTTAGCCTGTTTGGAGAACACTGTGTTAGATCTACTGGTCTGGTATGTAGAGGGTACAAAAGTGATTGTGAGCTTTATTTTTATTGAGCTTGATCATGACCACAGCATTTGCTGCAGTAATTGTGTTCCAAGTAAGGAGAACCCTCCAATCCCACAGATCAGTAAAGAAAGCAGAGATGAAGGACAGTGGTGGCTGTGCGCTGCTGGACAGCCTTCTGTGGGTGGGTAGCTAGTCTTGCTGCAGGTTCTTCCCCATGTTCTGCTCAGCCAGGTTGTTTCTAAAGTATGGATGTGTCTAATTGTTGAAGAAAATTGAAAGACTGAGTTTTTTATATTCACCCCGAGGTAAATGATGCATCTTAAGAGGATGAAAAGTTTTGTTCAATGACGACAGTACATTAATCCATCTGCCAACTGGAAGAAAAAATCCAAACACTTGTGTAAGAAGATCATATTTTAATCTGAGGTCAGTGATGTCTCCAATCGAGAAATGCATAAACTCTTTCCATTATTCCACAACAAGGACAAATAAGAAAGTGACTGTCTGATTATTTTCAAGAAACAGTAAAAAGCATTGTAGCTTAAACAATTATAAACCTGTATTTGTTTCTGAGCTGCTGTCTAGCCCATTTACTCTTCCACATACCAAAATACATTATGAAAGTGTCCTTTATTTAGGGAAATCTATGCCTCTTATGATCTTTTTTTATCTGCAGAAGCTTCAGAACTGCTTGATGCAGTGTCTTTCATTGGGCTTGATGACATGGAAATGTTTAGTCGTGTCAGCACAGCACGTTTTTTCTCTTAGACTGCTGTTGAAAGAGTTATTTCTGTACTATTAGGTCTGCTCAAGAGTTCTGTCACTACTGCAATTTCTAATTGTTTTAAAAGATGCTAAAAGAGGAAAAGCAAAGATAAACTGTCTGTGGCTTACCACTGCTATTTATGCACGTATCCAAATCTATTTATTAGGCACCCTTAAACCTATCTCAATCTAATAATTAGCATTATTGAGGCCTTCATTTGGCAGAAGTTGTGGATTTTTGTTAAACTCTCTATAAAATGTTCCTCACGGACATCTGTTTCTGCTTCAGTAGCTGTGCACTGGGAGAAAGCAATGTTGTGCTTTCATGTCCTGGCTTGGTGCTTCTGAAAAACTTTCTCACTCCTTGTCGTGTCTTTTTACTTCAAACGCAGTGATGGACAGAGAATGTTTTCTTTCAGGAATAGTCTTGGACACATTATGGAGACCTGAGCTGGAAAGGCTGAGTTTCACCGTGAGGTTAGTTCCAAAAGCACGTGCAAAAAATTTTAATACTATGATTTTAGAAAAATGAAGACAAAAAGAATCAAGTTACATGGACATCGGCTTTAAGTGCCATTATTTAAAGAAATGGAGCACATTGTTGTCATCTTATTTTTATACAAGGGGCCTCTGATTGTCATGGAAGGGTATTTTGATGCAGAGAATGCCAAGTCTGGGCCATGAGGGACTGGAACCTTTGAGGTGTACTGGATACACAGACTGGATTCCCAGTGGGGCGAAGTGGCAGAATAGGAAGCAATGGAGACATGCTGCAACACTGGAAATTTTGTCAGAACATGAGAGAATACTTTTTTACGCTGAGGGAGATCAGACACTGGAGTTGCCCAGAGAGGCTGTGGAGTCTCCATCACTGGAGACAGTCAAATCCTAGTTGGATATGACCACGAGCAGCCTGCTGCAGCTCATCCTACTTGAGCAGAGGGTTTAGACTCACATGCAATCTGTGCTTCTGTGTGGTAATGTAGGAGAGACTAAAAGCAGAGGATACTGAGCAAGGGAGAAGAGAAGGGAGAAGGATTTTCTAGGGATTTGAGAAGAAGAAGGCCTTGGCTGTACATTGGGATGGGTTGGGTGCTCCCCAAGGCAAGGAAGGGATGAACACTGGTACAGCTCTGGGTTAGGAAGCACAAGATTGATATGGGACAGGTCTGGGAAAAGGGGGGCTGGGACCTAAGCTTTAGCTGCGGACAAGCAGTTGGAACAAGTAGGTGCCTTGTTATACCTATTTCATTTAGCTTGGATTCCAGCCTGAGTAAAAAACTATGGCTTTATTTTTTGCCCCGTTTCTTGAGCTGGAGGTGGGTCTCTTCTCCCAGGTCAATAGTAATAAAAGAAGAGGGAAACGGTCTCAAGTTGAGCCAGGGGAGCTTTAGATTGGATATTAGGAAAAATTTCTTTTAGTGGAAGAGTGGTTAAGTACTGGGACTTGGTGGAGTTGCTGTCCCTGAAGGTGTTCCAAAAATGCATAGATGTGGCACTAGGAAACATGGTTTAGTGGGCATGGTGGCATTGTGTTGACGGTTGGATCTGATGATTTTGTAGGTCTCTTCAAACCTTGAAGATTTTGTGATTTTGTGGACATGACTATCTTGCTGTGTTTGAACCATCTTCAGAGGGTGATTTATAACTTTACTGTAGCTTTATGCAAGGTTGACTGTCTACACTATCCGTCATCTGCTCCTGTAGGTTTTTATTTTATTTGGGTTTGCTTTGTGTTTATTGCTGGAAACACAGTAGTCCTTGTGGGTTATGAACTGGCTACATAGTCTGTTTTAAACAGACAATATTAATAACAACAGAAAACAAGAAAAAATTAAACCCCAACTTTTCTAGAAAATAACTGAACTGCAGCTTCCTTACCAGCAAATTTCACCTTCAAAAAGCTCCTGTCCTGGAGACATCTCCTGGCTCTGTAGCTTAGTGCGGGTAAGAGTATTGCAGTCTGTGGTGGAGCTGAACTCCTGCCATGGCTGTTGCTAGTACGATATTCCAGTTTCAGTGAGCATGGTGTCTCTCCACTGCTGGCATCAGCAAGATGTCCTTACCAAAGGGCATGTAGGGCACATTTCAACAAGTAATTTTATTTTAAAAAAATCTGTTCTGTTATTTTACAGCAAAAGCAAAGTTACTGTCATTTCTTTAAGTGATTGTTACCTAACTAACTGCATTTAAACTGATGTTAATTCAAGCTACTGAATGGCAATGAAAAGTCAGTGAATGGTTAGTTTGCTAATGAAATACAAATCTGTGTATGTGTTGCTTTCATTTGCATCTGTAATACGGGGCTGAAGATGAATAGATGAATGTGGAATGATGAACATAGGGAATATTCTGTAAAAGTAATTGCTCCAGTAAGAAGCAATTATTGCATACAATGAAAGCAGTGTTCCCAAAGAGTCTTACCTCTCTCTGCACAGACATGGGAAGTATATTTGGAATAAGGGGCATGCTGAGCACATGATTTAAGACATGGTGAGGCTTTCCACTGAGGGCTTTTCCCTGGGGCCTGGCACCACATGCTGCAGAGACTGTATGTTTATAGTTGGACACTCGATATAACATACCCTTTGCTTGTTAAAATACTTAACCCTTCGCTTTGTGCTACCTGTAATGTCTTGTATTGACTTCAGGCAAATATATAATTAGCAACAAGAAAAGTAATGAATCCTGGAAGTCTGTTTTTAGTAATTTGTAAAATAGAGATGTGAGGATCAAGATCAGGGAAGGTGCCATACTGGGAGTGTGGTTATCCCATGCAGTGTTTCCAGTGGTGTTTGGTGTGAGATGAAGAAAGACAAGTGGTCTACATCATTTATGTTGAAATACATTTTCTTGAGCATATTTATTTAAAAAGATGAAAGATAATCTCTCACGCTGATGGAAGTTTAAAGGACCCAAGAGTTTCTGCCCTTGGGCTGCCCACAGTGGTCCTGTGGCAGAGCTGCAGCATTGTGGAGACAGCCTTAATCAGCCCAACACAGGAAGTGAGTTGCTCTTGTGCTTGAGGTTATGTTTTGGTCAATCACCAAACCATTTTTGGTGAAGGATAAGTGGTGTCAAACACTGCTTGCCTGTATTGTAAACAGAGCCACAGGCTAAAGTGGGTAAATAACACTGACTGACAACAAATAGTGCTAAGCAGAGCCCATGGCCAGCTGAAGGTTGATGGTTTTCATGAAGAATCAACAAGGGATACTCAGATGCCATCTGTGTGCCCTGCCAACTGAGCAGAGCCATATGCATGTGCTCTACTACAAGATGAAGACCTTCAGTCTGGTTTAACAACTGATCTGGTGTAAACAAATCAGGTATGAGAGAAGGGCCACAAACTTGTTGACTTGAAGAAAGGAACGCATCTCCATGCTTTAATTTGTTATGAGGAAGAATGTCTCAGTTGGCAGGGGAGACTTGCTTTTTGGTGAAATGATGCCTCCTAGTTTATTTGCTTTGCTGTCTGCATTGCTGTGCTCAGCGTGACCTTATGGCCTGGGCTGCTGGGATTGATGAACTCTGTGTGCTCTCTTGTACTGGATGTAAACCCTTGAATCTTTCATGACACTAAAGGCAGAGATGTAGCGTAGTGCTTCCAAGTGTCAAGAAACCATTGGTGTGATGGATATTTATGCAGCAGTAGGGGTCAAAAGGATGTCTCCAGTAAGTGTGCACTTGTTAGATGAATTGAGTGTACTGAAGTCTGGGACCTGTTTAGGGGAAACTTGCACCCACAGCAGAGGTCAAAGTTCAAGGAAGTTTTGGAGCATAGGGATCTAGTTTTTCCTTAGCACAGGCTTCTCTTTTTCCTTTGCTTCCCCTAAAACTCCCAGACACACAGGAAATACTTCTACATTTATGTAGATGTCTTTGTCTGAGCTGCTCAAGCCTGATTTTGTGTTTAGTCTCTGTCATGAGCAAAGAGAAATAGGCAACTTTTGAACTTCTGAACTGCTGAACTTCTAAATCTGTTCAGAAGATCGGTGTTTTCTAATTGTGCTGACCAGGACTTACCTGGGACGAGTGTTGTGGTGACTTGGAGCTGCAAACTCTTGGTCTCCATCCTCTTGCTGTGCTGCTGGAATACAGCAGCTTTGTGTGTACCTTCACTCCTCTTTTTTTATTCTGAAAGAGGCATTCTGTGTCTCCAGTCTGTGAGGCTCACCTCATCCGGCAAGCACCTTTGTAAGTTATCTCTTCACTATCTCAATTCCTTGCTGTGGTATGCCTTTGTTTTTCCTATCCCTTTGCTAACTTGGATTGAAATGTCTGTCAGGTTCCAGAGTTCCTAAGCAGGGACAGAGCATGTTTGTGTGAACAGCTAAATTCCTCAGATACCTTCTTAGGTTGTTTTGTGGGTATTCCCACTTAAGCTTAGAAGTACGTTATTTTTCCTGCATGTACGATGAAATCATTGCTATTTATAATGTCAGATTTAGCATTCTTACTGTGTTTGTTTGGACTGAGAAATAATTGAAATTGATCTTCCTTCCTCAACAATCAAATTTACTCCTAACCATGAAGTTTTGGCATTAGATCAGACATAATTAATGGGGTTTGTAACGCAGTCTTGGCAGGTTTACCACTCTTCTCAATCACTCTGCCTTATTTTTTATGCATAGAAATTGGATATTTGTGTTTTTTTCTGGGGCACACATGTTCCATCTGATGCCAGTTTGCATGCAGTTTATTATGAATTGGCCTTAATCCTAATCTATGATCCCTTAGAGTTGCATAAAAATGATGGTTGTTTGCTTATAATCTGTTTAGTAATTTGTTATCCACCTCTGTTCATTCTGACATGTGAGGCTTTCATGTCTAACTTTTGTGAAGCCCTGCAGCATAAATGGAAGTTACTCTGATAGAATACATGCTGGCCAAACCAAAATATTTTGGGTCTTTCCCTCAGTGTTATAAATACACACTTTTAAAGTTCTTCTGATATTTTATTCTTTAAAAAATACATTTAAGTGGTGGTTATTTAATTATATTTAATTTAAATGGCTTTAATTTAGTTTAATTATTTGTTGTTTTTAAATTCTCATTGGATCATACCTAAAGGATCATACCTCTTTCAGACACAGTAGTGGCCCCATTTCATCACACACTTACCTGTGTTTGGGACAATAGCTGCTCTCAGAATTTAACAAAGCCATCACACATGTTCCACTGAGCCATGGGATTGATGCTGTTGAACAAGTAACACATTTAATTTGGAGTTTATATATCTTTTGCACACAGCGAGTAAACTGTCATTATTTGTGACTGAACAGTTTGATGTTTCAAACTAAATCAATGTAACTTAAATCCAAACTAAGAAAACCAATATAAAATAGAAGTGAATCATCACCCTAATCTCTTGACAGCATAGCTATACTCTGAGCTATAAAAGAATATTGCATTATTTTCCAGGCACACACTGAATATTGGAAGGGAAGGAGTTACTGAAAATGGAAGGTTTATTCTGTATCCTCAGTTGTAGGAAATGGGACTGTTGCTCCCTGTTCCTAGGTCTCAGATATTCAAGTGGAATCTAGGGGCTACTACGAAGGAAGGACTGGATATGACATGGCTTTGCATCTCAAGGCTCTATCACGTACAAAGATTACTGCTTCCTGTGAGAATTCAAGACCCCAAGATCTGGGGTTCTTCTAGGGCTAGAAACTTGCCTAGCATCCAGTCTCAGCAGTATCCTGGAATTAAGTGCTTAAGCTTGGCCAGACCTTTCTTATTTTCATTCTTGAATGCAGTATGCTTTCTGTGTGTAATACTCTACCACCCCATAACTGCTGGAACTTCATGCCTGTTAGGCGTGGCTGGGAGAGGCACAGCACACAGAATGTCCTCTGTTAATTGCTGAGTGTCTCTTTGGAGTAGTCCCTTACTGCCTGTAGAGGATGGCTTGAAGTAATCACCTACAGAGGAGTGCTGAAGCCAAGTTCCTTGTTAAAATTTTAGTTGGAAGGCATTGCAGTACTGCAGTAAGTGGCTATTGTGTTTCCTTGTATCTCTTTAGAAAAAGCAGTCTATCTTTTTTGAACATCATGTTTCAGGTAAAGACCAATGTAGCAATAACAAGATTTTTGATGGCAAAATTGTTTATTCTTCAGTCTGTCTTGCTATTTGTATGTGTGTGCATGTGTACATTTATGTAGTTGTTCTAGGCATCAGTTGTCTAAGAATACTGCAGAAAAAGAATATCTGCTTGAAATGGGGTTGTGTAAGCACAGCGTAGACTACAGAAATATTTTAGAAATATCTAAAACATTAGCACAAGAGCAAATAATAATAAGAAAAAACCTGCATTTGTGCACTCCATAAATCAGTCTGGTGTAAAATCTTTTGTCTGCATTCAACAGGATGAAGACCTTGACTGTTATTTTCTGCCAGCACTGTCCTGCCTTTCTGTGCCAATGCAGGAAGGGAATAGTGAGTTGAAAACAGGGAATGTGGACGAAAAACCTCAAACACAGGGTGATAAGAGCAAGCTATGAGAACACTGCAGGCTTACAGACAGCTCAGATGTTCAGAGATATTCTCATGGTCAGGCTAGCCACTGTCCCCTTGCCTCTGTGTCAGGGCTGCCTGGCATGGTCCTGGCTCTGTTGTCTGCCTTGCACTCCAGGATGATCTGCTCCCCACTCCAGCTGCTGGTGGGAACATGCCATTATTTCCACAGATTAAATGGATACATTTCCTTCCAGTGACACATACTGTAATCCAAACTGGTGGACCCCATGGGACTCCTGACCTGTCCTGCTGCCCAATTTCCTGCTGGGAAGTACTTGTCAGGGCTGACCTCTCTCCTGGCTTGCCACATGCATTCCATGTCTCCAAAGGCCCCATTTCTGGCTGCATTTAGTGAAGGTGGTGTTGGAAAAATACCCCCCAGATGGGGAATGGTTCACACCTCTGACTCAGGGACTTTTGTAGCATCAGCACAAGCCATTCGGTTTGGATGTTAGGGAATTTTGCTTGCACATAATCCTGTGAGATGAGAAGCTGAAGCTTTACCACCACAGTAGATTCTCCTTGGTATAATGATGTCAACTTTTTTCAGAAGAGGTGTTTATTACAGTTAATTAAGGGTCAGCAAAGCTGAGCAAAATGAAGCTATAGAAAGTGTAAAGTCAAGTGCCATTTGGCTTAGTATCACAGTATCACAGTAATGATAAGGTTGGAAGAGACCTTAAATATCATCCAGTCCGACCTAAATCCAAATAAACCCAGTAAACCTAACGTCTGACATCTAGATCATGCCACTCAGCACTTCATCCAGACTAGCCTTGAACACCTCCAGAGATGGTGACTCAACCACCTCCTTGGGCAGCCCATTCCAAAATCGGATCACTCTTTCAGTGAAAAACCTTTTCCTAATGTCAAGTCTAAACCTCCCATGATGGAGCTTAAGACTGTGACCCCTTGTCCTGTCTCCAGTGTCCAGGGAGAAAAGACTGACCTCCGTCTGACTACAGCCACCTTTTAGGTAGTTATAGACAGCAGTAAGGTCACCCCTGAGCATCCCCTTTTCCAGGCTAAACAGACCCAACTCCATCAGCCTCTCCTTGTAGGGCTTAGCTTCCAGGCCCTTTACCAACCTAGTTGCTCTTCTCTGGACTTGTTCCAGCACCTCAGAATCCTTCCTAAACTGAGGGGCCCAGAACTGAACACAATACTCCAGGTGTGGTCTAACCAGTGCTGAATACAGGGGGAGGATAACCTCCCTTGTCCTGCTGGCCACACCATTCTTGATGCAGGCCAGGATGCCATTAGCC
>VZRI01000934.1:79128-98607 GCA_013397515.1 Upupa epops | reverse complement strand
TTAAAAATCTTTTTTCTTTTCAAATATTTTTTCCCTTTTCACCTTTTAAAATTTTAAATAATTTCCCACATCTTTTTCATTTTGAATCTTTTTAGTTTTTACACATTTTTTCTTTCAAAGAAAACTTTTCTCGCCTCTTTTTTCTTTTAAAATCTTTCCCCCCTCTGTTTTCTTTTTTACAATTTTTTTTCTTTTAATCCTTTCTCCCAATTTTTACCTTTTTTATGTTTTGATCTTTCTTTATTTTTCCCCTTTTATCTTTTTCTTATTCTTTCTTAGCTTCCCCCTCTTTTTCCTTTTAAAAATATTTTCCTTCTTTACCTTTTTTTAAAAATATATTTTACTTTCTTTTTTTCTTTTAAAATCTTTCTTCTTTCCTCCTTTTCTTTCTTTTTTTCTTAAATCCTTTTGCCCTTTTTCCTTTCTCAAACCCTTTTCCTATATTTTCTGTAATACTTCTCTCCTTATTTTGCTCTTCCCCACTTTCCCCTCATTTTTTTCCCCCGTTCAAGTTTCGGGAATTTTTTTTCTTGAATTAAATAATTATCCCCCCGCAGCAGCAATTTGTACCAGAAGGAGCTGCAGAACGGCGAGAGGGGAGGCGAATCCCCCCTCCCCGCGCCTCCCCGCCTCCCGCGCAAGCTCTGCTCCCCTCCGCGCAACTCATCCCTCCTCCACGGACTTAAAACCTGTCTGGGAACTGAAAACAAATGAAACCCTAAACAAATCCCAATAACTCGCCCTTTTTTCCTGCTGTGTGAACTGCGCGGCAGTGGGAGATGAGATGAGATGCGCCGGCGCGCAGCTGCTGCGCGGGCCGGTCCCGAGTTCACTCCGCAGTTTGGGCTCCGCTCGGAGTTTCTCGGGCCCGCGGGGGCGGGTCCTCCCCCCGCACAAAAGGGGGTTGAAAGTCTATTTTCCACTTGGCTGCATTGAAATACCCCGCGCGGGCACCCGCGGATCCTGAGCCCCCATCTCCCCCCCGCGGATGCTACGCGCCCGCGGGCTTTGCGCGGCCACAATCCCGCAAGAGGCTGCGGGGAAAGAGGGGGGGACAAAATTGCGTGAAACCCCACAGAAACTAGAGCCTAAAAATGGAGCGAGTGCATCGGCACAGGGCTTGAACGACTTCTATTTTTATTTTCGTTTGAACTGCCGTTTATATTTTCATTTTTTAATTTGTAAATTTAACTGCTCTTCTTTTTATTCATGATGATTTCTTTTTATTACTGTATTGGTGTCTTTTTGAAATGTATTTATTACTTTTCTTTTTACTTGCCCTTACTTTTATTTTTTTAGCCTTCCTTTTCTTATTTTCACTGTTATTTTCATGAACAATTTCTGTTTAATGAACATTATCTATTTACTTGGTATTTTCCTTTTTATCTAGTTTATGGCACTGACTTGTTCATTCTTTGACCTCTCGGTTTGGGTCTATTTAATGCTATTTATTTATTTGCTTCTTTATTTATTCGTTTCAGTTTTATTCTCTTAATGTCATTTATTCATCGATTTGGTTATTTCTATGTTCATTATTTTACTTTTAGGGGCTGTTTTTGTTTCCTTAGTGTTAATGATTGATCTGGTTCTTTATTATTTTACTTTTAATCATTTTTTTTTCTTCTTGAATGTGAAGGAAAGAAAAAAAAATAGATCTATAGTTAAAATACACATTTATATTTAAAAAAACCCCAGATAATAAGGAGTGGTTGGATGCAGAGCCCAGCACTCCCGTGGAGGGATTGGGATGTGGATGGGAAGGGGAAAAGGAAGAGGAAGGGAAGGGGAAAACGATGAGGAAGGGCAAGGGGACCAGGGGGTGCTCAGACGTGGAAGCTGTGCCCGGCTCGGGACCAGTTGTAGAGTTGAATTTAAATCCATTTCTTATAATTTAATTCAATTTAATGCCACTTTGATTTTGAATCCCCCACTGTTTCGTTGCCCTCCGGCCCTGCCCTCTCTCACCCCTCTCTGGCTGTGGGGCCGACATTATGTTTCGTGTGGAATCTCGTGCTGTTATCATCTTCTGGGAGAACAAAACGGGAAAGAATTCCCAATAAACCCCCCAAAATCCCAAACACCAGCCTGGAACTGGCTGCTCATTGTGGGAATTCCACCCGTGGCATCACCCCTTTG
This sequence comes from Upupa epops, assembly GCA_013397515.1. Classification (NCBI taxonomy): domain Eukaryota; kingdom Metazoa; phylum Chordata; class Aves; order Bucerotiformes; family Upupidae; genus Upupa; species Upupa epops. Next base: position 96,471 of record VZRI01000934.1, on the reverse strand, counting down.
ATTTGGGGTGGCCCTTTTTGCCGGGGGGTAGGGAGCTGCTTTGATTTGGGAGATAAATTGCCCTCTTGGAAAGTGATACATGTAAAAAATGGTATATTTATAAAAACTACTAATAATACCACATACATTTATAAATGGATTTATTTAATTTTCCACAACCACCTCCCCACAGAGGTTTTCCAGTCCCAGTTTGGGATCCCCTCAAGATTCTCTGGCTGCTCCAAAGGGAATTGGGGAAGCTGCTCCCAATCCAAACCTCAAACCCATCGTCACGTTTCTTCTTCCCTCCCACCTCTCCCAGGCCTGTTCCCACCTCCAGGAGCATCCACGCAGGGAATAAAACACAGAATCAACTCCCACCCCAGGTGACTTCCTTGCTCATAGTATTCCCAGTTTATTAAGAGGAAAACTTTATCCCCTGCATCCCGCAGAGGAGCAGCCTGGAATCCCAATGGAATTCCAGCTGCCAGGAGCTGTGGATGGAGAGGGAAGGGAGAGAAAAGACATTCTTCTCTTTTAACCAAAGAGCTGCAGAATGTACCAGTGTGGTTGGAGTGGGCAGAGCTGGGTAGGGGGGGTCCTAAACTGGGATGGGGGGGTGCTGGTAGGGGAAATGGGGGCATCACTCCCATTTAAAACACAACACTGAGGGTTTTCCAAGGAGCAAATGGAGAAGACATGAAACAAAGGGAGAAGGGGGCAGAATAAGGGCCAAAAATTGCTCTTGGGGTTGGTTGGAGTTGTGGGTCACCTCCAGGGATGGGGTCCAGCCCCAGCCATGGGCATCCCGCAGACCCAGCCATCAGCATCCCCCAACCCTGGCCACTGCTCAGGGCTGGATCCAGCTCATAGCTGAGGCAGGAGCAATCCCAGCAACCCCCCCTATCCTGAGTCTTGTTAATCTGTAACTCGTCAGCGTCCAGCATCAAAGGGCAGACTGTGGAAAGTCCTGCTGCAGGGCTGGGAGCGAGGCCACGGGGCAGAGATCTGAAAGGTTGACCAGACTTCAAAGTGCTGGATGGTTCCTCCTCACCTCTCCCAGCTGTTCTTTCCATGTATGTAGCTCCTTCCTCTGCCTGGGGTTCTTCTCATCATGGAGAAACGGGATGTATTTGAGGCTGGGGAGCTAAGAAGATCCAAACCCACTGGCTTCCCCTTCCCTGCATCTTCATACTTTTTTTTTTTCATTTTATTTGGGCCAAGGATACATTGGACGGGAATCAACAGACCCCTACATGAGGTAGGGGGCTTCAGCAGCTTCTCCTCACCACCCTCAATGTCCGTTTTATAAGGTGGCCATATCAACAGGTCCATTGATGTTGGGTGGGGCGGAAGGAGAGAGGGAGGGATGGATGGATGGATGGATGGATGGATGGATGGATGGATGCATGGATGCATGGATGCATGGATGCATGGATGCATGGAGATGACACAATGATAGTAGATATCTACCTTGAGATGGATGGGTGGGAGATATATTGAATCTATGGAGTCATGCTTGATATTGCATGAGAAGCCACTCAGGTGGTACATCCACCATGGACCACCCACCTAGGGGCTATGGTGAGGTACAGATGACACTCAACCTGGGAATGGGAAGCCAGCCAGGTCACATAGCTATGTGTGAGAAGAGGTCAACCCAGCATGGGAGGATGCTGCTGATCCCACCTACACAATGGTCACATTGGCTTTTCCATGGGGACTCTGTCTACCCCACCACTCCTGCATGGCCTGACTGCTGTGGTGGTCACAGATGTGAAGTGTCCTGATGGGCTTCCAACATACTCAAAAGGTAAAAGATCCTGAAGACCATTGGTGTGGACACAACTGTGGCTTTCGTGGTTGCACCCAGGTGTCATCAACAAAAATATTGCCTTTGTAAAGCAAGGAAGACCCCCAGCTCCTAAAGGGATCATCCTAAAGCCTTGAAACATCTCAAGCTGATCATTCAGGTTGCCATAGTCTTGACCATTGGTGGTAATGCCCATCCTACTCCCAGCAAGGTGGTCCCACAGGGCTACTCTTCTGGGGAATCTCATTGCAACTCTTTAGTTGAAAGTGATAAGTGATGTGCAGAGGTTGGCCACTTGGAGACCTTTTTTCTGACCTTATTCATGACCTTGGGGACTCAGTGTCCCCATTTGCCCCCGGGTTGAGAGGAGTGATGAGCTGGATCACCCACACTGGGGATTGTGGAGAAGAGCAGCATTGTAACACATGGGTTTGGGGCATCTCTGCATCTCCTGCTTGTCAGAGCAGTTCTGGTAGCACAGGGTCACTGAGCTGGAACGACCATAGCCTGGCTAGGAGCACACCTGTCTCTCATCTCTGATCCTAGCCTTTAAACCTCCACAGGATGCATCCTCCTGATGATGTTCCTGATGGTTGACACCGCTGTCAGCAGGAAGAATTGCTCAGCCGCTGTGTTTGGGTGCAGTCAGCCTTCCCCACTGGGTTTGGGGGTCTCCCAGCTCATGTCCTAGCACGTCCCTCCCTCTGAAGCTGTAGGGTTTCACCGTTGGAAATGTTTTTTCATGCACCATAGGGTCATTGTTGCAGTAAAAAAGTCTTTCTAGGAGAACTGGGGAAATTTTGACACAGGAAATTGTTCCACCAGCTCCAGGGAGGGCTTGGGTTCTCCCTCGGGTAGCACCACAGGGAGGCACTCACGTCAGACCCTCTCTGGGATTACACCAGCTCTGCTTCCAGAAAGGAAGTTTCTCCACAAGATTGAGCCAAAGAAATCACAGGGAGAGGTGTTGTTTCAGTTAGGGGGCTGGAAGTGTCCCCCAAAACCCCACAGAGAATCCACAGTGCTGTTTTAGGAGAGATAGTGAGACAGATCCTCCTCACCTTCACAATACTTTGAGAAATGGCAGCAGGATGGTGTTTCCACTACTTACGTGAAATTTATGAACCTGGCAGATTCTCCTTCCAGCGCTCCCAGACCTCATCAGTGAGGGCAGGAAGCTGGGAGCACCTTGGAATGGGGGGTTTAAATCCAGTTGTGGGGTGAAGCTATCCCCATCCCACCCCAGACATCAATTGCAGGGTGCTGCTGGCCTGGTTGGGTGCTCCTGGATTAGTTGAGTGCTATTGGGTTGGTTGGGTGCTGTTGGGCTGGTTGGGTGCTGCTAGGTCAGTTGGATGCTGTTGGGTTGTTGGGTGCTGCTGAATTGGTTAGGTGCTGGTGGGTTGTTTGGGTGCTGCTGGGCTGGCTGGGTGTTCTGGGTTAGTTGGGTGTTCTGGGCTCCTCCACTTCCCATTTCTCTGAACTAAGGGATCTCCCTCCCACTTCACTTCATGAAGCGGTCAGAGCAAGGACCAGGGGTGACTCCTGGGTTTGTGTTGCCCAGGTGCCAGCAGAGCAGCAAAGCTGGGCTGTTTCCGGATGAGGTGCTTAGGTGCTTCCAACAGTGCCAGGCTCCAGGAGGAAAATAGGCAGGAAAGCGGCTTCGCGGCAGTTTTTTATTGTGTTAATAAGTTTGGCGTCTATAAGCAACATATGTAAATGCCTGAGATACTGTCTTGATGCCATTTAACATTATGTTGCGGAGGTGAGCGGGAGCCAAGTCTGCAGCATTTCCACTAATATGAGCGGAGCTGCCAATTCGGGAGGGATTTTTTTTTCCCCTTCTTTTTAATAGTTTTTTCTCCTTTTTTACAGTTTCCTTCTTTTTTCCCCCCCGTCTTCTTTCCTTCCCTTCTTTTTATTTTTCCTATATTTTCTATTTTTTCCTTCTTTTCTATTTTTTCCTTGTTCTGCCTCTTTTTTACTTTTCCTTTTATTTATTTCCTTCCTTTTAATTTTTCTTCTTTTTTCTTTTTTTTATTCCCCCTTCTTATTTTTTCCTTCTTTTTAGTTTTGCTTTTCTATTTGTTCCTTCTTTTTCATTGTACTTTTTCCCCTTTTTTATACTTTCCTTTAATATTTTTCCTTCTTCTTTTTCTTTTTTCCTCATTATTTTTACTTCTTTTCCTTATTTTTTCTTCTTTCTCCCTTCTTTCATTTTTATCTTCTTCTATTTGCCTTCATTTTTTTCTCCATTTTATAGTTTCCTTATCTTTTCCTTCTTTTTAATTGTTTTCCTTATTTTTCCTTCTTTTTCTTCTTTTTTTCTTATTTATTTTCCCCTTCTTTAAATTTTATCCCTCTTTTAATATTTTTCCTTCTTTTTTTCCTTTTTTATCCTTTTATGTTTTTTCCTTGTTATTTATTTTCCCTTTCTCTTTAAAAAAAGTGTAAATACTTTCAAGCAACCTGCCCACCCCAAAAACGACGACTTAGTTCCTCCAATCTCCTGGGCAATATCGCATTTGTTTAGCTCAGGGGCAGCAGCTCCAATCACCAGCGCTGGGATGGAAATTCCCATCTCCCTGGGTATCCCGATTTGCACCGATGACGATAGGGTGAGGAAAAAGAGCAGAGCCCCTGCCAACCGCAGTCGTGGCTGTTGGGTGCTGGCAGTGCCAATATCTCTGCGTTTCCCCGCTCTTCCCTGGCACGGGGTGGGGACAGAAAAGAAAAGACAAGGATAAAAAAAAAAGAAATAAAAAAAAACCCCAGAAATGAAATATAAAATCCCGTGAGTTGCTGCCGTTCCGTTAATTTATGTTGAATGGCTGGTTCCTTGCAGTCATATGGATGGCAGCCTCCCAGCCATTATTAGTGTAAACAGATTTGTGAGCAGTATATTTAGCTGCTCCATATTGCTTTTAGGAAATGTGCACATTTCCATGGCGTCGACTCAGAGAGGGCCATACCCTGCCACCGCTCCGCAGGTGGGGACGGTGCCATGCGCAGGCGCCCCAGCTCCAGGCCTCTTCTTCCTCACCAAGAGGTTTCAGCTGCCCTTGGAGGTCCCATCTGCACAAAAAAACCAACTGCCCTGGGAAATTGTGGGGTTGCTGGTAGAGATGATCTATGCTTGGCCCTACAGGCCACAGAGAGACCCAGATCATGGGTGATGGAGGGGTATTGCAGCACTGGAAGGTTACCTGGCGTGGGTTCCCAGTGTCGTTTTGGTGCTCTGGAACACCTACTTGTGCCCTGGAGCTCTGTAGGGTCTCACCAGCACATACATGGCACGAGCTGTTGCTTAAGCACTGTTGAGGGTGAATCCCCATGGGATCAACTGCTTGTGCTGCCAGGGATGGACAGTCAAGCAGGAACCATGTGGGGATGCAGGTGACAGGTCCACCAGGCATATGAGGATGCAGGTGGTACATCCATCCATGGACCACACCAGGATGCAGCTAACATGTCTACCCAGGACCTTGCCAGGATGCGGATGGCACATCCACCCATGGACTGCTCTGGGATGCAGCTGACGTGTCCACCAGCCATATGAAGATGCGGTTAACATGTCCTCCAGCTGTACCAAGATGCAGGGTACATGTCCACCCATGGACCACTCTGGAATGCAGGTGACAGGTCCACCAGCGGTACCAGAATGCAGGTGAAATGTTCACCCATGGACCACTCTGGGATGCAGTTGACGTGTCCATCAGCCACATCAGGTTACAGGTGACACATCCATCAGCAGGCACGGGATACAGCAGGCACAGGGCACAGCAACCATATCCCTGCCCCACAGGCCCAGATCCAGACCCCCACTCCCTTCCATCTCCCTGAGCACCCAGTTTAAGAAAAGTCACTGCCAATCTCAAGAGGGTTTGAGGCCAAAATGTAAATTCATCTAAAACAAAATCCCATGGGTTCCAACAGATTTTTGGGGTGAGAGATCCCAGCCAATTGGCACTGCCAGGAGCCCTCCAGACCCCACGGGTGGTTCCCACTTGCTGGGACAACATGGAGTGTGGGTGACGCTCTTCCATCAAGGAACTGGGAGCTGGATACAGCTCCCCTTTTGCTTTTTGCTATTTTAATTTTTCCTGCTGGTTTGCTTTGCCCCAAAAATAGCTGCGGTGAGTGAGTGCGGGCTGGCATGGGCTGGCACAGAGTGTCGCCAGCTTCTAGCCGCACGGTGCTGAAAGGATTTGGCCAACAGCTCACCATGGCTACCCAGCGTGGGGAGAAGTATGTGCGCTCCAGTGGGGGGAGGCTGCCGGCCCCTTTTATGGAGGAGAAAGCTGCAACATGAGGGGTTCCTGTTGTTGGATGTCACCATGTCCCTCCCGCCAGCGTGAAAAATCAATTAGGAAGAATTAGCGCCATGGCACCCGGGGGAACTACTATGGGCCTCATCATGGGGTCACCCTGGGGAAGGTGGCAGTGTGTCGCCCCTTCCTCAGCCAGTCCCATTATGACCCCAAAGACATGATGCACAAACAGCCAAATCCATCCCAGGGCAGTGATTTCCAGAGTGGACACCCAGTTGTGCCCCAGGATGCTGCGTCCCACCCCACAGCTCTCTGCATCGAGGTTTGGCTGGAGCACAGACCCCAAGACCCTACTGGAGTCCATCCCAGTGTCTCCAGGACTGGAAGCAGTTTAGTGGGAGAGTTTCTCGTCCTGTGCTGCCGCTTCCCTCTTTCCCCGTGTGTCTGTGTGTGTAAATAAGAAAGGGGAGAGGAAAAAAAAATCCCAAACTCTGATTAAAACCCCTTTTTTTTATTCACCTGCCCATCTTTCCTGTGTCTCCATCTCCCCCTTCTATCCAAACTCATAATTAATCGCTCAAGGCAAAAGTAATGAATGTTAATTGGCCATCTGTACAAAGACTAATTAAAATCTACCATGCTGGGGATTAAAACATACCTATAGCAACTGCCTGAATTGAGATGGGGACAGAGGAGAGATTGAGAAAACAGCTGAAAGGCTGCGGCAAAACGCAGCCGCGCTGAGGTGTGAGATGAGCTGCAGCTCAGGGAGCTGAGATGCTTCATTATTGCATTAAAAAAAAAAACCCCAAACCCAAAATAAAAAGGAAAAAAAAAGGGGGTGGGGGAAGAAAACTTCGGAGCTGAGCCGGGAGATGATGGTGGTTTTAATGGGAAGAAAGGCAGCGGGAGATTTCAAAGGCAGAGTAACCCCCCCACGTACAGTCCACTGCCACCCCGTAACACTTGAGGTTTGGTTTGGATGAGGATAAGAGCCACCTGCGTCTCTCCCTGCTGGGGGAAAAAAGAGGTTTTGTGGTGGTTTTTGGCTTTTCTGGATGCGAAGAAGCTGCTGGGCTGGAGAAAGGGGGAAAGGACGGTTATGGGATGATGGGTACCATACGACTAGCATTGCCGGGCGGCCGCGTGCCAGGGGCTGTGTGCCGGGGGCTACAGCCTATGCTGCCCTGAAGCTGCCCCGCTCCCTTCTTTGTCCTAAATCCTGGGCTTTTCAGGCCGGCTGCCTCTTTGTTGGGTTTAGGAGCTGGAGGAATAGAGCAAGAGGGCTAAGCCAGTGCTAATTATCCACCGGGCTGCTCCTCCTCCTTCTCACTATGGCCCCACCACCACCCCCTGGCCCTCCCTGTGCTGATGGATCCAGAGCTTGGATCCATTCCACCCAGTCAAGGGGTCCCCTCCAGTGCTGGTGACACAGGAGAGTGCCCTGGGGGGTGGAGGTCACCCAGGGTGTGGGGGATTGATTGGAGGGTGGCAGGAGGCTGGACCTCCTCTCCCACCGGGTTTCCCCAGGCTCAGGGGAGCTCTGACAGGAGCAAAATATCATTCCCAAACAAAAATGAAGCAAAAAGCGGTTTTCCTCCATCCAGAGCTGGGGGTGGGTTTGAGCTCAAAATCACCCACCTGCAGCTCCACTACCTCATGTCCTTCAGCAGCTCCAGGCCTGCCCCCATTGCCCACATGCACCAGCTCCAAAACAACCCCATTAATCTTTTCATCCCCATCTTCCACTCTGGGACAAACCAGTGATATCCCTACAGCCCTGCCATGCCTGGGGCTTTCTGGAATTTGCAATTGGGCATCCTCATCCACCCCACCAGGCTCCACAAACTCTGCTCCGTCGCAGCATTGCTGAAAGCACCCGGGCTCAGCTCTGCTCTTGTTTTCTCAGGTTCCGCTGTGTTTACTCCCAACACGAGTGACCGCCGTGGCCCTATTACGGGAGCGGCTGACAGCTCGGCTGACAAGTGTGCTCGCGGCAGGAATGTGAATGTGGTTCCCAGCCCTGCCACGACGCCTCGGCTGCAGCTTTCGCCGGCGCTGGCACCAGTAGGATGAGGCCATGCTGCTGGTGGAGCAATGGGGTGGCCCTAAGGAACAGGGTGCTTTGGGCAGAACAAGAGGAAACGGCCTCAAGTTGTGCCAGGGGTCGTTAGGCTGGATATCAGGAAAAAAATGGTTTGCTGACAGAGTGGTCAGGGATTGGAACAGGCTGCCCAGGGAGGGGGTGGTGTCACCGTTCCTGGAGAGGTTAAAACAATGAGTAGATGTGGCACTAGGGAACAGGGTTTAGTGGGGATGGTGGGGTGGGGCTGATGGTTGGATTGGATGATCTTGGAGGTCTCTTCCAACTTTAAAGATTCAGTGATCCTGTGATCCCGTTTCAGGTGGTGCTGCAGGTGATGGATGCAGTGGGGTTTGCTCAGCCTTTCTGGTCTACACTCAATACTGAGGGGTCTCCCAGTATCTTTAGGAGGAAATTCCTCCCTGTGAGGATGCTGAGGCACTGGAACAGGGAAGTTATGGCTGCCCCATCCGTGAGAGTATTCAAAGCCAGGTTGGATGGGTCTCTGGGCAACCTGGTCTGATGAGAGGTGTCCCTACTCATGGCAGGGGGTTGAAAATGGATGATCTCAGAGGTCCTTTCCAACCTAAACCACTTTGTGATTATAATGGGAAGGAGAGATATCCACCAGGATCATTGGGTGCTTGGGGAGGGTTTTGCTGTGGGTACAGGGGGAGGAGGACGGGCTGCAGGATGGGCTGTGGAGGACAAGGAGGAGAGATGTGCTGGTCTGAACCAGTCACTTTGCTGAAGGAAAGGGGCCATGGAGCAGTGGGTGTCAGGAATGGCAAGAGCTACAGGAGCAGCTCAGTCATAACCTGCCTCTGGCTCAGCACAGGATACTCAGAGAAAGAGTCTTGAAATGTGCCTGGATGCATCCCATAGTGACCACTAGGACAAAGTCTGGCTTTTGGAAGCAGTAAAAGGAAAGAACAAGGAAAATCTCCTATTTCTGGCTTGGGATGGAGGTGACTGTTGCAGGGCAGGACACAGTTTGATCACTGATGAATTTGGTGGGTGTGGGACAATGGTGTTGAAGCCAGGGATCACACGCTGGTCCCAGCCCAGTGATCCCAAGGCTGTTTCCACACTGGGTGAAGATGGTTTAATTAATCACAGATCATTTCTGCAATGTCCCCCCATTAACCTCCATAGCAGAGTAAATAATAACTCATTAAAGGCATTTGAGGCTCGCAGGAACAGGACAGTTTACCAGCAAACCCACTGCTCTTTGGCTTTAAACTGGGTTAATCTCTCATCTCTCCTTGCTGGACCAGTGGGTTCCTTGTTACACATTAAACGGCTGCTGCAGGGGACTATCTCCTCACTCACTGCTAAGACCAAGGAAAATGGGACAGCAGACTGGGGAGAAGAATAAAAGCAGCACAGGAGGCTGAAGGTGAGGAGTGTGAAGAGTTATAGGCAGGAGGGTGCATGATTCCATCTTGGTAGGAGTTGATGAGAGCCTTGTAAGCTCAGCAGAATGATGTTTGTTGTTCTAACCCTTTTGAACATCCACCAAATCCCAGCCATGGCTCTGGGAAGACCTTGCAAAAACACACCACAAAGCCCTTGGCCTGAGGCAGAGGGAGGTGGGAGGTTTTGCGATGGATCCAATGTCTTCACAGGCATTTCAGGGGTCTCTGTATGCAGGAAGGTCCCTGAGTGGGAAGTGTGGGCACCTTCAGACCTTTACTCCCATCCAGGAGCTCATTTACCTTTGGCCACTTGGCTGGAGAAAGAGGATTGTTTGTGAGTGAGGAGCTCAGTGGACACAGGGCATACTGGCCAAAAGGACTCTACTCAGCATTTCTGGCCACCAGAGGGGCAAATAAAGGTCTTCTTCTCCCCTCTGCTGAGAAACCCTTAATAAAGGGCAGAGGAACGTGGCTGCAGCCTCTCACCCCACTGAGCCAGGGGCCAGCCCCAGGTCAGCAGTTGAGATTTGAGAGGTCACTGGGTACATGATGGTTTTAATTTGGGAGGATTTGAGGGGGATTTGAGAGGCTTGCCACTGTCCCAGGGACCTAGTTAGACTGGTGGAAACAAAACTCCAGCAGTGACTTTGACTCCTTTCATAATGCAGTTGCCTGCATTTCACCAGGGGCACAAAGAGCACAGTGTCTCCCTGGTGTGAGGAGGGGGCTGGGGTAGGTCACCTGGGGAGCTGGGGCCAGTTGCTCTAGTGTTGCCAGTCTTAACACACTTCAGCAGCTCAAGAGTCTTCTTCCCCTCTGCTCTGCCCTGGTGAGGCCACATCTGGCTCATGGGGCCCAGTTCTGGGCTCTCCAGGTCAAGAAAGAGCTACTGGAAAGAGTCCATTGGTGTCTGTGGAGGTGCTGAAGAACATCTCTGTGTCGAGGAAAAGCTGAGAGAGAGCCCTGGGGATGTTCAGATGGAGCAGGGCAGACTGAGAGGGACCTGATCAATGCTGAGCAATCGCTAAAGGGTGGGGACAGGAGAATNCTGCCCTGGTGAGGCCACATCTGGCTCATGGGGCCCAGTTCTGGGCTCTCCAGGTCAAGAAAGAGCTACTGGAAAGAGTCCATTGGTGTCTGTGGAGGTGCTGAAGAACATCTCTGTGTCGAGGAAAAGCTGAGAGAGAGCCCTGGGGATGTTCAGATGGAGCAGGGCAGACTGAGAGGGACCTGATCAATGCTGAGCAATCGCTAAAGGGTGGGGACAGGAGAATGGGGCAGGAGGATGGAGCCAGACTCTGCTCAGCGGTGCCCAGTGACAGGACAAGGGACAATGCGAACAAATTGGAACCTGGTAAGCTACACTCGAACTTCCATGAGGAGAAACTTCTCGACTTTGAGAGTGGAACAGGCTGCCCAGAGAGGTTGTGGAGTCTCCTGCTCTGAAAAGATCCCAACCCCCCCCTGTACACATCCTGGGCAACCTGTTCTGGGTGACCCTGCTGGAGCAGGGGCATTTGACTGGGTGATCCCCAGAAGTCCCTTCCAACTGCACCAGTTTGGGATCCTGGGATTCCTTTCCAGCCCCAAACTAATCTCAAGGCCATTGCAGTGTTTCCTGAGGCCATTTGTAGGGTTGTCACATGGGGATGCACCTGCATATGTAATGCTCCCACTTTGCCTGCTCCATTTCCCTTGGCTCGGGCAGACATCCCACTCCCCAGCACCCTCCCAGTACAGAACTCACTGCAGCAGTGCATCTGTCCCACATTTTGTACCTCCTCAGCAGAAAGTAAATCACTGTTCTTTCATATATGTGAACTCCAAGCAAGCTGGCGGGACAGGCTGTCCTATGGGAACCCTCTCAGTGGGGCAGGACAGCCGTTCCTAGGATTGAGGAGATAACCAGCTCCTTTCAGGATGGCTCCCAACATCTGTGGGTTCATCTTTACCCCATGAGAAAGCTGGAATATTGGGGATCTCCTAGGACTTGGCACGTTAAGCCAGGTCAGCTCCAACCTCTGAAGTTAGGAGACCTCAACATTTCTTTTTCTTCTTTTAAAATGCCTTTCTGTTGTTTTGTCTTTAGCTGACTCTCTGGTATACTCCCATCGCTCCAGGACATGGAATCTGGGTGAAATAAAATTAATATTAAAAAAATTGAATTAATAGCAGCAAAAACTCAGTAGTAAAGAAAAATCCTGGAAGGCTGAGGTTGCTCCACCCCACCAGCCCGTTGCTTCCCCAGACTCCACAAGCGCTGGCTGACGGCTGTTCCCTGGTGTTGGATCGCCCTCAGCTGGTCACAGAAAATGCTGGAGAAGAGGAGGAAACGATTTCAATTCGTTTAGGCATTGAAGCTCGCAGCACCTCTGGGTGCACAGGGATTGTTGCGATCTATGGGGTGTAGGAGCTGCGTCCTCTCCCTGGACAAGCGGGTGCTGGTACCCAGGGGATGCCCTTAGGGGATCAGGGATGCTTCTGCCTGGGCAGCATCAGTACAGCCAGCAGGACCAGTGCAGGGATTGTCCCTTTGGAGTAGGCAATGAGGAGGCCCCACATCAAATCCTGAGGTCAGTTCTGGACCCCTCAGTCAGTGCCATAAGGACACTGAGGGGCTGGACTGCATCTAAAGAAGGGCAATGGAGCTAGAGAAGGGGCTGGAGCACAAGTACTCTGAGGAGTGTCTGAGACAACTGCGGAGGGGAGGTTAACTGGAGTAAAGGAAGGCTCAGGGGAGACCTTCTCACTCTCCACAACTCCCTGAACTGTGGGGAAGTGGGGGTTGGTCTCTTCTTCTGAGGAACAAGCAAAAGGATAAGACAAAACAGCCTTTGACCTGACTGTGCCAGGGGAGGTCTATGTTTTCCCTGAGGAACAATTTCTTCTGCAAGAGGGTTGTTCAGGTCTGACGGAGAGTGGAGTCTTTGTCCCTGTAGGGTTTGTAAAGCTGTGAAGATGAGGGGTGAGGGACAGGGGTTAGTGGAGACCTGGCAGTGCTGGTGATTAGTTGCTGAACTCAAACAGCTTAAAGGTCCTTCCCAACCAGTGATTCTGTGAGGAGAGCACACGCATCACACACTCAGTGGGTCCAAGGAGACAAGCTCTAAAAACGAAAACATCCAGGAGACAGCCTGAAGCACGAAGTGTGGAGTGGCCATGCTGAAGACAAATTCATTCCACTGAGTTTCTTGTGGTTGCTTAACCACTAAAATTCACTTAGTATCTTCTTGATGTTGGTGACGGGTCTCATCTTCAAGCAGTTGTAGAGGTCCCTGGTTGAAGGGACAGGAACAAGCAAGACATCAGCACTTGCCTATGTCAAGTCACCATGCCCTGCCTACATCTTCTCTTGGGAAAGAGGTTTATGTTGGAGAAGTGGTTGGTTTCAAGTGGCACCTCTGTGATACTACAACCGCTGAAGCAGATGCTCCAAGACAGAGCTGCTGCTGAACCTCAACCACTGGGGGGTGATCAGACCTCAACATGGTTGAAACTCACCTTTCCCCTTGGCTTCTTATGCGTTTTACCATAAAGAATCAACTGGCATGTCCCACCTAGCTGGTACCATGTTGCTTTTGTGCACAAGGCAGCCCAATCTCACCTCCTCCTGCAATTTGGGTCTCCTTGAGCCTTTCTGGAAGGATACTTTCACATCCAGCCCAGCCTTGAGACTGTGATCCTGTAAGTGCAGAACCAGGATCACCAGCTCTGAGCACTAGTGTTCTTTTTGACAGGAAGGTAGATCCCTGCAAACATTTCTGCCCAAGAGAGGATGGGTAAAGCCCATATGGATGCAGGGTGAGGAGATGGGGGTTCCAGGATTCACACCCCACCTTAACTACCAGCAGGCATGAAACTATGGGAAAACCACCAGTGCGATGAGGGCAGGGATGGTTTGTTAATAATGAGTTTTGGAGGCATAAAGGGAACATGAAACCAAACATCTGCCAAACATCTTGGAACAGGTTGCCCAGGGAGGTGCTGGAGTCGCTGTCCCTGGAGGTGTTCAAAAACTGTAGATGTGGCACTAGGGCAGGCATATGGTTTAGTGGATATGGGGGGTTGATGGTTGGACTTGATGATCTTGGAGCTCTCTTCCAACCTTGATAATTCTATTCTATGATCAGAGCAGGAAAGAAAAGGTTATGTGACCTTGGCATGACCAAGTTAACACACAATTAATGAATGGACTCAGAGAGGGAGGAACACAGCTCCAGGAAAACATGAAGGCAGAGCTTAATCCTCTTCCCACCCTCTCCCAAATTTATCCACTCCAATAGGTACAGCAGAAGACTCAGACAAGACATGAAACTTTTAATGATTGCAGATCCAGAGGGACAACATCTGAACTACACAGAGCACAGCAAGAACCTGGGGCTGTGTTTCAATGAAATCCACCCTGTGCTGTGTTTGTGCATGGGTTTCCTCAAGCTGGTGATCCCTGAATTGACATCTCACCCACTAGCCACCTCCTGTCCTGGTGATTTACGGCCTTTGGGCAAAAGCCACAGGGACAGGCTTTGGTCCATGTCTTAATGCACAAAAACTCGCACAGAGATGACCCCAGAACTCCTGGAGAATCTGGACAAGCCACTGGGCAAACAAAGAAGGAGAATCAGGACACAGGGCTGAGAGCCACCATTTCCTCCAGCCCCAGGATTGTTTTTTCTGCCCTTTGGTGACTTGCTCAGGTTCTGAGCACACAGGTCCTGTGGGGAAAAGGGAATGGACACAAGGACACTTAGCTCTAACCCTACCATTGGCTTCTTTGAGAACTTCTGGGATGGTTTTCTGACCTGACCTCATATGTGTCCTGGTACCTCCTTGTCTCACCCACTCACCAGCACATGATAGCTTTTAAGAATTCCATGCTCATTCCCTCAGAAAAGCCACCTCTGCTCCTCCATCCCCAGCAGATAAGAAATCCCAGCCAGTACTCAGGAGGGCTCAGTGAAGCAGAAACATCCCCCCACCATGCCCACAGGACACTAGGAGTAAGACACACAGAGGCCCTTCTCTGACAATCTGTGCAGCATCTAGGATTCAAATAAGGTCACCAAAAATGCCAGAGGCACCCAAAGCACAGCTGAGCAGGAAATTAAGCAGGAAGTAAAAGGTGAAGGTGAGAGTAACTCAGATACTAAAGAAATCCACGTGGGCACCAGAGGAGAAGGTGTCCTCCTCCAGAAGATTCACCAGCTTCTGGGCAGACACAGTGCAGTCAATGAGCTGGCCGCTCTCCTGCAGGCTTTGGAAAAATTGACGCATCTCAAGGTCTCCAGTTGTAGTCCGGGCCAAAAGCTGCATGTCTGTGTCCAGAGGACCTGTGGAAAGAGTGAGAAGAAATCATAGTAAGGACAAAGCAAATGTTGGGGCTCATCTTCCCTCCATGCCTGGCTTGACTGCAAGAACCTTAGAAGAAATTTACAGGGACTAATTTACATGGCTATCCTCACAGAATCACATCATTGTTCTAGTTGGAAAGGACCTTTAAGCTGCTGGAGTTCAAGAACTAATCCCAGGCACTGCCATGTCCCACTAACCCCCATCCCTTACCCTACATCTCCATGGCTTTACAACTCCTCCAGAGATAGAAAGTCCACCACTGCCAGGTCTGGACAATCCTCTCACAGAAGAAATTGTTCTTCTGGGACAACCTGAACCATCCTGGCACAACTTCAAGATGTTTCCTCTCATCCTTTTGCTTGTTCTTTGAGAAGAGACCAACCCCCACCTCACTCCAACCTCCTGAAGTTCAGGGAGTTGTAGAGAGTGAAAAGGTCTCCCCTAAGTCTCCCTTTACTAAAGTTAACACCCTGTCCCCCCCATTCCCTCATCCACTCCTCAGAGCACTTATGCTACAGCCCTTTCCCTAGCTCCACTGCCCTGCTCTTGACTTGCTCCAGACCCTCAATGTCCTTGTGACAGAGTGAGGGGTCCAGAACTGACACCAGGATTTGAGGTGGGGCCTTACCTGGGGCATAGTTGAGCACACGGACATCAGGCTCGTCAAGTGCCAGCACTTGGAACATCATGTCCCGGGCGGCTTTTCCACTGCAGTACAGTGCCCAGTTCTTGAAGGGCTTCAAGGCACAGAGTGAGGAGATGTTCACCACTGTCCTGGCTGAGCCAGGCCGCTTCCCAAAGGCTTTCAGGGTGACTGAAGTGAGGCAAAGCGTGGAGGTGATGTTGAACGCATAGTAGCTGTTGATTTCCTCTGGGTTGGTGAGGTCAAGAAAGGATTTGGATATGTCTCCCAGGGAGCCTGGAAAGGAAGGACAGAGTAAAGTTGGGTTCACCAACACACCAGATCCCTTGTGCTCTGGTTTCTGTGTGCAACATTCCATTACAGAGAAAAGGCTTTGTTGGACCAAGCTCCAGCAGGGTCTCAGAGCAGTGAGGAGCTCAGCACAGTCCACCTCTACTCATTGCTTTTGGGTCACCTTATTGAAACAACAGCAGGAACACAGGACACAGCCTCGCCAAAACAAACTGCTGCTGAACTCCAACCTGAAGTACAAGGTCCACGATGTGGTCTGCTGCTTGTTCCTCTTTCAGGACCAAGTCAGTGAAAGACACAACTCCTGCAGAAGTATGGTCTCTTTTTATAGAATTGTTTAGGTTGGAAAAGACCTTCAAAATAATTGAGTCCAACCATTAACCCAATTGACCCAAAGCCACTGCTAAACCATGGCCCTGAGCTCCAGATCTCAATGACTTTGAAATACATACAGTGATGGTGATTCAACCTCCTCCCTGAGCAGCCTCTTCCAAGGCCTGGTGGCCCTTTCCAGGAAGTATTTCCTCATGGCCAACCTGAACTTTTCCTGGTGCAACTCAAGGCCATTTCCTTTTGTCCTGTCACTTGTTCTTTGTGAGAAGAGACCAATCACTCCCCTCTCTACAACTTTATTTCAGGTAGTTGCAGACAGTGATTAATAAGGTTGGAGAAGACCTTAAGATCATTGAGCCCAACTCTACCAAACCCACCATTAACTGGGTGAAAACAAGCCAAGATATATTAAAATCTGGACACAAAGCACCACAAAGATCCTCTGAAGATTCAGACTGAGGGAGCAAAGCAAGAGGTATCCAAATGACATGTGGACCTCTTGTTGAGGAACACGGTTTAGGGATGACCTGGTAGTGCTGGGTCTAATGTTGGACTTGATGATCTTAAAGCTCTTCTACCCAAAGTGCTTCTGTGACTCTATGACAGCGGTGAGATGGTCCTATACCACCAGCAATGGTCAAAACCGCATGACTAGCAACAAACCAATGTCCCAGCACCAAACCATCCCCAAATTTAATACTTCAATAAAATAATGATGGCGTGAGCAACCCAGGGACTGTGTGTTTGTGGGATTTTGCAGGTTCTGTGGGGTTTTACTGAGCTTCATGGTGTTTCACAAAATTTTGCAGGATTTTATGGGGTTTTTTTGTTGGGTTTTGCAGGGTTTGTGATTATTTTGTGGGAATTTGGGGTGGTTTGCAGATTTTTGCAGGGTTTTGCTGATTCTGTCGGACTTTGCGGGGTTTTGAGGATTTTTGCGGGGTTAGCGATATTTTGCAGGCACTTGGGGTGGTTTTGCAGGGTCTGAGGTGGTTTCACAGGATTTTGCAGATATTTGGGGTGTTTTTTTACCAGCATTATTGATGAGCAGCAGTCGGTCGGGTACCCCCTCCTGCAACATCTCTCGCAGCGCATCCCCGGCTCGCGTTACACCGTTCTCACAGCTAAGATCGGCGGACACAGTCCGGACCCGCAGCCCTACG
>VZRI01000934.1:46684-74167 GCA_013397515.1 Upupa epops | reverse complement strand
GCAGGGGGATTGAACTAGATGATCTTTCGAGGCCCCTTCCAATCCCTAATGATTCTATGATTTTGCAGTTCCTCATAGAATAAACCACATGAAGCCAGGTCTAGGTGAGGGAACTTACCTGAGAGGAGCACAGCCATGGTGGAATCACTGTTGTGAATTCCTGACAAACCAGGCAGCTGCTGTTGCTGCTACGGGTGGCTTCAAAGTGTGTGGGATGGTGGGAAACAGTGCAGAGGCAACTGTGGCTCTTCTAAGAAACTGCAGCTGCTGACAGTGCTTTGTACACCCTCCATATAACCAGGAGCTCCCTGTGGTTCCCCACATCATCATCCTCTCCATCTCAGATTCAGACCTATCCTCCTCTCCCCATGAAAGGGTGGCTAAACCTTGAGCTCTCCCTGCTGGCAAGGGTAAGTCTGTGTTTTATGGACACACAAGCAGGGGCTTCCCGTTGATGTCATGGGGCAAAAATGCAGAAGGTAGCTGAGGGAAGGGGGCTGAATGAAGTGCAGACACCTCTCCTTGCAGTGGAGATGGATTTATTCCCCTGGGCTTGAAGCAGAAGGTGACAAAGGTCAGTCTCTGCACACCCAGAGCAAACAGGACCGGCTGAATTTGTGCGCTTAGTCACCACCCACAGTGTTTTTGGTGCTTTAGAAATACCAGGAGCCTGTTCTCGCCCAGATTCAAGTGGCTGGGTAGGAGAAAGCAAATGCTGAGGATGATCCAGCCTGGCTGAGAGCAGGGTTATAGCCAAGGGGGTTTGGTTTGAGCAATGTGTTCTGGTCATAGGTGCCCCTGCCCACAGCAGGGATGTTGGAAGTAGATGATCACTGACGTCCCTTCCAAAGTAAACCGTTCTGTGAATCTGTGGTTCTATAATTCTGTGAAGGGAGAGATGGGGAGCAGGAGGAAGCTGGAGATGTACATGGAAGCAGCTCTTGGGGCTCCATGGTGCTGGTGCTCCCAAAAGAAGGGACTTTTCCAGAGAAGTTGTTTAAGATTGTGTGACAATGCGGGGGACAAGTTCCATGGGTCCCTGCCAAGATGTTGGTCTTCCAGGTCAAGAGGATCTGGCCTTATTTGTTCCTTTCTTTCTCCTTGTAATTCCTGGATCTGTTTGTCACATTGCATCGTGAAATGCTTTCCTCAGTGACAGGGATGAGACCAACCAGAGTAGTTTGGCATGGCGCCTGTTAGTTGACTATAGGTGAGGCCAGAGGAGTGTAGAGGCAACTGGAAGGGAAGAAGCCAGCAGCAAGTTGGGGAGGATGAGGAAGCAGAGAAACCAGGAGATGTTGAAAAGAGTTCAGCAAAGCAACAGCACAACACAAAACCCCAAAGTAAACACAATGAGAAAGAGATTGTTAAGGTTAAAACAAATAAATAAAGGAAATTCTGGTGCTGGTCACCCTAGTGAGGTGACAGAATGACGACTGTTTGGAATTTGGGAAGGTCCCAGTGGTTTGTAGATAGTGGTGATGGTGACTTTGCATTTCAGTAGAGATGAAGAGACTAGATGGAACAGCAGCCCCAGGTGACCTTCATGTGAGGCTGTGGAAAAGCTCCTCCAGGTTTCTGACATGATACGGTAATATTTTTTAGGAAGTTTAGAAACCCTCAGGAAGTCCTGGTGGATGGGAAAACATTAACAAGAGCTCAGTAATTAAAAGGGAGAGTTGTTAAAACTACATCAGGCTGTTGTCAGTCTCATAAACAACAACCACTCAGAACTTAATTAGTAGGAAATTAAGGGAACATAAAAGAGTTAACATCAGCCAGAAGGGTTTTAGGGAAATAGAATTTGTTAGCAAACCTGGTATCATTTTTCAGTGAGATTATGAGCTGGTAACAACCATCTTTGATCCATTTGTGCTGGTACTGCATGATGATTTGATTAATAAAAGAGGACAATCCCAATTCAGCCTGTTTATATCAGCGACCAACAAGAATAAACTTCTTGTGGATGGGCTTTCAGATGGGACAAAGTGTGGATGGCAGCAAATAATAAGGAGAAGTCCCAGGCTGCTCAGTAAGCCAGAAGCAAACAATGAATATTCATGTGAAGGTGACCGAATGCCACGTGCCTGGGGACAAAGGATGGGACTTCTCCTACAGCATGGAAAATTTTGTTCCAGATGACAGTGAGCTGAAAAGAATTAAAGGTGATGGTGGATAGTCAGCTGGACGTAACCCTTGGGGTCACCCTGTGGCCGGTGGGTCTGGCTGGTGGTACCCATGACCTCAAAACAATGTTCAGGAGGAGTAGATGGATTGTCTTTGTGCTTGTTAGAATCATATAATTGTTTAGGCTGCGAAAGATCTTCAAGGTTATTGAGTCCAATTGTTAGCCCAACTGTCCCAAGATCACCACTAAACCATGGCCCTGAACTCCAGATATCCCAACTTTGAAACATGTCCAGGAAGTGTGATTCAACCCCCTTCCTGAAGCAGCCCGTTCCAAGGCATGATAACCCTTTCCATGAAGAAGTTTCTCCTAATGTCCAACCTAAATTTCCTCTGAGGCCATTTCCCATTGTCTTACCATTTTTTCCTTGTGAGAAGATACCAGTCCCCACCACTCTCCAACTTCCAGGTGGTGAATCTTGAAATACGTTGATTTTTGCAAAAAAAATCAGTGATTTGTTTACTGGATGAAGCAGTGTCTTCATACTAGACAAAATCTGACCCCTGTTTTCAGAGAGCCTTAGTTGTGGTATTTTGAGCCTGAGCCTTCAGGATCAAACCTGGCATTGATCTTAAAGGTCTCTTCCAACCAACATAATTTGGTGATTCTGTCATTTGCAGCAGATTTCATCTTACAAAACTCACTCAGTCTCAGACCGTTGCTGCTCAATACTGTTTCTAAAGCTCAGTGAAGACAAGATGATAGTTACCACCAATTTCAGGAGTACTGGTCCAGTCCCCACAGCACATGCGTCTACTAATTCGAACAAAACCAGTAATTTTAGCCAATACCTGGTGGCGTCTATGGATTTTACACCAGAGTTTGATACGTTTCACACACCAGGCAGCACATGACACATTTCCCAAAGCTCATCTTGACAATCTGAAGTCTAAAGCAGTTTAAATCACAAGTGATCTGCTCCTTAGAGCAGCCATCCCAGTATTCCGCCGCAGGGGATTGCCCCCATAAGCTACGGTGGTGGAAGCACCAGCCTTCTGTCGAGGCAGAGCAGCCTGGCACAAAATGCACAGCGTTTCCTCCTGATACCGCTCCCGACCCAGCCCTGGGCAATGGCAGCGTGGAGCTGCTGGGCTCACAAACCATCCTGCTATTTTTATTCGCTTCCCTTCCAGCGCTGACGTGTTCCCTTTTGCTTCTTGGTCCTCGGAAAGTTTCTACCACATCTCCATGGTGACTGCTGTCGGACGACAGATTTCCTCGCTGGTGTTAACACATCCAAAGCGACATCCATCTGGTCTCACACGACACCGCATTTGGCAGCCATAGGCATGGTGTGCAGGAGCTGGTGAACTTCACGTGAACTAAGAAAGTTTTTTGGAGATTTCTCCTTGTCCTTTCCGCTTTTTTCCAGTTGTGGTGTGTTGTGTTTTGGGAATTTTTAAACCCTTTCTTAATTTGGAATCACAGAATTGTTTAGGTTGGAAAAGATTTTCAAGCTCATTGAGTCTGACTGTTGACCCAGCACTGCTGGGTCCCCACTAACTCCTGTCCCTCATCCCACATCTCCATGGCTTTGCAACCCCTCCAGGGATGGGGATTCCACTACTGCCCTGGGCAGCCTGGGCTGGGCCTGTTAAGTGATGAAATATTTCCTCATGGCCAACCACAACCTCCCTTGGCACAACTTGAAGCTGTTTCCACTTTTTAATTAAGTGATGATAGCAGGATATTCAGACCAGCAGCCTTCAATAGTAGCAGGAGCTCTGAGGGAAGCCAGAGACATTCTCATGCAATTAGTGCAGTTTATTTATATCTCAGAAGATGATAAAAGTGAAGACAGCAGCCCTTGGTGGGATGCACAGCTTCACCTTGATCCTGCTCTTCACCCTGATTGTGTCCCCAGCAGAGTGGGGGATGTCTGTGCAAGGACAGCTTTGCTGCTCCTGATAACGAGTGGCTGGGAACAGGACCTTCCAGCATTGTTTTCCTGACACAAATTAATAACAATAATAATGAGCTGCAGCGCCAGGAGCTGCAGCGTTAAACCTTGAGGACACCTTGACATCCAAGGATGTTTCTGAGTGTTTTTCAGAGGAAGATATGTCCTGTCCTTGGATGCAGACACCTCTTGGGTGGTGCAGCTTTGGGTTGGGGTTGCAGATCAGCAGCTTGTGGGACATTTTAGGATCTAGCTGGACAGATTTGGTGTCAGATTTCCAGCATGGTGGGACATTGTTTATGGGGCTGAAGGACAGGATGAGGCAGGCGGAGAAGAGCTTCACCTCTTGAGGGGCAAGGGGATGCTTCTGCCTGGGGCAGTGACCCAGATTCATTCTTGCTGGGACTTACCCTAGTGGCTGGTGGCAACAGTGTCATTGCCATGGGACTGTGTCCCTCATGGCAAATAAGGGATTAATATGTCCCCTTATTTTGAGTGTCACAACCATGGTGGCTGTGTCTTTTCACAGTGGGTGTCATGACCATGGGGTACAGCCCCATGGAAGGTTATGACCACACCATGGTGTCTCCATCCCCTAAGGGGAAGGACACAGGGACCCTGCTATAGAGCTGTATTCCCTCGTGGTGGGGTTGCTACTATGGTGGTTTAGTTCCCTCATGGCAGATTATCATTATCATGATGGCAACGTCCACTCTTAGTGGGTATCATGGCCATGGGACTGTGTCCCCTCATGGTGGAGGACATGGGTTCCTTCCTCTCATTGTGAGTATCAGTGGCTACGGGGATGTGTCCTGTCATGGTGGGTGTCACTACCATGGTGGTCCTGTCCTTTTTATGACCATGTCATGTCACGGGGCTGTCACGGGGGCTGTATCCCCTCAAGATGGAATGTGGCTGCCATAGCGACTGTGTTACCTCAGAGAGAAAGACATGGGGTCCCTGCCATAAGCCTGGCTGCCCCTTCATGGTAGTTATCATGGCCACGGTCTGCATCACGGGGCAGAGAAGGACACTGGACCCTGCCACGGGACTGTGTCCACCCGTGCTGAGTATCCTAGCCACGGGGCTGCGTCCCCTCTGGGTGGGTATCATAGCCACAGGACTGTCCCTATGATACTGAGTATCATAGCCGTGGTGCTGGGTCCCACCATGATGGGTGTCACTGTCATGAGGCTGTGAGGTGGACAGGACACAGGTCTGTGCCACGGGGCTGTGTCCCCTCACAGTGGGTGTCAGTACCACGGCACTGTGTCCCCTCCCACTGAAGTCCCCATCTGCCCGCGGTCCCTTCACCCCTCTGCTCAGGCGTGGGGCCGCGCCAAGTCAAAGCGCTGGGGCGGGGCGGGTGATGCCTGTGTGTTGCCCGGTAACCGCTGCCATTTGTGACAGCACCACCACCACCGCCCCCCCTCCCGCCGCCGACCCTTCTCCCCGGGAGCTGCTGGTAGCACCTCCCCCTGGCCCATTTGCCGGGCGCGGGGCAGGCCCAGCCCAGGCCGCGGCCATTCCCGTCCCCTCCCCTTCCCTTCCCGCACTCCATTTCCCGACGTGCTGGGCGGAGCGGGCGGGGTTCTGTGCCGCCACTGCTGGTGCTGCTGCTCGCTGGGGCGGGGAGAACCGAGCCGGGCCGGGCTGGGCTGGGCCAGGCTAGGCTGGGCCGGGGCAGGTGGTTCGGTTCGGCCCCGATGGAGAGGGGGAAGATGGCGGAGCTGGAAAGCCTGGAGACGACGGCGGAGCATGAGCGGATCCTGCGGGAGATCGAGAGCACCGACACGGCCTGTATCGGCCCCACGCTCAGGTACGACCCAAACTTGGTCAAAATCAGAGGTTTACACTAATATTAGTAATAATTAAGAATTTTTAATTGGCGTCGATGAGAGGTGCACCCTCCCCTCCCTGCCCGATCTGGGTTAGGCTCGGGGGTCCTAGGGCGGCTCTAGGGTGGGTTCAGCGCCTCCAGTTTAACCTCTCAGTGAGCTCTGGGGGTGCTGGTGGAGAGGGAGAGAAGGGCCGTGAACCCGGAATGTGTCAGAGTTGTGCCTTCTGTTGCTTTCATAGAATCATAAAATCGCAGACTGATCTGGGTTGGGACCTTAAAGCTCGTCTAGTTTCAATCTCTGGGGTTTATAACCTCTTTTGCAAGACCCCATAATTTCAGGGCCGTGGTGATGGCAACAATTATCAGCCTGATGATGATATGAGTTAATGCCTCTGTTTGCTTAATGGCTCCTTTGTTCTCCTATTAAGCATCGTATTTTCCCCCTCACCTCGCCCCATTAGTGGTTTCTGCAGTGTCCCTTCAGCCAGGAGAACCTGCTGCTTAGTCTGCCTTTGCTGCCCCAGGGAGAGTGGATGGATGGAGCCGTGTGTCCAGGAACTTTGCCCATTTCCTTTTCCTTATTTTTGCAGTTCCTTTTGGCCAGGCTGGGGGTATGGTGTTTCAGCTCTTTGGGTGTTTCTTGGTGGTGCTGATTAAGGTTTTTGTGGCACTGGCTTCTGTTGCATCTTCACTGGAACTATGTGGTACCCAGCTCTTTAACTAGAGCCTGAGGCTCTTGAGAAAACGCCTGATTTCTTTAGAAAACGTGATGCCTTAGATGAATTGTGCGCTTATAAAACCTACTTTTGCCAGCCAGACCATGTACAGTTGGCATCACTGTCCTGCCTGAACCCTGAGATGGATTTAGCAAACTGAGACATCATCCCTCATACCCTCACTTTGAAGCAGCACAAAAGTTCTCCAAAGAACTTGATCTCAAACACACACTACTTCGCTCACAGCACAGGGTACAGACAAGGATGTTATCTTGGGGTTGTTGCTGTTATGAAGGGGCAGAGGATATTTATAGCTCATTGGAACCAAATTGATCAGGCTGAGAAGTGGGTGAAGATAGGCTGATTGCCATAAGCACTTGGCTTCCAAATCTTAAATAGCTGCTTTATCTCCAACTTAAATTTGGCTCTGAGATCCATAGCTCTTGGTGGCAAGGGCAGGGTGGTGGATTTTACTGTTTTAGCTGCTCGGCGGCAGCCTGGGAGTTACAGGGCCAGGTAGGAGCATTTACGGGTAAAACAGGGCTGGAACCTCCCATCCTACCCCTTCATATCAGCCTCTCCTTGCTTTTCACTAGTGATGTTCTGCAGGCTCAAGGTTTGAGCCTGTTGCTATTTTTATTTAAAAATAAAAGGGTTTAAGCTATTTGATTTGCAATGATTCCATGAAATTAAGACAATACAACCTTAGATTTGTAGCGCAGCAGCGCTTACTTTGCTGCAAGGTCTCCCAGTTGTTTGGGTTATTTTTATTTTGACTCTTTGCGGTTCTCTTTTTTTTTTTTTTCAACAAAACATTTAAACTGGACTGGTGGGAGATGCTGAGTGAGGAATATTAACAAAACAGAAAAAACTGGTTGGGATGTATGGGAACTGTTAGAATGAGGAGGAGCGTTGATGGGCTGGGTTTTTTCCATTTCATACAGCTGAACTTGTTTTGTAGCATTAAGGGACTGGGAGGAGTTGGGTTTAATGTGGCTCTTTGCATACTCACAGAGGAAATGCTAATAAGCATCTAGGGCAGAGAAGGGTTTGTGCCTTGCTGGCATTAATTGTTGGTACCTCATCAAGATTATTAATAATGATTATTAATTATGATCCAAGTGTAAACAATACCTGCCTCAATGATTGTGAGTGAAAGTTAGTCCAGCTTGGGGTAAGCATGCTTTTCTGGAAAGTCCAGCAAAGGAAACTTTGCGGGGGGGGGAGGCAAACTACATTTTATAGAAAAAGAAACAAACTACGAAAGTGACTCACTTCTTGCAGGCATCTCGGAAGAAATGTGTCTGCAGGAGCCTGACTGGCTTCTTGTCTAGGAACTACAGCTCAGAACTAAACTGGGCTTGTGTTTTTATCACTTTTTGTTGTGGCACAGCCTCAGGGAATAGTTGCCCTTATCAGTGGGTGATGGGTTAAGATTGGAAATTTAAGGTCCAACTAATTCATCCATCTGTATTTGTATCTCAGCCCATCTCCTCTGCTAGAAGAAATCGCAAGTGTAGTAATTCTTGCCCTGCAGCAGGGGAAGGATGAGATGCTGTCTTGAAATCCCTTCCAGTCCTATTTTTCTGCTCTGTTCTTGGTGTGATTCTGGGAGTTGGTGGCATGGGCCAGGCCCTCATTGTGCTAGACAGATGTGGGACAAAGGAGGCTGCCCCTCCTCAAGGAGAGGGATTTCATTCTAAATATAAAATGTGAGATTGAGGAGATGTTGCGACAGCGCAGGATCGGGTGATGAGCTGTGCTAGTGGCTCTGCTATTGAGGGTCTCTTCTCTCGTTTTTGTGTTTTTATATGTGATGGTGAATGTTGTTGTGTTTGAGGGAAGACCATGAGCAAGTCCTCTGAGGTTTTTTTGGGGTTCCCTTAAGTCTGTGATGCTCCTGGAATCAAAATAATCCACTTCAGGATGTCTTTCCTGCTATTTAACTGTGAGTAATTATATCCGTTGCTTCTAATTCCATTTCCTTCTGCTGCCCTAATTCATCTTTATTTTTTCCTCACTTGGTTTTGCAGAATATTTTTGGATCTGAGCTTCTGAGAATCACTTAATTCCATAGGACTGCATGCCCTTCTTGGGGAAAAGAAACTCCTTACTGAAAAGTACCCTTTCGCTGAGCTGTGACACCCAAGCTCTCTGATATCTGTTATGCCTCACTGACTGATGGGCTTTGTTATGTTTTGATGAGATGTCTGCCCACTTTAGCTTGTGGCCTTTTTTAAAGGCAGTGATTCTAGCAAGGGTGGGTACTCCTGGATTATAAATTGCACCAGTAGACGTGAGATCAGTTCGTGTGTCACCCCAGTAGTGTGGGCTGTAGAACTTTCCCCTCTTTTCTCTATGCTCAGCCTGTCAATTAAAGGCAGAATCTTTAATAACTCAGAAACAGTTCCTGCAGGTGTTATGCCATCCCTTCCTGTGCTATGCTGCAGTCTCCTTTAACAACCGAGATTTTCTCAATGCTTAAAATACAGGCTAGGATTTTCCAGTCGTTTCTTCTTGGTTGTACAGCTGGTGCTCTGCAGGTCTGTCCCTGTGCATTTTCAGCATTTTGGGGTTGTTACTTAATGTCATTTTCTCTGAGTTGCTCCTTGTAGCTCTGGATTATGCTACATCTGCACCTTCATGCTCAGTTCTCCTGCAGTGCGAGTTGCTGGGGAGGATTGAGATTTCCAAGCAATTGTTCTCTGCGGCTGTCTGATTTCATGGCTTGTTGTTCTGCCAGCTCTTGTGTCAGCTGCAAATTGTATCATCAGCCTTTTCTAGTTATTTTTTTCTTTTGATTCTTTTAAGTATAAATTCACCTTTGAGATTGTTCCTTTGTGGTTGAGATTTTACCAGTTTTGTTTGGACTGGTACTTACCTATGTTTGTAGGAAGACAGAGAAATATATATGAGATGGCATCCCAGATCTCTGCAGATATCGTGTCCTAGTGGATAACAGGTTGGCTATGAGCCAGGAACAGGCTCTTGTGGCCAAGAAGGGCAATGGGCTCCTGGGGTGTATGAAGAGGTCAAGAGGGGTTTTTCTTCCCTGCATTTCTGCCCCGGTGAGACTGTGTCTGGATCACTGGGTCCAGTTCTGTGCTTCACAGGTCAAAAAGGGAAAGGAGCTACTGGAGAGAGTGTAGCAGAAGCTACAGGATGAGGAGGGAACTGGAGCATCACAGTGCTGAGGAAAGGCTGAGAGAGTCCTGGGCCTGTTCAGTAGGCTGAGAGGGATCTGATCAATGCTGAGCAATAACTAAAGGCTGGGGACAGGAGGGTGGAGCACCAGTGAGCAGGGTCTGGCTTAGTGACAGGGCAAGAGGCACACACAAACCAAAACTCAAAGTTCTATCTGAATAGGAGGAGAAGTTTCTTGAAGAGAGGAACCGGCTACCAGGAAAGTTGTGTGTGGAGTCTCCTGCTCTAGAGAGATTCTGTATCTTTTGTATAGAACCATATGTTTAATAGGATTTTTCTGTCTGTCTGCTGATCATGTCTGTTAGGAGAGGTTCTTGAATTCAACAAAATTCAGTACACTGATGGCATTTTGGAGATTAAAGTGGAGCTGTAATGCAGTTCTAGTCCCTAAACTGCATTTTGTTAGGGTTCTGTGTTTCCTGGCTTGAATGTTTGACAGTGTTCTGATTTGGGACTAATATATAATTAACCTCATCTTCCATAGGGATTTTGCCTTAAGTTGTCCTTGACACCATCAGGCTTTGGCTGAGCTTGGAGTTGAGATACCAGAACTGGATTGTGTGGGAGCCTGGACTTGACCAGGACAACTTCAGGTCCAGACTGGAGCAATGTGACAGCACAAGCAGCAGCAGCTTGTTTGAGATCCTGGTCCCTTGAGCTGGTGCTGATAGTCTGGAAGGGCAATGTTCTTTGCTTTATTTTCTTGTGTAACTTGTGAGGGAGCTGAGCTAGAACCGAACCTGACTTAGAACCTCCTTGCATATCATTTTGGTTTCTGGTGCTGGAACGTGTGAAACTCTGGATTTGCTTCAGACATAAAACCTATGGTTGGGGTTCAGCTCGTGATGAAGCTTTCCAGTATTTCTTTATCTGGAAGTTGCATGTGAGGATGATGCCTTGGGTCACAGATGCACCTGGGTGGAAAGTAAGAATCACAGAATGTTAGGGATTGAAAGGGACCTCAGAAGGTCATCTGGTCCAATCCCCCTGTCAGTGCAGGATTGCCTAGATCAAGTCACACAGCAACATATCCAGGTGGGTTTTAAATGTCTCCAGAGAAGGAGACTCCACAGCTTCCCTGGGCAGCCTGTTCCAGTACTGTCACCCTCACTGTGAAGAAGTTTCTTCTCATATTTGTGTGGAACCTCCTATATTGCGCTTACACCTGTTGCCTGTTTTGTTGTCATGGATGACATTGAGAAGAGCCTGGCTCCTTCCTCATGACATGTGCCCTTTATATATTTAAAAACATTAATAGGGTCTCTCCTCAGTCTCCTTTTTTCCAAGCTAGAGAGATCCAGCTCCTTCAACCTTTCCTCATCAGGTTGATGCTTCACTCCCTTTGTCATCCTTGTGGCTCTGCGCTCGACTCTGTCAAGCAGCTCTGTGCCCTTCTGGAACTGAGGGGCCCAGAACCGGGCACAGTATTCCAGGTGTGGGCCCTCAGAGTAGAGGGGGAGGAGAACCTCTCTGTCTGCTAACCGGCCCTTTCTAATTCACCCCAGGATGTCATTGGCCTTCTTGTCCACAAGGGCAATTTGCTGGCTCATGGTCATCCTGCTCTCCACCATGACCCCTGGGTCCCTTTCTCTTATGTTGCTCTCCAGCATGGCAAGTCTCTACCTACACTGGTAAATGTATACTGGTAAAATGGAGCTGGATGGACAATCCAGTTAAATATGTCTTACTTTATTGCAGCTGTGCTTCAATGTGTTTTGCAGTGTGGTGGCATAAAATACTGCTTCCAGTGCAGCAGGGAGGTTGTGTTGGGATGGGAGTAATGGATTTTTCCCCACTGCACTCAATACCTTGAATCCTGGGGTCAGGCCTGGGCCCTCAGTGTGCCAGGAAGACGTTGATTGATTGGAGTGTGTCCAGAGAAGGGCAGCAGATCTTGGGAAGTATCTGCAGCACAAGTGTTCTGAGGAGCAGCTGAAGGAACTGGGGTGGGGGATGTGGGGTTAACTGGGGAAAAGGAGGCTCAGGGGGAGACCTCTTCACTCTCCACAACTCCCTGAACTTAAGGAGGTTGGAGCAAGAAGAGGGAAAGCTGCTTCTCCCTGGTAGTAACTGAAGGAAATAGAGGAAATGGCTGCAGGCTGTCCCAGGGTAGGTTTAGGCTGGATGTTAGAAACTGAAAGGGTTATGAAACATTGGAACTGGCTGATCATGGTAGTGGAGTCCTTTTGCTTGGAGGGGTTGCATAGCTGTGGAGATGTGCGGTGAGGGCCAGGGGTTAGTGGGGACAGGTCAGTGCTGGGACAATAGTTGGACTTGATCTTGAAGTCTCTTCTGACCAAAGAGATTCTTTGATTCCATGAGCTGCTTGCAGCATCCTCACCTGGTAGAAGACTTGACTGGGCTGTGTAACTACTTTGCAGTGGGGTCTCATAAAAACCTTGTAAGGACTAGAAGCAGCAGTTCAAGTCTTCTGGGGTGGCTGCAGTGAATGAAGGCTGCCCAGGCTGGTCCTGATCTCTGCTGGGTGAGATGAGGATAATGGTCTGCATTACAGATGTGAAGTGAGGAGCACTGACAGGCATGTGGCAGAACAGCTTCTGTCTTTGGATTGGGAGGGGAGAAGATGGTGCAGATCACTCATGGGATTGTCTTCACTGGTGGTGGGGGACTGTAGTTGCTGCAATTTTTCCTTTGGCCGAGCCTGCTCTGGTTTGGGAGGGAGAAAGGAAACCCTAGATCAGCTTTGGGATGAAGTGGACCTTCTCTGACATGTGCTAAGAAGTTTCTCTTCAAGCTTCTAGGCACAGTAAGGACTGAAGAGTGAGCTTCAGAACCATTCTAAGGCCAAATACCCACAAGTCCCTTCTCTGCAACTCCCATCTCTTGCTCTGTAGAGGGTCATTTGTGACAGGCCCACCACTTGCCAGCAAGGCAATGCTGTGAAGAAAGGGCTGGGACCATCCAGATGCTGCATGGCTGTACACAGAGTTTGCTCAGGAAGCTGCTTGTAACAACTGTAAATTTTCTGCTAATAAGATCCTCACAGGATCTTTGGAAGCATCTTTCAGCCCACTTTCCTGCCAGTCACACAGGGAAAAGCTGCAACCTCCTGAAAACCAGCCTGGGCTGCTTCATCTAGAGGTAATTAAGTGTCTTTTAAAAATGCAGTTCATTGCAATATGGCTTCAATTCTATTAACATACCCTTCTGGTCAGGTTAATGCCATTCAGCTCCATGTTTCCTGTGAAATAATCTGGGATTGGCGTTATTGGTCTGTTGGGAGATTGGTTGGTCTGGCGTGACATGGGGAACATCCACAGTGTCTGCCTGAAGTTCACTTTGCTGAATTATCATTGGTTTTATGGAGGTGCTGAGAATCTGTCGACAACTTTGAGATAGTGAATCCTTACTCTCATGAATCTTTTCTGCTTCAGTCCTGCTGTGATCCGAAGGGAACTGATTGTGGGAATGTACTGTTCTGTTATTTATACTTTGTGTCTTTGTTGATTTTTCCTCACAGAACTCCATCCCTTTCTGTAATTTAATGGAGTTCTGTGGGATGTGATCATGTGTCTGGGCTCTTGGGAGCTTAGAGACTGTTGTTAGCTGTCTGAAGGACATTGGAGGGGTTATGTCTAATAAAGTGGCTATTGTGGTTGCTGAAGTATAAGTAATACTCATGTGTTGAATCTTCTATTTGCCAAAGGAGAAGCAAACACAACATTTAAGCAATCTCAGTCATTCCAGTTTTTGCTCAATCTAGAGAAGACAAGAGAATATGACACTATTTGTCTTCAGCTGCAGAACAGGCTGTTGAGAAGATGAAGAAAATCTGGGATCTGGACTAGGATTGCAGCAGTGGAGATTTAGGATAGATGCAAGAAACAGTTGATGTCACAGAAATGTTCAGACCAGTCTCCTCAGAAACTTGCCTTCCTCATCCTTCTGTCTCCAAGGACAGTGAAGGGTTTAGGGTTTAAAATTGTGTTGTTTTTTTGGTGTAGGCTGGCACAAAAGATTTATGGGTAATAAGTTGTATTTATTTATTGTAGTGACTTTCAAGCTGCATGTTCTTAATTTTATTCTTGTTGTAAAGCGCTTTTGAATTGTTCATTATCGCTGTTGCTTTTCACATACAACTGTCACCTTTGTAATGATGCTGGGAAGATCAGAGCTGTGTGTGGTGATCACAGTGCGAGTTACTGTCTGAGACACGTTATGTGAAACAGTGAGGTTTGTCTGCTTTTTCTCTCTCCTTTTCCTGAGAGTCTCTGTGGTCTGAACCAGAACTTTTGACAGCTGAACCTCAACACTGCTGGTGCCTCTTCTCTGTGACAGTGAGATGCCCCTCAGTGATTATAAAGGGTTTGTCCCCAGTTCTTCTCCTGCAAGTGTCCTGCTTTATGCCGCTGACAACTGAGCTCCGTTTGTCGTTTTGTCACCTGATAATCACTGCTGTAGGATCCTTTGCAGCTTTTTTGCTTTGGAGTTAATCCAGCTAATTCAGCAGAACAGTTCTGTGTCCTCTGTAAAATGTCATCTTGGTGTTCATCACCTTCTCTGCTGTGAAAGACACTGTGGGGCCAAAAGAGGCCCCAGAAATGCTGCTCTGAGGGTGGAATCTGCTGCTGTGAGGCCAGGCTAGGAGATTTGGGAGTTTTAGTGGGAGAAGAGAATCTCCAGGGAGACCTTAGTGAAGACTTTCAGGGCTTAAAGGGGCCGAGAAGAAAGTTGGACAGGGGACTTTTGATCAGGGTTGCTGTCACAGGACAAGGAGTGATGGTTAAACTGAAAGAAGATGATTCAGACTAAGGACAGGCTATGGAGGAGGAAGATACTGTTGATACTGAGCATGACACACCGTGTCGCCTTCTTTCCCAGAGAGGTGGGAGAAGCCCTATCCCTGAAATCATCCCAGGTCAGGTTCTACTTGTGGCTCTAAGCAGCCTGCTCTAATTGCAGATGTCTTCACTCACTGCAGGGCTTGGTCTGGAGGAGCTTTAAATATTCCTTCCAACCCAAACCCCAATCTATGATAACATCAACCATCTACATTTTTTGTTTGAATTTTCACAAAGCTTTTACCATTTAAGCATCTTAGGTTGATCCCCTCTTTCCATGAGGCTTACTCCTTCCAAGAGCCCTAGCAGAAGACATGAAGGTCACCCAGAGAAGCTGCCCTCTCCTTCCCTGCATTGTGCCATTTACACATTTGCTCCAGTCTCTTACTTTGCCAAAGTGCTGCAGAAGCTACTGGAGATACTGGTTTTACATCACTGTAACCACAGAGTCAGTGACAACTGTGTACACCCTTCAGTGAACCTACAGCCTTAATCTCTGCATGGCTCTATCACAGAATCGTAAAATCATTTAGGTTGGAAAAGATCATCAAGGTCATGGAATCCAACCATTAATACAACTCTTTCAAGGTCACCAGTACACCATGACCCTAAGCTCCAGGTATTTGCCTACAGAGCAGCTTGTCTGAAGGGTTTGGCATGCAATGTTGACCTAAGTCTGTCAGTAGTGGGTTGGTGAAAATGCATCTTGAGTTGGGACTGGCTTTTGGAAATGCCTGTGAATCAATCAGTAGGGTGTCTCACTTGGCTTCCATTGCTGTGTCTAGTCACAAGCTGAGGTTTAGAAGTGGTAGCTGGGCTGGCTGTGGTGTCCTTTCAGGAGTAGGCGATCCTTTGTTCATGATAGTTTTAATTGGTAAGTTCCCCAGAGCTCTAGAATCGTAAAATCATTCAGCTTGTTCTGGAAATCGGCTGCTTTGTGTCTGTGATACTCATAGTGTTTTCCATAAACATAAGTCCAAGCTCCTGAGAGGGATTTGTTCCACTTTGACTGGGTTTGAAGAGCCCTCAGAATGGTTCTTCTCAAGAAAACCTCCAGTGCCATAGTTTGGAAGTTGAGGCTTCTTGATTCCTTGTGGCCACCCTTTAGGAAGCTCCATCCTTCTCCATCCTAGGAGAATCTAGACATGCTTCAAGGTTATTGTACAGAATTCTTTCTAGCCCAGATGCCATCTGCCTTGCAGAATTGAGGATGGGTGTTGTATCCATCTATTGCAACTTCCATTCTCTGTTCTGGTTAGGAAAAATAAGTTTATGGGTAATGAGCTCTCCCTAGAGGTTGGCCTTGAGGCTGACTTTTTCTCTAGTCACTTAGACATGAAGGAGCTGAGCAACAGTACCTGGAGTGGTATTTCATCCCACTTTTTGATGCACACGGGAGCCTTTGGGATTTTAAACTACACTGATGGAAAGCTCCAGACCTGTGATGGTGACTTTATTCCTGAAATCCTTGTGGCACTTAGAGTTCTTGTTTAGGTTCTCTGGGGAATGACAGGATCTGTCTGCCCATCACCCTCACATTAGGATAAGACTGTCATAGAGCTGATTTTGCTTTGCATTGCCCTCTTGGGAAATCGTGACATGTCTTCCACAATAGATACTGGTGCTTGGAGCACACGTGTCCTTGCATGCCCTGGCTGGGTGAGGAGGAAGCCCAGGAAGCTCTGTCCTTGGGTGTATTAAAAGATGAGGATTTAGCTTAACAGTTGTATGACGAGTTGTGGCTTGAGTGGCTAAGACTCATCCTCAGATTCCATCCCAGTGAAAGAGCTGCTGGTGCTCTTGAAAATTCAGAGCCAGTAAGAAAGATGAGGAGGGACTTTTTAAAGTGTTTGTGGTGATAGAACAAGGGCTGATGTGTTTCCAGCTAAAAGAGGGGAGATTTATATTGGAACTGAGGAAGAAATCCCTCCCTGTGAGGGTGCTGAGGCACTGGAACAGGTTGTCCAGGGAGGTTGTGGCTGTTCCATCCCTGGTAGAATTCAAGGTCAGGTTGGATGGGGCTCTAGGCAGCCTGCTCTGGTGAGAAGTGTCTGTGCCCATGGCAGGGGGTTGGATCCTATTTGTAGTGAAATTATATTTTTAAGAGCAAGGTTTAGTTTTGAATTTATCTGCTGACACACAAAAAAACCCCCCACAACCCTCCAAACCTACATCTTCANTGCCCATGGCAGGGGGTTGGATCCTATTTGTAGTGAAATTATATTTTTAAGAGCAAGGTTTAGTTTTGAATTTATCTGCTGACACACAAACTCCCCACCCCAACCCTCAAACCCTACATCTTTGTTGTATATACTGGGTCCTGTGCTAGTCCTGCTTGTTTCCTCTTTGCTGTGGAAGCAGTGACTAAAAATGAATTTTTTTTCTGTTGGTGTTGTGCCAGGAATTGTTGCCTGAGCTGTAGTTTGGAGGCAAATTCAGAATAGGTGCTGGAAGGGAACTTGCTAGATGACACACCCATGGGTAACGGTAAAATAGGTCAGAGGTGTTTGTGTGTTTGCTTTTTCTTTATTAAAAAAGGCTTCAAATCCTATTGTGTGTCTTAAGGGGATTTAACTCTTTTAGCAGAAACAGTTGGAATGGGACCTGACCCCCACCCCAATTCTTTTATTATAATTTAACGGACCCACTGTGCCTTTATGTGTTAGTTTTTGGTCATCTTCTCTGCTGTCTGATTTTAGTTTCAATTATATATGGGAAAGTCTGAAACTAATGAAAAATTTTTCTCTAGGGAAGCTTGATTTGTTACTTCTCTCTTCTTGGGATTCTCCCAAGTAATGGAATTCTGGACAAAATAACCTTGAAATAAAAGTTGCTTTGTTAGTTACCCTAAAACTAGCTGTCTGGTGGAGCCCTAGCAGGGATTTTCTTACAGTACTGGGCACTGGGGGTGCCCCACCTTGAATCCTGGGCTTAGTTTTGAGAGGAAACAACCAGTTGAGGTTGTGTTTCTCTCACTGGTGTTCATAGTCCCCAAAACCTGCTGCTAATGGTCTATTTGTGCTTCCAAGTCTCAGTGGAGAAAATGCTTCTGTGGAGCTCTGTGTCCAGGTGACAGCAGCAAGATGTGACTGGCTGGAACAGGGGATTTCTGAGTCTCCCACTGCAACAAGAGATTGGAAAGAGGAGTCCTGCAGAGGCCAGTTCAAAAACTGGAGTGCTCACGTGCAATTTCTACTCTATTTCTTGGGACTAGTCACTAAACCAACCTGATCTCTTTCTATGACTATGTGACTCACCTTTTGGGTGGGGGGGAAAGCTGTGGCTTTCATGTACTTGAACTTTGGGAAGGCTTTTGACACAGTCTCCTACAACATTCTTCTGGACAAACTGGCGAATCATGGTATAGATGAATGTATCCCTCACAGGGTTAAAGACTCGCTGGCTGGCTGTTCCCAGAGAGTTGTGATTAATGGGGTGAAATCTAGCTGGTGGCTGGTCACAAGCGGTATCCCTCAGGGCTCAGTTTTGGGGTGGTTTTACAGCACGGTCTGAGCTGAAATCACCAGTGATTACTGTGTCCTGACTGTCTGCTCATCAGGGACTGCACTGAAAACGCAATAAAACCCCATGACCACAGCTTGCAGGAAGGCAAAACAGGAAAAAAACCCCTTCTCGCCCATTTTCAGGACAGTGAACTGTTGCCCAGGGATAATATTATTCACTGATTTTTTTTTTTCCAATTATTTTTCGTTTCTTGGCCACCACTTGCAGCACATCTTTGTACATGGGGTGTTTGCACACAGTCCTTTAGCTGGTTGTTAAGGGTTTTCCAGCCAAAATCTATTACTGCATGTCAAAATTTTAGAGGTTTTCTTTTGCTGTGTTTGTTCAGGAAAGGTAAAATAAAGGAGCAGTCTGTTTGTTTTGGGTGAGTGATTAGGCAGGAGCTTTGGGAGAAACGAGCTCTCCTAGGTGGGAAGGGATGATGCAAACAGACAAATTCCCATCCAGAAGCTGAAAAATGCCATAAAAAACCAACCCAACGCAGGGAATTAAGGTTGGCAGGGATGCAGAATAAAAACTGTGCAGTATTTAGGGTAATTGCATTTTGGAGTGGTTCCTCTGAAAGCTTATTTTTAATTTGAAAGATAAGATTTCTGCTCTTCTTGCCCACCGTCTGGCAGGAGGGAAAGGAGTAGGTGTGTTGCTGGAAGTTTTGCAGGCTGGGCTGTACATTCATTTTGCCAGGGCTGCTAATTACTGCCCTGTTAATTTGTGCTGTTTGGGAGGTGCTGTTGAAACCAAATGAGAAAATGGGAAGATGAAGCAGTTCTATGTGGGAAAATGTCCCTTGTCAGGGACAACTGATTAGGGGTGAATCAGAAGCCATTTATTCTACAGAATAGCTGGGTTTATTCCTGTCTTCGTCTGTCTTAGCCAAAGCCTAAGATCTCTCCCTTTATCACTGATTAACATTGTCTTGCTTTCTGACTTTATCTTCAGAGTCCCCATAGTCCCAGGGATGGCTGCTTGAGGTGAGGGGTTTGGGTTGAAAGGATTTTCAAAGCTCCTCCAGTCCAACCCCCCTGCGGTGAGCAGGAACATCCCCAACTATGTCCCCAGTTAGTTTAAGGATGTAGTTCTCCTCTTGAGTCTTGGGGGCAAATCTGGGTCCCTCTCTTCAAGACAGATTGAGGTGCTGGAGCAGATCTAGAAGAGAGTAATAAAGCTGGTGAAGAGACTAGAGGGGGGAGTATTAGGAGGAGAGACTGAGGGAGCTGGAATTGTTTAGCCTGGAGGAGACTCAGGGAAGACCTTATCACTCTCTGTAACTACCAGAAGGGAAGTTGTAGAGAGGTGGGGGTCTGGCTTGTCTCCCAGATAGCTAGTGATAGGATGAGAGGGCAGAGCTCAAAGCTGCACCAGGGGAGGGTTAGGTTAGATGTTAAGAAGCATTTCCTCACAGAAAGGGTGGTTAGACGTTGGAATGAACTGCTCAGGGAGGTGGTGAATTCCTCGTCCCTGGAGGTGTTTAAGAATGGACTCTATGTGGCACCTAATGCTGTGGTCTAGCTGATGTCAGGTCATAGGCTGTACTTAGAATCATAGAATCGTTAGGGATCAGAAGGGACCTTGAAAGATCATCCAGTCCCCCTGCCACAGCCGGACCACCTAGACCAAGTCCATGCGGGTTTCGAATGTCTCCAGAGAAGGAGACTCCACAAACCCCCTGGGCAGCACCCCCAAGTGCCCCGTTATCCTCAGTGGGAAGAAGTTACACAATCACAGAATCAGTCAGGGTTGGAAGGGACCCCAAGATCATCCAGTTCCAACCCCCCTGCCATGGGAAGGGACACCCCACCCTAGATCAGGCTGGCCAAAGCCTCATTTAGCCCCCTTAATCCTGTCACTACCCGAGATCCTAAAAAGCCCCTCCCCAGCTTTTTTGTAGGCCCCCTTTGCATACTGGAAAGCCACAATAATGCTTGGAGGTCTTTTCCAGCCCAGGTAATTCTATGATCCTGTGTAACCAGAGGAGGTTGCACAGATCCCCAAGGTTCAACCTGGGATGGTTCCAGGGATGGGGTTTCTCCCACCTCTCTAGGTAACCTGGGATAGGGTCTCACCACCCTCATGGTGAAGAAACTAACTTAAATTGTGCATTTTTAATTTTAAACCTATCACATGTCACAGCAGCCCCGATCAAAAGTCCCCACCATCTTTCTTTACTGAACCCTGAAAAGCTGCACTAGGTACTCCATAGAGCTTCTTGTCTACAGTCAAACCCTGCAGCTCGCAAAGTGTGGCCTCACAGCAGTAGGGTCCACCCTCAGAGCAGCATTTCTGGGGCCTCCTCTGGCCTTGTTCCTAGCTCCAGGTCTCTGCTGTGCCAAGGAGCCCAGAGCTGGACCCAGCCCTGCAGGGGAGCCAGGAGCAGAGCAGAGGAACATGGTTCCCTCCCTGACCTGCTGCCCATTGTGCTTGGCACACAGCCCAAGGCATGGAGGGCTTCTGGGCTGTGAGTGTGTATTGCCGACTCCTGCCCAGCTTTTCACCTACCAGAACCTCCAAGTCTTTCTCCTTGTAGCTGCTCTCCATCTCCCCATTTCCAGCTTGAGCTGGTACTGGGGGGTTCCCTGATCCTAGCTGCAGAACGTTTCCTTTCTGCCTTTCCTTTCTGGAAGTACTTGTTATGACACTTTAAACCAGAAGTCTGAGATTGATCATGGAGTGATTTAATGAGTATGAGGGGCAGGAGGTGGCTGTTAGGTTTGTTTTTAAGATGTTTTTTCATCTTTAAAATACTGAGGCATCCCAAGCATTTCCCTGTTCCTGGTGGGTTGCTTCCTCTTCCTTCAAAATGATTC
The DNA here is from genome assembly GCA_013397515.1 of Upupa epops. Classification (NCBI taxonomy): domain Eukaryota; kingdom Metazoa; phylum Chordata; class Aves; order Bucerotiformes; family Upupidae; genus Upupa; species Upupa epops. Next base: position 53,188 of record VZRI01000934.1, on the reverse strand, counting down.
AGACAACAGGAATGTTCAGTCCTATAGTCATGATTTGTGACCTGCTATCAAGTTGATATATATATGTTTTTTTTTTTTTTTAAATCCAAGTAGATGGAGAAGTCTGTGCTGTGAAGCCACCTTCACCTCTTCTCTTTGCTGGACAATAATTGATTTTTATTTCCTTAAGCCCATACTGGTGATGATTCAGTGGGTTAATCCATTACATTACCTCACCTCCTCCATTATCCTTTGTGTTTAATACAACTGAAATTTTGCACCAACTCCAGGTTTTGTGGTTTGCAGTTGTTTTCATGTGTAGATAAAAATATATTTATTTTTTAAAAAATTCATATATTTTATATATATGTAAAAATTTGTGTATTGACCTCTTGTAGGTGCCATGAAGTTTCTTGCTGCTCTTGGCTCTGGAAATTTCCCGCTTGAAATTGCTGTAGAGTAGAAGTTTCCCTCAAGTCTTCCCCAGCCTTGTTGTCAGGCTGCAGCACAAGCTGGGCGGCTGTTTTTTTACTGGGACACGCTTCCCGCTGCTCTTTAATGAGCTCTTGGCGTGTGTTTGTTTTTGATTTTTTTTTTTAATGTATTTTTGACTCTCCTTAATGCTGGTTGTATTTTTAGAGCTGCTTAAGGGTAATTCCACAGTTGTGAGCTGAAAAAGCTGAAAATAGCCTTTCCCATGGGATTGAGAGAAGGAAAAGGTGAGTGACCTGTGTCTCCATTCACTTAAACACACTGCAAGAAATTCTGTAGGCATCTTGAGGGATTTTTGGCTTTTGTGTTTGGAGTTTTTTTGTTTTTCTGGGATGGGGAAGGTGATCTGGAATGATATGAGAATAGACAAATCCAGAAGCTCTGCAATTTTATTTCTGAGTGCATCCCTGAGCATGTATTGAAGTTGTGTAGATCTGGAGCTTAGGGTCATAACCTAGTCATAGCCTTGGAACAGTTGGGTTAATGGTTGCACTTGATGATCTTGAAGGCCCTTTACAACCTAAATGATTTTGTGATGTATCTTCCTTTAAATCCATATATCTGCCTATAAACTTATTCTGCTGCTGCATGTCCCCTGTTTCATCTGCCTTTCCAACGTGGAGTGTTCAGGTGGCAGCAGCCAAGGGGGGCAAGTCCCTCTATGAGCCAAGAAGGTGGGACTCATAAATAGTTGATTTTCCTGATCCTAATCAGGAGCCCTATTTTTAACACATCCTGTGCTGTTGTGGTTTTTGTGTGTGTTCTTTTTTTTTTTCTTTTAATGGAACCAGCGTACTGTGGTGTTTTTCCCCTTGCCCACTTACCAAATGGGAAGAGTCAGGGCTTTATTTTTTCCTCTCAAGGAAGACATCCTAAGTGCTGCTACCCAACACGTGTATTTTGACAAGCCCAAGATGTAAATATATGAGATACTGGGTTTGGCTCTTTAATCTTCGCAGGGGATGGCACTTACAGGAATTTTTAAAGCAGGCCACTGTTCAGGGAGCTCAGTGGCTGGTAGCTGCTGGCTCTGCCCTGTGCTGACTCAGAGGTGATGTCTGTCATTCAGAGGAAAGTACTGTGCGTTAAAGCTTTCATTTACTGTGTAGAGTCATGATGTGAGACTGGCAAACCTGTCTGGGTTCCTCTGGGTTATCTGCCACAGGGGAAATAATTCTTCATACAGTCTCAGACTGATGAGGATGAAGAGACCTCTGGAGATCATGTAGCCAACCCCTGTGCCCCAGAGCAGGTTCTGCTAGTGTTAATTCCACAGGAACATGTTCAGGTGGGTTTAAAATATCTGCAGAGTACAGGACTTCACCACCTCTCTTGGAAGCCTATGCTGGAGTTCTGCCACCCTCAAGGTGAATTTCTTATATTGCAGTGTGTGCCTGTTGCCCTTTGACCTGTCAGTGGGCACCACTGGGAAGAGCCTGGTCTCATCCTCTTGCTCAAAAGCATTGTGGACCAAATGCATAGGGAGAACATAGCTGCAGAGAAGATACTTCGTGCTGCTCTAGTGTCTCTTACCTTCCACTTTTTCCCCTGGCTAAAACCAGCTGCAAACTGGTTTAAATCCCCCTGAGGAAGTAGTTTGTATGGTTCCTATCTGGATTGAATTAGACTATGGTGAATGGAGTGACTTCAGAATGATTGTGCCACTTTGGTAATCACCAGGATGCTCTGTATTGTGGTTCTAAAGGTGATCTAATGGCCACAAATAGCCTGTGCTGTCCTGGAAACATCTGGGTCCGGTGATAACAGGCAGCTCCGGGGCTGAAGAACAGATTTATGAGCTCAAAGGTCTCTTCAAGCCAAAGATCTGTGATTCTTCAGGTATGGTTTGGTACTGGAGGTGAAGTCACCTGCAAACCGAGACAGCTTTGTGCAAAACTCCTTTGTTTTTCTATGTGTGGCTTTATTTTTTAATTCCTTAATTTCCGTGTTGGGGATACCAAGGTCCCTTAGAAGCAAATTGGCTCGGGGCCCTGAGACGTTACCCACTGGCTTTTTAAAATTCCTTTTGCACTATCAGCTGGATGCAGCATCCTTTGCTTCCTGTCCTAAATAGCTGCAGAGTGTTGTTTTGTTCTGCCTTATGAGCAACCCATGAAGCTGAAGGCTGGAAAAAACTCTCTAGGAACCCTGGAGAGGTTCTCACTGTCGTTTGGGACTCCCCTACTCTGTTTAACTGGGGGGGGGAACCCCAAAAGCCTGTTTATTCTGTTGAGGAAAAAACCCCAAAAGCTACTTGAGGTTTGAAATAGCTTGAAATTTGTGGTGTTTTATTTATAAAATTGAAGTGGTTGATCTCAACCAAGGGAGCCAGAGCCTGGGAGCTCTTGGTGACAGAGAAAAAATGGAGATAGGAGAGTCTTAGCCCTTAACTGAAGCACCTCAATGATTCTTTTGCTTAAAGGTATTGCAAGAACAGCCCTAAAAGAGGTGTGGGCTTCTGGGCAGCTGAATAATCCAGTTAAAGAAAAATCATAGAACTGTTCAGGTTGGAAAAGAACTTCAAGATCATTAAGTCCAACCATTAACTGAACTGTCCCAAGGCTAAACCATGATCCTAAGCTCCAGGTCCACCTGTTGTTGAAATACAAGCCAAGGCTGTTACTCTCTCATTTTTAGGGCGTTTTGCTGCATGTTATTCTGTATGATTCCAGTTTCTCCTATTAAGTGTCTGCCACCAACAGGAAACCTGTGGATTCAGAAAGTAGTATCATGTCACAGCCATAGATATCTTCTGGAATGATCTTGTGGTTTGGCTGTGTTCCATTTTGCCATGTACATGTGTGGTGGTTGTGGTTGGAAGAAGCATGTTGAGAGTTTAGACTGAAATGGACAAGTACTGATAAAATAATGGTGTTGGTTGCTTTGGGAGGTTCAACAGGCCAAGTGCAAGGTCCTGCAGCTGGGAATGGGGCATCTCCCAGTATCAGTACAGGCTGGGGATGAAGAGATAGAGAGCAGCCACAAGGAGAAGGACTAGGGGTACTCGTAGGTGAAAAGCTGGACAGGAGGTGGCAACATACACTTGGAGCCCAGATCTGCTCTCCAAAGTCCTGGGTTGTGTGTCCAACTGGGTAGGTAGCAGGTCAGGGAGGGGACTGTGTCCCTCTGCTCTGTGTTGGTGAGGTTCCCCTGCAGGGCTGGGTCCAGCTCTGAGCTTCTTGGCACAGCAGAGACCTGGAGCTGGTGGAGCAGGACCAGAGGAGGCCCCAGAAATGCTGTAGTGAGGCCAGGCTGGGAGAGCTGTTTGGGTTCAACCTGGAGAAGAGCAGCTCTGTGGAGACCTCAGTGCGGCCTCTCACAGCTTGAAGAGGCTGATAAGAAGCGTGGGGAGGGGCCTTTTGAAAGGGCTTGTAGTGAAGTTCAAAGGGCTGATGGTTAAACTGAAAAAGGGGGAATCAGACTGGAGAGAAAGAAGAAATTGTTAATGCCGAGGATGGTGAGATGTTGTCCCAGATTGCCCAGAGATGTGGGAGAAGCCCCATTCCTGGAATCATCCCAGGCCAGGTTGGATCATTTCTATTGCTATTCTGTGTTCCAAAGTAATTTCTAAGTGCAAAAAAGCGACCCGTATTCCCAGTTCCTGGAAGAGCAGACACCAGTAAATCAAACCCTTCATCTGCTCTCATAGCAGCAGCCTCTGAACCATCTCCATTGCGGTGAAGCTCATTTATTCTCACCCGTTTTGTTTTGCCTCACACAAGATAATTTTTATTTTCTTGGCTCTGCAGATGAATGTCTGTGGTGGTCTGTGCCCTGTGTTGTGAGCACATTTGCTTTGTGGTTTTGGCTTTTACTTTCACCACCAGCTTTTAATTAAGATGTCAAGGTTGTCTGGTCTAATCAGGGCAGAGATAAATCAGAGTTCAAATCCTCTTGCATGGTTTTGAGTCTGGAGCTTCCTTCTCAGTTGATCTTTCCAATCAACCACTAAATATTTGTTTTGTGTCTAAACATATCCTGGATGTTTTCTGAAACAAGATTTTTAGAAAAACACCCAAACCTGCTTTTCTCATTTTTTAGGGAGTAGTTGGTCACCTGTGGCTTGAGATGAGCCAGTGTTCTGGTTTGAAAATTACCACATTTTCAAATATTTGTGGTGCTTTTATGCTGAAAAAACACTTTATTTATTTTGAAGCTGGAGGTAGCTTTCCTAGCAGACATCCTATATCAGTGTATGGACTGTACAGGTGATTAGTGGACAGAGTCCATAAGGGCAAGGTACTTCCTTCTTCTCATTGCAATCTTCATGGTCTTTGGCTGCAACACGTCTTCAGAGACAGGGAGCTCCTATAGGAGAGGGCTCCCCCCCCCACACCCCAAGGGGCATGGCCAGCAATTGCTCTCAACCCCCTGCCACTGAAGGGTGGAAGAGAAAGTCTTTGCCTGGCTGCAACTCTCTCAAATGCAGAGAGGCTGAAGAGACAAGACAGTCTCCATACCTGCAAACCCCCTTCTGTGGGGGTGAACCTGCAGCCCTCCCCTCTTTCACTGAGGGCTCAGATACAGAAGAGCTGCACCAGCTTGTTCCTGTCCTTGGCAGGGCACCAGAGTAAGGGCAGCTCCTGCACATAGCCGCTTCTACAGCAAATGCCTTTGAAGATGCCAAACAGAGGTGAGCTCTTAACTCTCTACCTCCCTTGGTGCCTGACCACAGGGGAGAAGAAAGGCTCTGCATAAGGCCTGTAGAAAGCCCTTGGACAAGACCCCAGGGAGCCTATACGCCATAACAGGTATGGCCATGCATAACCAGCACCGTGTTTGGCTTGTCTCTGCCGGGCTGGCAAAGATGCTGTATACTCTGCCACTGAGAGAAGCCTCTACTAAGAGAGAGAAAGAGAGTTCACAAATTCTGATCTCCTAAGCCTTTGGCAAATGGAGAGTCTGGAACCCTGTTGTATCTTCCAAATTTGATGCTGCTGTAGCCTCAAAGAAGAGCCCCAAGCTGACGGGAGCTAGAAGTTTGCTGGAGACATCACAGAGTGCTGATGTCTGCATGAGGATGGGNTGCCTGTTGAACTCTTGATGAGAGTTGGTGGTTGTGCTAGAATTACAGACACCAACCCAAACCGATTTAGACCCCTTTGCTAAACCATTATGGCCAGTGTGTGGCCAAGAAGGCAAATGGCATCGTGGCTTGTGTCAGTACTGGTATGACGCCTGCAGTACTAGAGCTTCCTGACTCTTCTGAGCTGTGCCTGCTGTATTAAAATTTAGGACCATCTTTGGTGCCATCAAGTGGCCAAATCCAATATTGTTGGATGAGATGAGTCTCTGCAAGAGCAGAGGCTAAGATTAGGAAACGATTTCCTTCCACCCAGGTGCTGGGAGTTCTTGTGGATTTGGTTTGTGTGAGAAGGGCAGAGCATGGGTGTGTCAGGAGTAATTTTACCTTGTTGAAGTGTGGTTGTCGAGGGTCTAAAGGATTGTCTTCAAGTTCCCTCTCATTCCTGCTCCTCTGATTAACTCATTCTCTACCTTATTTGAATGCTTGTCTTTACCTAGCATCATAGAATTGTTTAGGGTGGAAAAGACCTTCAAGATCATAGAGTTCAACTATTAACCCAGCTGTCCCAAGGCCACAGCTAAACCATGGCCCTAAGCTCCAGATCTCTGTGGCTTCAAAACATGTCCAGGGATGATGATTCAACCCCCTCACTGGGCAGCTTGTTCCAAAGCCTGATGACCCTTTCCAGGAAGAACTTTTTCCTCATGTCCAACAAACTTCTCCTGGTGCAACTTGTGCTTCACCCTGTGCAGTGCTGACCTCCAGCCTGGCTGATGGTACAGACTTGTTGGAAAACAAATCTATAGCACAAGCCCCAGACTTCGAATTTCAAAAGTAGGGGCTGGTGGTTTTTGAGGAGAGGATGAGCAGAATGGCTGAAAGAATGTTTGGTGTGTTTGTTTTTTTTTTTAAGCCTTAGCTGTGGAAGTGACTGAGATATTTGAGTCAAATGAATTTTGGAAGGGGTGAGAGAACCACCTGGAAGCAAATACTTGGTATTTAAGGCT
>VZRI01000934.1:29344-46631 GCA_013397515.1 Upupa epops | reverse complement strand
ATACTATTTGTATGTGATGTAAAATGAGATGAGAGTGGGAAGTAAGTCCAGAGGCCTCCTGGACCAGCTGCAGGTCCTTCAAGAGAGTGTAACTGTGCCCTGTTCACAGGGAAGCCCTTTTGCAGTAAGGATTTACCTTATGAGGTTTTTTGGCTTGCAAGTGAGACTTGGCTGTGGATAACTTGGAAGTTGTAGTCCTCAAAATGGTTGTGGAAAAGCCAAGTACCCTTCAGTCCCACCTGTCATTCTGGGCTTCCTCTATCAGAGAGGTTTAAAGGTGTGAATGTCACCACTTGACATCATCCCTTGGTTTCAACATAACCTAATTAGCCCTTAATCAGCTTGCAGCTGAGCTGCCTGTGGGTAGTGTAGTTGGTGCTAGGTCAGGTTGCACGGCTACTTTGTCTGCAAGTTTCCCTCTGCTAACTGTCTGGCTTTGTGGTCCTGTTTGGTCCGGAATGGGGAAGTGCAGAGTTAGGTATGAAAAGGCATCGTCCTTTTGCTCAGGATTATCTTGCTAGCAGAGGAGGATTAATTAATGCTGCTTCAGCTGCTAAATAGGATTCTTGAGCAAGCAACCTTTTGCCTTTCTGCTAGACCCCTGCTCAGATTATGAGCACAGAAAATGTGTGAAGGACGTGGACTTCCAGGCATAACCCATTGTCCTGTTGCCTTGAGCCCATTGAGGCAGGGTTGGGTTCAGTGCCGGCTTCCCCCCTCCCACTGTGGGGTGCTGCAGTGATGCCAAAGAGTGACCTTGCAAGGAGTCAGTGTCCTTCATCGTCACAGAGATTGGGGATTGTGTCTCATGAGAAGGTATCAATTACTTAGCCATGAGGTGGATAAAGAGATTGAGAGCACCCTCAATCTCTTTGAAGGACACCAAGTAGGTGGAAGTGTGAATCTACTGGGTGTTCAGGAGGCTCCCTGGAGTGCTCTGGCCAGGCTGGAGCAAAGGGCTGAGGGTCATCAATTCCAAGTATCAGGTGCTGCACTTTGCAGTTCCCTGAAGAGAGGTTGGACAGAGGTGTGAGTCAGTCTCTTTTCTGCAGGAACAAATAACAAACCAAGAGGAAAAGGCTGCAATATGTTCCTCTGGAGCATTGTCCAGGCTGCTCAGGGCAGTGGTGGAGGCCCTGTCCCTGGAGGGCTTGCAAAGCCATGGGGATGTGGGGTGAGAAATGGGTTAGCAGGAACTTGGCAGTGCTGGTGCCTGTATGTGACCCTGATTCGAATGGGATTAGAATATGGCACAGGATTTAGGTTGGGCAGGACTCTGATCAACCTGGTGTTAGGATCCGGAGTAGAAAAGAGGAGATTTTTGTGGCTGTTTCAGGAGCAGATACCAGTGTATTCGCACCATCCCATCAGCTCTGCTTACAGATGGGGTCTGTGATGTTTGGTTTGGGTGCTGCTGCATTTTGCTTGGCTGTTACTCTAGGATATCTGTGGTGAGTTCAGAAACGCCTAAACTGCACCTTTTCTTGACTTTTGTCCACAGAATTGAGATCAGATTAGTTTTTCCCCCTTCCTATAACTTTCCTGGTGCAGATCAGAATCATTCAGGTTGGAAGAGACTTACAAGATGTAGTCTGTTAACTGTACATTTAACCTAACAGGATCATGCAGGGCCGCTAGTAATTGTCTGGTACCACAGAGAAACTTTGTCTTCAGTCACATCCTGATGTTTCATACTAGTTTACAAAATCTTTTGTCTTTCCTCTGTCCTGTGTAGTAAGACCTGGAAACGCACTTTCAAGAGACATTCCCCCCCTACATCATACATATCAAGTATGATGAAATCTAGAAATGATAGAAATGTAGAAATCTTCACAGGTCACGCCGGCGTCACGCTAGAAAGGTTCTGCAGATGGGTTTGGATAGGCTGAAGCAACAGGCTTTGCCCAATGGCACGAGTTCTAGCAAAGCCAAATGCCACAGCCTCCACTTTGGCCTCAACTGCCCCCAGCAGCACTACAGGCTTGGCAAAGAGTGGCTGGAGAGCTGCCTGGCAGAAAAGGACCTGGAGGTGTTGGTTAACAGCTGGCTGAACATGAGCCAGCAGTGTGCCCAGGTGGCTAAGAAGGCCAATGGCATCCTGGCCTGTATCAGGAACCGTCGAAGCAGCAGGAGGAAGAATGTGATGCTTCCCTTTTACTCTGCACTTGTTAGACTACACCTTGAGTACCATGTCCAGTTTTGGGTGCCACCGTATAAGGGCATTGAGGTGCTGGAGTCCAGACAAGGGCAACAGGTATGGTGGGAGGTCTGGAAAATGCTCCCTATGGGGAGCAGCTGAGGGAACTGGGATTGTTTAGTCTAGAGAAGAGGAAGCTGAGAGAAGACCTCATTGCTCCCTACAACTACCTAAGCGGAGGTTGTAGTGAGGCTGGTGCTGGTCTCTCAAATTAATAATGACAGGACAGGGGTCAGTGGCCTAAGGTTGCATCAGGAGATGTTTAGATTGAATCTTAGGAGGAAGCTCTTTACTGAGAGAGTGATCGGGCACTGGAACAGGCTGCCCAGGGAGCTGGTGGAGTAGCCATCCCTGGAGGTATTTAAAAAATGAGTAGATGTAGCACTTGAGGCCATGATCTAGGGGCTAGGGAGATTTTGGGATGAGGGCTGGACTTGATGATCCTGGAGATTCTTTCCAGCCAGAATGATCCTATTTTGTGGGTACTTTGTGAGTTATCTGCCTCATCCCAAGATGATTCATCCAGCCTGGCACCTGCTCATGCCCATCATCTTGTGTTAATTAGACTAAAATCTGGGATAATTAACTTCTTTAAATAGATTAAGGCAGCTAAGAGAGAAATTGGTTTAAACTGGATGAAGGCAATTCTTCTAGCGCTGGCTTGTGGGATCTTGAAGGCAGCAGTAAAGGTGGGTCAAGACTTCTTTTATTTCTACTTAGTCACAAAGCAGTGAACAGGAGAGGGGACAAATACTCTCACAGGCTCTTCATCGGCAGTTCATGTGCCATTTAAGACTTTACTGTAATGTGAAACAACTTCTGGGATGAACTGGGGCTGTTTAGGTTGGAGAAAAAGGGGCTGGGGAGGGAGGCTTTAGGTTGGCAATGAGGAAAAACTTCTTCCTAGAAAGGGTCATGAGGCCTTGGCACAGACTGCCCAGGGAGGGGGTTGAATCACCATCCCTGGATGTGTTTCAAAGTCATGGAGATCTGTAGCTGAGGCCCATGGTTTAGCAGTAGCCTTGGGACACTTAGGTTAATGGTTAGACTTGGTTATCTTGAAGGTCTTTTCCAACCTAAATGATTCCATGAGTGAACATTTACTTGAGCTAAAGTTTGGGCTTAGCTCATTTTGAAGCCTGAGCAGTCACTCACTTGGCTTCTCACTGGATTTTGTGAAACAAAATTCAGAACAAATGTTGTTTTTTCCCAGCCAGTACAGAGATCGTATGGTTATGTTAGGCTGAGAGCTCCCTGCTCTAGTAGCCCTGCAGGATTGCTGCTGCTGCTGGAGCTTTTTTTAGCTCCTTCCCTGCTAATAAAATAATCTCTTATTTATTTGCAATGATCAAATAAGGGCAGTACATGCTGTGGGGTCACTGGCACTTTCAGTTACCACAGGATGAAGAGAGACCTCCTTACAAGAACTTATTAGATGTTTTCATGTAACTATTAAGGTATTTTCCTTGCTGTTGTAGAAATTAAAGAACTGCATCGTTAATGTGTTGTAGGGCAGCAGCAGTGTTTGATGTTTTTTCTCCAAAATTCCTTGTTCAAGTTATAAATTGGCTTTGTAGGTAATGGACCGGTTCTTTGCCCAGCCTTATGATCTGTGAAATGCAGAGTTGGTGGCTGGTCACATGCAGTGTCTCCAGGGCTCAGAGTTGGGGCCTGTTTTGTTTACTACGCTTATCAAAGATCTGTATGATGAGGTATTGATGGCACCTCAGTCAGCTCACTACTGACATCTGATGGGGTTGGAGTGTGGATTTACTGGAGGGAGGGTCAGGAGGCTTCACAGCTCAGGCTGGAGCTATCTCATCTTCCTAGAAGGACATTAAGGGGATGGAGTGTGTCCAGAGAAGGGCAATGGAGCTGAGGAAGGGTCTGGAGCACCAGTGCTCTGAGGAGCAGCTGAAGGAACTAGGGGAGTTTAACTGGAGAAAAGGAGGTTCAGGGGAGACCTCCTGGTTCTCCACAATTCCATGAACTATGAGGACATTGGAGTGAGGTGAAGGGTCAGTCTCTTCTCCCAAGAAACAAGCGAAAGAATGTGAGGTAACGTCCTAAGGTTGTGCCAGGGGAGATTTAGGTTGTCCTTGAGGAAAAATCTCTTCTCTCTGAAGGTTGTCTAAGCCTGGCCCAGACTTCCCAGGGCAGTGGTGGACTTCCCATCCCTGGAGGAGTTTCAAAGCCATGGAGATACGGTGTGAGGGACAGGGGTTAGTGGGGACCTGGCAGTCCTGGGAGAGTGGTTGGACTCGGTTTGCGTAAAGGTCCCTTCAATCTTAAAGGATTCAGTGACCTGTGAATTGCGAGGAGCATGGTTGTTTGAAATGGGGAAATGTCTTCTGCTAAGTGGAATGTCTGTCAGCTGTGTGGTGACAACTGGCATCAGATGCTGATGGGTGGTGGTGGATGAGCATGTTCCGCTCCTGAGCAACACTTGCAATTGGGAGCTCATGAGGGAATTTCCCTGCTGCTGGAAACAATTGTTGGCAACTGCCTACTGGAAATGGGAGAAGAAGAAAGGATAAAGCTCTTTGAACAACGTGGGCATTGAGGTTCTTTGGGTACTCTTACAGGGATGTGTGTGGCCTGGTATGTCTAGGGTCGTCCCCATCACATTTCTAGCACAGTTTCCTCTTGTACAAGGGCACTTGTACCTTTACCCGTGCTAATGGAAGCTAAGAATGGTGGTCTTCGAGTTAGATGCTGCCCTTGGACAGCTTGTACTCTATTATAGAAGCACCACCTGTCGGAAGTAAGTGTTAGGACACCTTGCATGTTATGATGTGCCCTTCCCTATTATAAAGCTGATGCTATTGTTACCTGGAAGACTGGTAACTAGAGATTATGGAAAGGTCAAGTTTACAGGGGACAAGGAACTTTTTATATGAGGAGACTGAGTGGCAGAAGGGATCAAGTATAAACTACTTGCATTGATCTTCCTTTCTGGTGAGGAAATAGTCATCATGACCAATGGGTGCAGCAGCTTGTGCTGCTCCAGCATCTCACTCTGGTTACTGGCATAGAACACCAAGATCTCTCCTGGCTTACTTTGGAGTAACTGACTGCTGAATACCTGCTGAGGTGGATTGGAGAAGAACTGTCCTGGTTCATGCTCTGAAATCAGTGGTGGCTTACTGTGGTGAAGTTCAAGCTTCTTTGGCTTCACCTTTCTCCTGGAAAATTCTAGTGGCTGGAAACACTGGTACGTCCATGACTTGTATGATTATAGTGTGTAAGGGCATGTAGTTTGGCTTAAGTCTGTCTTTTCATTTATATGATTTAAGGGGTATTAAATGTGAGCCCAAAGTAAAACTGTTTAGAGAGATCCTTGCTCCTGTTATGCTTTTAGGAATCTTGTGGAAGAGTGACTTTGAATGTACCTTTACAAGTGATGCTTCTTAAAGATTTTGTGGCCCAAGAGATCATCTGAGTACATCTTGGTTTTGAGTTGGCTGTTTTCAGTGCTGTGTCCCTTTTGGTGGCTCTGAATTAATGTGTTTCCCTTCCTTGGTGCTCTGTAAGCCACCAGCTGCTAAGCTGGTGTTTGTGGAAAAGCTGCTGTAAAACCTTGAATTTGAGGAGTCATCCTACAACCTATGGAACCCTTGCAATTTTTGGTACTCGTTAAATCACTCCCATATCTGGCATGTCGATCTTCACCTTCTCAGCCTTTTAATATCTGATTTTGACCATTTTTCTTAAGTCTGCTTTCTGGATCCTGTTGGCCAAACATTTGCTAGGGGAGTATTCCGTTTGGCTGTCACTTCAGAGTGCTATCTCTGAGCAGCATATGCCTGTGTGCGTGGCTTATTTAGCCATTCTGTCCCAGTAACAATCTAACTTCCCTAATTTCCCTGAGTGTCCCAGTTTACCTCCAGCCTTCCCATTGTCCTGAGTTTGCTTCTAACCCAGAGCTGTTGTGACTCTTGAAACTCATTGCCCTAAAGCTCTTCTTGGGATCACACAAGTTGAGGAGCAAATTGTTTTTTGGTGTCCCCTGTTTGATATTTCCCTGTATCATGAGGAGAATGTTTGGGCATTTCTGGGCCATCTTTGTTGCTTGAGTAATTGTCCGTTGGTTTTGGTAAGGTCAGTCTGGTGTTGACGGAGGCCTCTTTGTTCCTTGGTGCTGCTGTTCTGTTTAATATCTGGCACATTTAGCTGTTATCAGCACATCTCACATGAGATTTATTCTCTTTGTGCTGTTTTTTGACGAATAGTAGTTCGAGAGATTTTTATCCACATTACTGTTTTACCCCTTCCTATGGTACTGACCTTTTTCTGTGTGTCCTCTGTTGCTTGGGTGCCAGTTGACTTGCAGGTCTCCTGCTTGGGATTCTACAGTCTCCTTTGTTACAGAAATGTCCCAAGTTCTGCAGCTGTCCTGAAGAATATGTGGCAGGGCAGGAGCTCTCCCAGGCTCAGAGGGCCAGCCTGAGTCTATCCCAGTCATTTATCAGTCTGGAACCAGACAAGCTTCACCTACAGCATCTCACTCAGGCCAGGTATAATCTGTCTTGTTTTGAAAGGCAAAGCAGCTCCTGAAAATCAACGTGTGAAAGAATTGCCAACAAGTCACAGGATAGGGTCTGCAGCATTTAGGAAGCTGCTTTTTATTTTTTTTTCCTGTTATTTCACTATATTGTGTGTCTGTAGGCAAGTCCCTATGTGTAATGTGCATGGAGGATTGTGACCAGCAGGTTGAGAGAGGTTCTTCTGGTCTGCTCTGCCCTCTGTGAGGTCACATCTGGAGTTCTGGGTCCATGTCAAGTTGAGGAGGCTGGAGCAGTCCCTCTTATGAGGAAAGACTCTTTAGATTGGAAAAAAGAAGGATGAGAGGGGATCTTATCAACACCTAAATATCTAAACGTTGTGTGTCAAGAGGATGGGGCCAGACTTTTGTCAGTGGTGCCCAGCAACAGGACAAGTTGCAATGGGCACGAAAATCCAGGAAGTTCCGTATGAACTTCCACGAGGAGAACCTTGTTTGCTGTGAGGGTGGCAGAGCTCTGCTTAGAGAGGTGCTGGAGTCTCCTGCTCTGAAGAGATCCCAAACCCATGTGGATTCATCCTGGATTTGGCTTTCTGTTACTGAAATGCTTAACAATGGCCTGATGAAAAATGACTTCTTGGTGTCTGAACATCATCTGATGCTTTGTGGGATAAATCGGTTACAACTGAGGCATGAATAAACGAACCGTAGGCCAGAACAAGCAAAATCACATCTCATCACTTGTTGTTGCTGAGCCTTCAAGAGTTTAAAGGCGGTAGCATCAGCTCCTTCCCCTCAAGCTGGAGAAGGGGGTTCTCCAGGCCTGGCCTAGTAGTCTCCGGGCAGTGGTGGAGTCCCAGTGTTTGGAGGGGTTGCAAAGTTGTGGAGATGTGGGGTGAGGGACAGGGATTACTTGGGACCTGGCAGTGCTGGGGCAATGTTTGGACTCTGAGCTAAAGGGCCTTTCCAGCAGAAATGGAGGTTTTTCAGTGCGTCATGTCCAGTCCTGGATCCCTTGTTGGAGCTTGCATAGCTCTGAGACTTGTATATTCAGTGATCTGCTCTTGGAATTTCCTTTACAACTGAATCACCAATGGAAGGTAACCCACATTATTGTGATCTCAGATACTTTGGTTTCCCCCTTCTCACCAGTGCTTTGTAGAATCATTCAGGTTAGGAAAGACCTTCAAGATGGAGTTCAACTGTTAACCTCACTGTCTCAAGGCCACTGCTAAGCCATGGCCCTAAGCTCCACATCTCCTTGATGTTGGTGGAACATGGGTTTGATGGGTGGACGACTAGATGGGTACAGAACTGGCTTGATGGCCGCACCCAAAGAGTGCCTGTCAATGGGCCCATGTCTAAGTGGAGACCAGGGACAAGCAGAGTCCCTCGGGGATCAGTCCTTGGACCAGTCTTGTTCAACATCTTTGTCAGTGACATGGACAGAGGCATTGAGTGTGGTGCAGCGAACATGCTGGAGGGTAGGGCTTCCATCCAAGAGGGATCTGGACAGGCTGGAGAGGTGGGCAGAAGCCAGTTTAACAAGATCAAGTTTAAGGACCTACATCTGGGGCGAGGCAATACTAAGCACAGATACAGGCTGGGCACAGCCTGGCTGCAAAGTAGCCCTGAGTAGCCCTGACTTGGGGGTGCTTGAGGATGAAAAGCTCAGCATGAGCCAGCAGTGTGCACTTGTGGCCCAGAAGGCAAACTGGATCCTGGGCTGCATCAGAAGTGTGGCCAGCAGGTTGAGGAAGGTTGAGTCTCCCCCTCTGCTCTGGTGAGATCCCACCTGGAGTACTGTTCCAGTTCTAGAGCCCTTATTCCCAGAAGGATGTGGATATGCTGGAGCAAGTCCAGAGGAGGGCCATAAGGGTGATCAGAGGGCTGGATCACCTCTCCTATGAGGTCAGACTGAGAGAGTTGGGGCTGTTCAGTCTGGAGAAGAGGAGGCTCTGAGGTGACCTTATTGTGGCCTTCCAGTATCTGAAGTGGGCTACAAAAAAGCTGGAGAGGGGCTTTTAGGGTATCAGGTAAAGACAGGATTAGGGGGAATTGAGCAAAGCTGGAGATGGGTAGATTTAGTCGTGATGTGAGGAGGAAACTACTCATGGTGAGAGCCTGGAATGGGTTGCCCAGGGAGGTGGTTGGGACCCTGTCCCTGGAGGTGTTTAAGGCTGGGTTGGATGAGGCTCTGGCAAGCCTGCTCCAGGGCGGGGTGTTCCTGCCCATGGCAGGGGGGTTGGAACTGGATGATCCTGTGGTCCCTTCCAACCCTGACTGATTCTATAACTACTTCCCAGTGAGGGTGACAGGGCACTGGAGGGTGCTGCCTGGGGGGCGGTTTCTGGAGTCATCTTCTCTGAAGATGTTTGAAACCCACCTGGACTTGGTCTGGATGATCCTGCTGTGGCAGGGGGATTGGACTGGATGGTCTTTTGAGATCCCTTCTGATCCCTGGTAATGGTATGATTCTTTGATTTGGAAACACGTCAAAGGATGATGATTCAACATGCTCCCTGGGAAGCCTGTTCCAATACCAAGGTTGCAGTGAGCATCAACCAGGGAGAGAGGGCAGGTGACTCCATGTTGCTTTCTGTCTGTTTCCCAGTCTGATGGATATCTACCCTAGCGCTCTGAGTGTCCTTTTCCCCTGACTCTGACTTTTGTAGAAGGTTAGATGTTCCGGAACAGCACTGTGGGTAGATTAGAATGTTTGCGGTGGCTTTATATCGGCATCTACCCATTCCTGCAGGTTCATTCCTCCCCCTTATTTCAATACTTATTCTCACAATATGGTCCAAACGCTCAGAAACTTCCTCCAAAGTGAGCGTGACCGGGGCATATCATTACATTTCTTCCTTTTTTGCTAAACCCTCTTGTTTCCAGGCATTGTAAAGATGATTCATCTTCTCCTTAATGTCAAGCAGCTTGGACTGGGTGAAATTTATCTTGCTTGGTTCTAGTTCACATTCCGATCCTACACATGGTGCGAATCAACTGTCCTTCCAACTTGAAAGAGCTTGAGAGAGCCGGGCGTGCTGACGCATCGCTTTTGTTCTGTGGGGGGAATTGTTTCCATTGTGCTCTGGAGAAGAAGTTGAAAGCTCTGTTCGTGGCCAGTTCTCCCCGTAGCTGTCTCGGCTGGGGGCATTTCAGTTTGTTGTAGCTCTTGTGGCTTGCCCAGCACTGGCTTGCTCCTTAAGCTTCCTGGCTCCCCTGGAGGCTAATTTGTTCAAGCTCTCCTTTGTAAGGAGTCTTTTATCATCTGAATTTTGTTGTTTAATGGCACATTAGAACTGAGTCATTCCATTATATTTTTAATGAGGGTAATTATTCTTCATTTCCTTCAGAAGCTGGTCTGGCACAGAAGAGCTTTATTCTATGCTGGAGATTGTAGAATCATTTAGGTTGGATAAGACCTTTCAGGTCATAGAATCAGACCCTTAACCCAGCTGCCCCAAGGCCACTACTAAACCATGGCCCTAGGCTCTGTGAGTACAGCTTTATGGTGCCTTGATTTTTCCCAGTAACACTGTAGTTTAAAAGCTCTTTGCTGTCACAATTAAACTTGAAAAGCTTGGAGGTCTCTTCTAACTAATGACCTGGTCTTGTAGAAATGAAGGAAGTGAGTTTCCAAAGAACTTCAGTTACTCTATGGATAAGACCTATAGCAAAGAGAGCTTCGGGGCATCTCAAGAAGCCTCAATCCTCTCCCTGAGGTATTTGGTCTCTTTAGCATCAAAAAAATCTAAGCTGTTTCTGCTTGATGTTTTCCTGACTTATTCTTAGAAACAATGTGTTGGGATTCCGTAACACCCCTTCATGAGCCCTTCTGGTTTTTTGCCATTCTCAGCTGGGTCTAATGTTTAACCTAATTCTCCCAGGCAATTTAAGCCCATTATGATGCTTCCTTTCTGTAACAGACACAAACATTTGCACAGGAATGTGGGCCTGGGCCTCCTCTTGTGGTTGTACAGCCCAAACATTGATTTGTCTTTCAGTCCAGCTTTTCCTCCCCAAGCATGTGGCTTAGTTTTGTGCCCTTTGGATGGGTTTGCCAGAGTCAGCATCTGTATTAGAAAGAGGATGAGGTTGCCAGGTAGGGTACTGTGGTTCAGAAATGATCAGCGCTTTGGTGATGACATTGATACCTGTTGGCAGGGAGAGGGTTGACTCATCTGTTGCATTGAGGGTCTTGAGTGGGTTCAGAGAAAAGCAATAAGGTTGGGGAAGGGTCTGGAGAACAAACCTTGTGAGAATGAGCTGGGGCTGGTTAGTCTGCAGAAAAGGAGGCTGAGAAGGAGACCTTCTTCCTGCCTACAACTACTTGAAATTAGGGTGCAGAGAGGTGAGGGTTTGGACTCTCCTCCCAGGGAAGAAATGGTAAGACAAGAGGGAATGGCCTCAAGTTGCACTGGGGTAGACTGGACATTAGGGAACAACTTCCTCATGGAAAGGGTCATCAGGCCTTGAAACAGGCTGCCCAGGGAAGAGGTTGAATTGGCATCACTGTCTGTGTTTTGAAGTCATGGAGATCTGGAGCTTAGGGTCATGGTTTAGTGATGACCTTGAGACATTGGGTTAGTTTTTGAACTTGATGATCTTTAAAGTCTCTTCCAACCTAAATGATCTTGCCTCTCTGACAAACTGCTGGTACTTTGTAGGCCCTACAATTGGTGGGTATGTCCTAGGCAGATAACCTTGGAGGGTTCCAGGCATCTATAATTTTTTAATGTGAGACTTGCATGTGACTTGTAGGACTAATTATCAGAATCTAATGAGGGTGACTTTGCTTTAGCTCAGGCTGATACAGGTGGGAGAATTGGGTCAGGGAGATGCTTGACTCTACCACAAGTCCTTGTGTCAGAATGAGAAAGTGGCATTAACAAGACTAAAAGCCTTGAATAAAAAATGTATTCATAGTTCTCTGCTCTGGGGACAGGCTGAGGGAATTTGGGATGTTCAGTCTCAAGAAGAGGCTTGGGGGGACCTTTTGGCACTCTCTAGTGCCTGAAGAGGCTCTAGGAAAGCTGGAGAGGGGTTTTCTCCAAGGGATTCTAGTAGTAGGACAAGGGAGATTGGGTCAAGCTAAAGGAGGGGAGATTTAGATGAGATCGAGGCAGAAATTCTCCCCGTAAGTATGCTGAAGCACTAGAACAGGTTGCCCAGGGAGGTTGACTGTTCCATCCCTGGCAGTGTTCAAGGCCAGGTTGGATGGGGCTGTGGGCAACCTGGTCTGGTGAGAGGCATCCCTGCCTATAGCAGATGCTTGGGAATGGATGGTCTCTTAAGGTCTCTTCCAACCCAAACAAGTCTGTGATATAGCAGATTGTGTTGTGGTGCTGGTAAAGGCTGTAATAAAATACTTTGTAAAAGATGATGATTTTATATATTAATAATGTTTTTCCCCCTGCATTTACCCCTGACATTATCCTGACAACCTGCCTGTTGATTGTAGTGGTGCCTTCCCAGGATGCTGCTGTGGCCAGTGCCTCTGCAGGATAACTAGTGTTTTCCTTTTTTAGAGTTGACAGTGGATTTTTCTTGTGCTGGTTGCAAGAGGGGTGAGGTTGGATTGTTGTTCCTGTTCATGCTCTGGTCTCTGGCACTTCACAAATATATCTTCATTGGAGTTTTAAATTGACGAACAGGCATTCTCAGGTTCTGACATTTCAATGCTTTGACTGTTTTCGGTCATGTTTCATCACAAGTGTCTACCCTAGTTCTTTGTGTAGGTTTCCCAGGGAGGGAGGAGAAACTGTATCCCTAGAACCATCCCAGATCAGAAAGGACCTTGGGGCTCTGAGCGTCCTGCTCTAATTGCAGATGTCCCTGCTCTCTCCATGGGCGTGGACTTTGGGTCCCTTCAACCCAAAGTAGCGTGTTCCTTGGACCGCCAAAGGAAACTGCTATGTGTTTGCCTTTCTTGATCTTCTTTCCTCTTGACTTGTGGAAACACTTACAGGTTTTTGAGGTTTTTGGCTGCCTCTTTCAAGAAGGCTAACAACACCCTTTGCCTTGGTGTTACTAGTGTGTTTTAGAAGTTCAGCTGGCTCTTTATTTTCCAATTTGCTAGTAAAACCACTGAAGAAAACCAGGCACACGATAAATGCATGGAGAAGCCCTGTTGAAAAGCTCCTTCTGGTTGAGGCTAGTCATTGACAAGTGACATCATTTTTGTGATGTGTTTTGAGCAGCATTTGCATGTGGTTTTTGGTAATTTATGGATGCAATGCTGAATACCACCCAGCACCGTGTGCTCACAGCCCAAGAAGACAAACTTACCCTGAGCTGCAGGTCAGGGAGGGGATTGTGCTCCTTTTCTCCACTCTGGGGAGAGCCACCTGCAGGGCTAGGTTGAGCTCTGGGCTCCTCACCACAGCAGAGATCTGGAGCTGGTGGAGTGGGGTCAGAGGCAGCCCCAGGAATGCTACTTTGAGGGTGGAATGTGCTACTGAGAGTCCAGGCTGGAAGAGTTTGGGGGGTTCAGCTGGAGAAGAGAAACTCTGGCGAGACTAGTGTGACCTTTTCAGGGATTACAGAAAACAGAATGGAGAGGGACTTTTGATCAGGGGCTGCTGTGGCAGGACAAGGGGTGATGGGTTTAAAATGAAAGAGGGAAGATAAAAAATTAGATGTGAGGAAGAAAGCATTGACTATGAGGGTGGTGAGACCCTGCCCCAGGTTGCCCAGAGAGGTGACAGAAGCCCGTCCCTAGGGCCATCCCAGATGAGGTAGGCCCCTGGGGCTCTGAGCAACCTGCAGTAGTTGCAGATGTCTCTGCTCACTGCCGTGGGTTTGGAACTAGATGATCTTAAAGGTCCCTTCAATATAAACCAGGCTGTGGCTGGTACATGGACAAACTGAAGTCTGAGGCGTGGAGCTGTGACTCTTTCACCATTAGATACTAAGCTGATAGGAATCTCACAAACTTTGGGTGACCTTTTTCCATTAAGCTGTTGCACCACACTTGAAATTACTTATTTTTGTGCATTGCTCAGTAGTTAATTTGTTTATTACCGAAATCAGAAGATGATTAAACAAACTGCTAATGCTTTTATGTAGCTTAATGAGAAGAAAATGTTTCGGAGGGATTTCAAACCACTACAGAAGTTTAAAAAAGTGGGAGGGGGGAGACAATAAAATAAAATTTCAAGTCCACAACAGACTCAGGAATTTGTTCCACTTATTAATTGAAAACAAAACGGAGTCACTTGAGTTCTACTGTCCCCACAATGTCCTCCTTGCATTGTTCCAGATCTCTTTCATTTTGCCCCTCAGAGGCTTCCCTCCTCTGTGCTTTCAGCTGAGTTTATTTAGGTTATTTGAGTCCCCATTCTGCTGGCAGCTCTTGTTGGGAATTAAGTAATGGAGTCAACCTTATGGCTTGGCCTTCTCTGAGGCTGCCTGGAGGCCTTTTGTGATCCAGCTGAGCATGAGACATAGGAAGGACCTGCAGAGCTGCTTCCTACAGCTTTTCTCCATCTATTTAGTACTTGTGCACCAGCTTTAAGCTCCTGTGGCATTTTTCCACTATGGATATGGTGTCTGGCATAGGAGCTGCCAGCCTGGGAGCAGTGTTTTCAGCATAGCTGAGGAGGATGTAGGTTGTGTTGGTAGCAGGACCCCAGATGAGGAGCATGGTGTTCTGGCTAGTGCAGGGTTAATGGTTGGATTTGACGGTCTTTAAAGGTCTCTTCCAACCAAAGACTTTGTGATTCCCTGCCATGCCCCTGACTAAGGCTTAAGGAGGTTTGTGGCTGAGCTATTTTTTTCAGGCTTTTCTTTGGCTGTGTTCCCCAAAACCTCTGCTCTTGCCCCCATCTCTTCTTTCTCTTCTTTTGTGGCTGATGAAGTGATGGAGGTTGCTGTAGTTCATCCAGTTCAGCTTGGAGGTTGAGTGCAAGCAGAGCTGACTGAAGCTCTGGGACACAGGGAGGAGGATCAGGGTGTGAAAGTCTCCCATCAGCATGCCATTCTTCTGTGGGGACAAGAACTCATGTTCTGCTGCTTGGACAATGGAAAAGGCACCTGGCCACAGGTCTGTATCTATGGTGTCCCAGCTGTTAATGGTGTGGCCCAGGTTTGGGTGCCCCTATTTTGGGAGATAAACTGTGCAATAATAGGAGGTTACAGATGGCAACTCCAGATACATTTCATAGAATCAGAGAATAATTAAGGTTGAAAAAGACCTTCAAGATGGAGTCCAACCATTAACCCAACTGTCCCAAGGCCACTACTAAACCATGTCCCTAAACTCCACATCTCAAGGACTTTGAAACACAGCTAGGGATGGTGATTCAGCTGCCTCTCTGGGCAGCGTGTTCCAAGGCCTGATGACCCTTTCCAGGAAGTTTTTCCTTATGGCCAATCTGAACTTCCATTGGTGTTTGTCCGTTCTGGCTTTCCTGGAAAGATATTTTCAGTTGTCTTCTGGAAAAATGTTTTATTTATTATTTGAATGAATGCAAAAATTGTTAAAGCAGAAAATACAATCCAAGAACTTTTTAAAGTAATCAAAAATGGGTTTTTGTTTGGTGAGTGTATCATAAAAAAACGTAAGCCAGGCAGTTCTGGCCCTGGCAAAGAGTTACAGCCTATCCTGGAGTCAGGAGATAAGTTCATGGGGGACAAAACAGCCTGAAGGATGATTTTTTGGTAGCCTTGTTAGGACAGTTTGTGGGTTTTTTTACAGCTAAGAGAATGAACAGCCCAAAGCAAATCTAATACTGAATTTTTCTTTCCCTGCTTTAGTTCTGCATTGTGGGCTGTTGGGTTTATTAGTTGTTTTACATATAGGATTTTTTATTTCTTTCTAGTAATTGTTTTAGTCTATCCCCTTCTAACATCTTCAGAATGACTGGTCATTTCAGGACAACTACCCAGAGATTCAGACCAGGGTATAATTAGATTTTGAAGTAGGTAAGATGTTACCAGAAGGAGAGCACCTATGCAGAAGAATCACAAAATTGTTCAGGTTGGAATGGACCTCAGCGATCATCCAGTCCCGAGCCCTTGCCATGGGCTGGGACACCCCTCATCAGACCAGGTTGTCCGGAGTCCCATCCAGCCTGTCCTTGACCACTTCCAGGGATGGAGCAGTCACAGTCTCCCTGGGCAGCCTGTTCCAGTGCCTCAGCACCTTCACAGGGCAGAATTTCTTTCTAAGACCCAATCTAAGCTTGGAAAGGGAGCAGTAGGTGATGAAGGTGCTCCACTTAGTGGGTCAGGTGATACCCAGAGTTCATTGTGACAGAGCTGGCCATGGATGGGTACGTAAAGTGCTCAGACATCAAGGATGTTTTTCTAAGAGTGATGCTATAGCCCAGGCAGGTAAATAAATAACTGTGGAAGACAGATCTCTGCCAGAACCAGGGAACTGGTACAGAGATGGTGATGATAGTGGAGTTTGGGACTTGAGGGGCGTTTTGATGTGGTTGCAATGGAGAGATTTGTTCTTGCTGTCAGAGTCTTTGTGTTACTTTGGGTTGTCACTATGGATCACTTGCATGATGATGTTCAATACAGAACAAGAACTTGACAACTCGTAACTTTGGAGCTGACATCGTGTAGCTTCAAACTGTGTTGTGGTTTGGTTTGTGACTCTTGGCTGTTGTCCCTTTGCTTTTGTTTTAGAGGGAGGGTGGAAGTAAAGGATCCCATAATCCCAGTCTGGTGGGGTTGGAAGGGACCTCTGGGAATCATCTAGTCCAGACCCTNCGATAAATACTGATGTTTCCTTTTAAAAACGCCCATCATTCGTGCTTTTTGTCTTAAGTTATTCTTGAATGAGAACACATTTATTCGAGGCTTTATTTTCTCACTGTGGTGAGTTGCCTTTGAGAGTTGATCCTTGAGTTTCGGGAGAGACCCTGCAAAGAGCCTGAGCAGCACTAGATGGCACTCGGCCTCCAGCTTTTGTATTTCACCAGCAAAACTCTGCAAAGCTAGAAAATACCGCTAGGGCTGCCACTCACAGAATTGTAGGAAGTTCTGTCTCTTCAGCACCAGCCAGCTTCTCCTTGGAATAAAGAAGGTGATATTGTCACCCTTGAAGTTTTCAAGTCTAAGGGTGGTATTTCCGCACTCTATCCATTTTTATTATTAACAAAAAAAACCCAAACAACCCTCAGAAAATCCTGTATAGGGCGTGACACAATCTCTTACCAGTTATTTGGTACTTCTGATTGATGGCTTGGCTGTGGATGTGCGAGTCGCCATATCTTCCTGTTGTATCTTGGATTGAGGTGTCCCTATCAGTTTGGGTTAGCTTTCATTTCAGCAACAGGCACAGTTGGGCTTGGTCACCTCTGGAAAGTGGCTGTGATGCTTTCCCGTTGATTTGCTTTCCCCGTAGCTTTTACCCTTGAAGCCAAAAGAATGTCCAGGAAGTTGCCCAAGAGGAGCATATGGTATCAGAAGAGGGATCACAGGTGGGTGAGNTGCTCTAGTAGGGTCACCTAGAGCTGGCTGCCCAGATAGGTGCCCAAGTGTGTGTGGAATCTTTTCAGGCCTGTATGACTCAGATTAAGTTGCTCCAAAGGAAACTTTACCTAGAGTTTGTGAGTAACCGAGATTGG